>CM041054.1:6018024-6618024 GCA_023078785.2 Hyles euphorbiae
TGTATCGGTTTTATAGAGAGCCTTTTATAGATAGATATATATTTTATTACTCTGGTGGTGCTGCAGAATATTTCATGTTCTTTTTCTATTTGTATAACCTGTATTTATTTTTAGTACCTGAATGGCCGAGCTTTGCTCTGTATATTTTTGAAGAAATTACTCCACTAAAAGTCTTTTTGTACTTTTCACAATTTATTTCTTGATAATATAAGATATTGTTTAGATTGTTTTATAAACTGACTGCCTCGGCGTAGTTGTACTAGGGTACGGTTATAAAGCTGAGGTCTCGGGTTCGAAACCTTGGTTGGGCAAAGTGATATTCGATTTTTCTATTCATTATCAGCCCAGAGTCAGGAATTTGTCTCGATATGGCGATAGGCTAATCTATCACATCGTGGGACGGAACGAACAAGGCGAAATGTGGGTGTCCTGGAACCTCTGCAAACCCCTTTTTGGAAAAAGGCGTCAGTTTATGTATGGATGCATGTATGTTCTATACCCTATTTCTCATTTAAAATTACACAAACGAGATTGTTCAGTTTATTCTTTCAATGGTTTCGTAAAAAACGCTCACTCCTTCATCGATTACATGACATGCATCGTTTCAAAATATTAGGTGATTGGCTTTGTGCATCACAATCGCAAATCGCAAAATGTATCTTATTTATATAACTTGTGAAATGTTATTATCGACTTCGCTCGCTATTTGTGATTGCTATTGCTATTTATTCCAATACTAATTGATAGTCAATCACACGCACTATATCGGCGAAGGGAAATATATTGATCAAACCTTGCATATTAAAGCGACTTTGTAAGAATTTATATGGTATTCCAACACTAATTCTTATTTTTATTCTCATCCCCAGGTACCTAGACGTTTCCCTGCTGAAGTCGTGGCGGTTCGGTCTCCTCTGCGCGTCGGTTGCACTGATGTCTTGCGGCTCGCCGTACGCGCTGTACTACCTGCCAGCCTACACCGTCGCCGCGGGACATAGCAAGTCCGCTGCTGGTGAGAATCTCTACAAATCTTTACTGGTGGTAGGTCTCTCTTATGTGTGAGGCCGCCTGGGTAGGTACCACCGCAATGTCTATTTCTCCCGCCAAACAGCAGTGTAAATGCCCTGTTGTGTTTCGGTGTTAAGGACATTGTAGCTAGAGTAACTACTGGACATTTTGAGGCTTTGTGAATCACGATCGCAAATGGAAATATTTAGCTTATTTATATAACTTGTGAAATTATCGACTTCACTTGCTATTTCTGATTGCTATTGCTATTTATTGCAACACTTCCTACATGTCACAATAATCTTTCTTTCTTTCATTAATTATATTCAGTACTAGCGGTCGGGCCCGGCTCCGCCCGGGTGCATACATGTTTTAAAATGGCGGTCAAAATGTTTAATTCTGACTATCAGTTTAGAATATCGACCAATCGGACCACGAAAAACGAACAAAATTTCCTCGTATTTGCTAGAAATATCACTACTGCTTTCCTCCTATAGGTCATAGCGTGATGATGTATAGCCTATAGCCTTCCTCGATAAATGGACTACTCAACACTGAAAGAATCATTCAAATCGGACCAGTAGTTCCAGAGATTAGCGCGTTCAAACAAATAAACTCTGCAGCTTTATAATATTAGTATAGATTTCACGCCATCTCATTGTTATTTTCAGGTCATCTGGTAGCCATCAGTGCTGTGTTGGATCTGTGTGGACGCCTGGGTCTAGGATGGCTGTGTGACCTTCACTTGTTTTGCAGAAGAAAGGCTTATATACTTAGGTAAGTGTCTTATAAATGTGTCATGTTAGAGATGTTTTTTACTGGTGGTAGGTCTCTCATATGTAAGAGCTTGGGTACCACCGCAATGTCGATTTCTCCCGTCAAACAGCAGTGTAAATTCACTGCTGTGTTTTGGTTAAAACGACACTGTAATTACTGGACATATTGAGACTTAGCATCTTATGTCTCAGGTTGGCGTAGTGGAATGCCAAACATTGCTTTGTAATTCAAAGTGTTTGGTTTTGCTCGTGTTCATGAGCGGTCGTATCGCTTACCATCATGCGAACGACATGCTTATCCCGCCATAAATTGCAATGTATTTAAAAAATTATATATACTAAGCTTAAAGTGGTCGAAGTTCCTGCTCATCTTTTCATTGCGATTAATAAAAAATGTAATGCTATCACTTCGAAATGTTTGACAGCCTCCGTGGCGCAGTTGGTAAGACGACTGTCTAACGAAAAACCGCGGGTTCGATCTCCACACATATCTTTGTGAGGCGCACAAGTATTTGTCTCGGGTCTGGGTGTTTGTGAGAGCGAAAAGTCTCTCGTAGTTCCTGATATCCACGACACAAGACTCGATATTAGTGTGGGGTCAGGACTATGTATGTGACTGTTGGGTGTATTTATTTATAAATTTTAAACTCAATCGACCTTATACAAAAGTTTTAAAACCTATTTTAGGTATCCAATGTTCTATCCATGGGCGTAGCCACGGTGGGGCAGAGTGGGGCGCTTGCTCCACCCTGACTTAGACCTTAACTTTTTAGACTTTAAGGTACTTAACGGAACCTAAAAAAATAAATGATCTAGCTAAAGTACTAGACAGGTGAGCAATAAGAAAGTGTTTAGGATAAATCGAATTATAAATTTAGATACAGGGTGCTTTAGGATGTAATCTTTTTTTTTACACATATATATATACTATTTTTTGTATGTTAGACATTTGACTATAATCTCACCTGATGGAAAGTGTCTGCCTATTCACTTCTTTTTGTATAAAACACGTACAGTTTCCTAATTACGTATCAATTTAGACTGCTGCCCCACCCTGAGCCCATGGCTGGTTACGCTCATGGTTCTATCCCTTCCGAACTACTTTTAAATTCAATTTGAGCGAAGAAGACAAACATTGGATAGCTAAAACATGTTTTAAATCTTCTCTGAATAAGGCTGTATTTTTAGCATCCTGATTGCCGGAGTTTCTGTGCTGACTCTACCCAGCTTAACTTCTTGGTGGGCGCTCGCAATAGCTTCTGGTAAGTAATTATAAGATTACTTTACGATATGAAACGAATTAGGCATGTTCAAAACTTAAAGTATTTATAATATACATTTACGTATTCTAGAACGTTCTAGAATGGTACTTAGAAAATACCATTGCGGTAAATTTAGGAAAATACTGTTTAGTTATCCATACACGGTGGTATTTAAAAAAAGTTAAATATAATCGTTGCATTCTTTACAAACATTTTAGTTGCATTGTTTGAAGTCACTAAAACTACCACCTGGCTTCGTTTTCAGTAGTATATCATATACCCTGTGTTCCTTTGCCAATCAGTTTGTCCTCGTTCCCAGGAGCATACGGCCTCTGTCTGGGCTGTTGGTTCCTACTAGTGCCAGTACTCTTGGCTGATGCGTTCGGTACAGCCAGGATCGCGTCCTCATACGGCCTGGTTAGAATGTTCCAGAGTCTTGCCGCTGTCTCCGTGCCTCCTACTGCTGGTGAGACATTTTTAATAATAATGACTCTATTTCTCTTCACAATAAATATAAGAATTTATGTTCCCTTAAAACTATTTTAACTTGAGTATACACATATTTTGTGAGAAGCGGGTTTCTACCGGTGTGTCCGGTTACTATAAAACTATTATTATTACATATATTATTAAACTATTAACTAAACTAAACTATATATACTCAACTATTATTAAACTGTTATTTCTATTAAACTAGTACTTTATGGCCAAAGCCGTCTTAATCATACTCTCGGATATAGAGAAGAACTATGCCTTGCAATGGCATCCATCATCCAACTTTACCTGTAGATATTGTTTTAATCCATTCTAGAAAACTATGGAATATAAAAAAAAAACAAAAGGTGTAGGCAAAAGTGTTAATAGGACACCCAAGTTTCGCCTTGTATACTATCCTATGATGTGATAGGTGACGAAGCTATCGCCATATCGAGCACAAATCTTACCTTAAGAAATATTTTTTCACACAATCCTGTTAATATAACCTTTTCTTCCAGGTCTGGTTCGTGATGTCACAGGAGGTTACTCCTGGTGTTTCTACGGCATGGGCTCCTGTATGGTCCTGGGTACGATTCCCGTCATAGCCTTCCACATAAGCACCAAGAATGAAGACTCAGAATCGTCTGTAGATTGAACGATATCATAGTACGTAGGGCATGATATAGCACGGGTGTCCCACCCCGTCCCATTATGGGTGAGAAGAAAACTTCTATACAATATTATTATTATATTTAATTCTAGCGGTCTGGCACGGGTGTGCATACACTTTTAAAAATGAAAATGATTTCAAGAAAATGTTCAGTTGGAATGTCAAAAAATTGAATGTGGTTTTATGTTCGAAGGTATGTATTTGTATGTATGTTCACGTATTAATACATAACTTATGTGTTTTGTGTGTATATCAATTCTGATATAGCATTATTAGAATAACAAATAAGAGAAGAAAATGCTACTCAAATCTTGTAGTATTTACCGAAGTGGAAATATCATTAAAATAATAAATTTATGTCGTAACAGCATTTAAATCGGTTTTTAAATAAGGTAGATATAAGTATTATAAAAGTGATGACGTAGTAATAACATCGTGCTGTCTCTTTCGCACTTCCATATTTAAAATGGCGGTAAGGAATATTGACGTCACAGTTCATGACATCCTTTTATTTGGACAATATCGCACTAGGTTTTATAGCTTGGAAAAAAAGAGTGTGTTTTTAATGATGTCGCTAAGGTAAAATATTAATATGCTACCCCACGACGAAAAATGTCTAGATACTTTTTATTTTTATTTATTGAGACTTGAGAGACTATAAACAAAATAGTCTCCTTGTTTATTTTAAATCACAAAACAACCAAAAACGTATGAAAATGTATAGAAATACCGGCGCATAAAATATTATAATTTATTTGAAAAATTGTTTTTCTTTAATGCCAATCGCATCGTAATCTTTTTTGCCAAGTTATAAATGTTTCTAAAGTGTTTAGTTCTTAAGGGATTCATATATTTCATTTTAGTGTAGAAGCTCTTAGAGTTTGATTCAAATTAATAAACGTACTGGAAAGTGCTCAAAAGGCCAAATCAGGATAATTGACAAACTAACAATCATACAAAAAACTTTTGTTAATTTGGAAAAAAATTTAACATTATTTTGCCCTTAAATTAAAATTATATACCCTTTATCAGAGGCCATATACCCGTTTTCTCTTCCCCTCCTTTTCGCGCCATTTCCTTTTTTACATTCGATCCAAAAGTTGTAGATTTAATGTGCGGTAATTATTATACTTAACAAAGTTGTATAGAAGTTTTATTCTAAGTAATTGTAAATACATAATCAATTATGATTGTATTGAATGGGGTACTTTTAAAGTTATATAAAGAGATTAAAATGGGGTTAAAATTGACTAACAGCCGCTGCCAATAAACAATCCCAATCCAAAATTTGCCGTTTGAGATTGACAGCTCAATCTTTTTTATGATACTATATTGCCAATAATCAATCACAGTAGTGAAAAAACTATGGCAACATAGTAAATGACAAATCGAAAAGTAGAAAACAATCCAAATTGAATTCAATCTAATTTTTTCGATTGATTATTGGCATCGGCCGTAAATAACGTACTCATTCATAGTTAGGTCATAAACCTATTTTACTTGCTATTTTGCAATATATAGCAATAGCAATCGCAAATATCAAGTCAAGTCGATAATAACATTTCACAAGTTAATAAATATAATAAATTTTGCGATTCGCGACTGTCGAAAGCTTTTTATACGATCTCGTGTAATCTATGAAGGAGTGAGTTTTTTTTTAAAGAAACTGAACAGTCAATATAATGTGTTATTTTTGACAGCCTCCGTGGCGCAGTTGGTTAGACGTCGCCTGTGAAACGAGAGGCCGTGGGTTCGATCCCCGCACCGCGAGAAATGTTTGTGCGGCCCACAAATATTTCTTCCGGGTCTGGGTGTTTGTGAGACCGAAATGTCTCTCGTAGTTCCTGATACCCACGACACAAGACTCGTTCTTAGTGTGGGGTCAGGACAATGTATGTGACTGTTGGGTGTTATTTATTTATTTATATTGTTATGGTGGGGTAATTAGCAATAGCAGATATGCTAAGACATCAAAAATAACATTGTGGTGATGTTAATTTGAAATAGCAATTATTTCTATTGCTATTGATACTTTCAAACGACTTTTAAATTCAGTTTGAGCGAAAAAGACAAAACATTTGATGACTGAAATAGATTTATGAACTGCCTATGGATGAAACGGTAATTAAAGTTTTAAGCCAATATTAATGTGAATACCGGCCGAAAACTCAAACGCGACTTAAATATTATGTTGTAAGACTACGCAAATCTCGCTTAAATGTATTGGCTATCGGCCGATGCCAATAATCAATCGAAAAAATAAGATTGAAGTCAATCTGGATTGTTTTCTACTTTTCGATTGTCATGTTGCCATAGTTTTTTCACTACTAAGATTGATTATTGGTAATATAGTATCAGAAAAAAGATTGAGCTGTCAATCTGAAACGGCAAATTTTGGACTGGGATTGTTTATTGGCAGCGGCCGTAAGTGGGCCGTACGCAGTTAAAAGGAACTTAATACTTGAATGGCGTTTAAGTATTCGAGGGTAGATGTCTCAAATACGCTTTTCGTTTCCAACCTTCGGGGTTATCTTACGATCCGAAACGAAACTCAAATGTGCCGACGTTGTACGTAAAACTATATGATTTTGTCTAGTCCACAAAATGTTCGAATTCTCTATTGTATGTCGTAACAGACTAAGTTCAAGTTAATGATAATTGAAAGATAATCGTATTGATTTTTAGAAGTGTAAAACATATAACTTCGGACGTCGAAAGTTCAAATATTTGAGTTTCGTTTCGGATCACAGAAAAACCAACATTGTTTTACTTCAACGATTAATTTGTCCCACGTTTTTGTCATATATTATCATTGCGAGGTTAAGTTCTTCAATACATAGTTTATCTAACATTGTCTCTATGTTAAACAAAATAATTCGTTGCGTTTTTATAGAAATTTTAGTCCATTGTGCATTGCATGTGCATTTTTTGCATTATGTCTGAAGTCACTAAAACTATCACCCGACTTCGTTTTCAGTAGCAGTCTTGATATATCCTGTATGTGACTGGGTGTATTGATTTACTTGTATTTGTATTGTGGAATGCCAAGCATTACTTTGTAATTCAAGGTGTTGTTTGGTTTTAGTACCGTTCATGAGCGGTCGTATCGCTTACCACCAGGCGAACGGCATGCTCGTCTCGCCATTCATAACAGTAAAAAAACTTGTAAGATCCACATTAGAAATGGATCATACTAATTTAAATGTCGTTAATTACATGGTTATCCGAATATACCATGAAAACCATTTTTAGCAGCAACAAAACTTTAATGGACTTCGCCTTAACACTTTTTACAAATAAGCGATGTCATGATCTCTCATAACGTTGGTGTAATTTGTTAAGGGGAAGCAGTTATGTGATTTTAATTCTTGATTTCTCGCTATCTTTGTTATTATCAGAGTAATGTACGAAAATTCATACTAAGTTAGACGTAATCACGATTCACTAAAATGTATACAAGCAGGTGCGCCATTTCGTTGGACACCTGTATATTAGTATAATATATGAGTTATATTCTAACCCCAATGCATCTAATATAAAATTATAATTTTACCCAAATATACAATCTTTTTTTAAAGAATATATCATTTATATGCGCTTTATTTATTAAGTTTCACTTTATAAATAGTTTTGTGATTTTTTTAAAAGTAAATACAATTTGTTCAGTAATGCTTGAAATATTTTATAAATTGACAATGTGTCTTCTAGGAACACATGTGTTATGAAACGATGAATGATTTTTTGAAATTGGATATTTTCGAAAAGGCTTGATGTCACACAGCCATTTGTCTCAACTCATATTTTAAGGAAAACTTGATTGATTGAATTGAATATCCTCTAATACGAACCGATTTGATAAATTCTTTCACTATTAAAAATCCTACATTATTCCTGATAAACATAGATGACAAAGTATTTTCAAAAAAATGTATTTGCACCCAGTAGAAGCCAGGGCGGGCCGCTAGTAATTATAAGCCATTACATTCTGAAAAGAACTATTATTTACGGATTTTATCGCGGATTTGGTTGAATTTTTACATTTTTTAACTTCCCGATACTTCGATTACTTTACAGCTTTTGATCACGAGGTGGACGGGGTGGGAGTAAATAATAGTTTTATTTCAATGTGTAACATTCGCGTGAATCTAAGAAACCTTGTGTATACTTAATCTGTACACCAGTTTTTGTATGAAAAAGGACCGATAGAAAAAGAATGTTTGTTGTAACTAAAACACTAAAATACTTTTTGGTGCTGAAGTCCTTATAGGAGAACATAAAGAACGGACATTGCAGAAAAAGATATATAGTTTCGAATCAACAAACAGTGTTGATAATTTCAATCAGCCCTACAATATGAAAACCATTGGCAAACAAAATGTTTGTAACAAAAATGAACGGTACCGTACCGCTCCTATTTCTGTCTCTGTCACACCTACGCAGTAACATAATCTTCCCTCTCGCTTTTTTTTTGTATCAGCCCGTATACGTCCCACTGCAGGGCACGGGCCTCCTCTACAATCAAAAGTATGATTGAGAGTGGTTAGGCCATATAGTCCACCACGCTGGCCTCTCGCCTTACTGGGTTCCTATACCAATGCGTAAAGATTTTGTTGCCAGTGTCCGCTCTAATATGAGAACGCATCTTTTAATAACAGGGCTGAAGAAAAATACGAAGTAATTTATGCCTATATAAGATCAATTTAATTTTTGATTCATTTCGAGTGATCTAATTAAGAAAAGGAGAAAGAGAGTACAATATCCTAGGATATGGAAAAGAGGAAATCTGCTCCAAAAAATATACCATCTTTTTCATATTTGTGGAGGGTAATGCCAAAAAATAATGACGTGATACAATGCGATATTTGTATCAAATTTTAAGTTTTTTTTTGTTTTTCGTATTGTTACGATCAAATTAAGTTTCATATCTACATCAAGTTATTGTTTCCTTGCGTGTGTGCCTTCTGCAGCGCGCACAGATTTTTGTAATATCCGTTCTATTTTGATAATCCAAAAAAGACTTTGAAATTACTAAAACACATCGCACAGTTAATACATATATATACTTCTCATCAGAAAAATCGAAACACCTTTTTTTGTTTTTTATGATTATCAAAAAAATGTGTATATTTAGGAATATATGTCAAATATCGGTTAATAGCAAGAAGTTTATACCCAAATGGAGATTGCATTCCATATATAAAAGTGAAGCACAAAAATTTGACCTTGAATGCAGTCGCTGTTGCCTGCTATCCTTTTCTTTAGAGTGACCATGAATGAAGTTCACGGAATGCAATCTCCATTTGGGTATAAGCTTCTTGGTTAATTAATAGTGAATAATATGAGGTTTTCAAATCCTACTGTTGATGTTCTTAATTCAAATTTATACACATTTTTCTGATAACCCTTACAAAACATAAACTTGCAAGGAGTTTCGATTTTTCTGATAAGAAGTTTAAATCAGGTATTTAACTACATATCCTGTTATTTATATTTCATTGCAATGCCTTAATTTGCGACCCCGAAGGGAAATCAGTATTTGATACTGAATAACTTGAATGTTAATATTAATGGTAACTCAGTATGGAATACTGCATATTGTGATACTGCACCTAAGATTAGGAGATTAAACCTCCGTTGTTATTCTGCTATCCTAGTACTTTTATACGCGTAAAAGTTTTAAGGCATGTTGTCACTAAACTTTCTTCTGATGGTTGTACGGGCTACCGCATATTGTTCAAATTATTTTAGCATCAAAAGCACTTTCATGTCAATTTATTTATATCGCTCTTTGCAAGTTACACTATTCAGTTGCAATAAAGCACTTATCGGAACGGTTGTTTTTTATCATTTCTTAATTAATTGTTCCCATATAATTTATATGTACATTTTATAACATCATATATCACATCGCACGTTTTTTGATCCTTCGAGCCGGATTCGAGTCAACCATCATCACAAAAGAGAGACCTACCTACCTACTACTTACTGACTGCAGGGCATAGACCTTCTCTACAATATAGAGTACGATTGACAGAAGTTAGGCCAGAGTCCAGAATTCCTTTTAGGTGCAGTATTATTGAAACATGAGCTTACATAATATTTCGCTTTAAATGTGATTGTAGATTGTTTTAAGGATGGGATAATTAAGATATAAGATTATCTTATATTCCATCCGCTAAGTGCCAGGTTTGAAGCTAAAATGTGTCCTTGTAAGAATAATTATTGAAATATTCATGGACTTAACGCATTTATTATTTTTAAATGTTGCTGTATATGTGTCGGGTCTGTGTGGTTGTAAGACCGAAAAGTCTAGAAGATTCTGATACGTCACAAGACTCGATCTTAGTGTGGGGTCAGGACTATGTATGTGACTGTTGTAATTGCTTGCCTTTATGAAAATATTTTCTATGGGCGATAGATATTCTACATATAATTTAAATTATTCGCCCCTTATTTAATTGCAATGAAAATTAAAAAAAATGCTTATGTGAATGGGATATTGAAAAATGTAAAGCTACAAGCAAAGATGAATGCAAATAATTTTAAATTGGGGTATTTGATACCTGAAAGGGGTGTATTATCGCATGGATATTTCTGCCCCATTATTTTGGAAGTAAAACTTCTTTGAAATTCAAACTTCTTTAGTTGGAGTTATTGATTTGCTTAATCAATTACTGGCTATAGCATTTTATGCATAATTATTAAGAGGAAATACAATATTATTGGTCCATTAAGTTATTATGGATTTAATTTTTTTAAATTTAAAGTCATTTCTTTTGAATAAGTTACGCACGCCATTTTGTTTTTTATATTTGAAAGATCGTTACTTATTAAAATTGCAATACAAATAAAATTGCGTTTTAATTTATTTATGTATCAGTAAATATTATTTTCGCACATATGTAATATATTTAGTAGTATTAAAGTAGATTCTTTTGAGTGAGAATACGAGAGATAAATTTAGTTTTATATTGTATGGTGTATAAAAAATATATTTAATGCTCGGTGGATATTGATAGAGTTTATATTATAGAGGGAGCGCTTTCATTTGCGTCTTCGAAAACGTAGATATTATTTTGTTTAATAATTTGGTAGCTCTGCTATTTTAGTGAAAATTGAGCTAATTATTAAACAACAAATTGCTATAAATTTATTTGATAACCTTTACTACATTTGGCTATTATCTTTTTAAAACATGTTTGATTGGAATGAAATAACCCAAAATATTAATTTTTGTTCTTTTTTTCCAAGTAATTTGTGAATTAAATTGTGTGAAATTTGACAGGGCGACCTGTCAAATGACAGCCAATAGGTTTGTAGAAAAAGGGGGCCCGGCACCACCATTCTCATCTACATTTTTGAAGTACCAGCGCTCCCTCTATATTTGAAATACTCTAAGATCTAAATGTGTTATCTACAGCCATTGAGGTATTCCACTAGAGAGGAAAGCAACAAAAATATGAATTAAAAGACAGCGGTACCGTACACTATTTGCATCTATGTCACTCCTACGTAAATCACAATGTTCTTTCTCGTTCTGTTTTCCCGCGTGGCCTCATAGTAATGCCTCATTGGTTCTTAAACTTTTTCACGCCTTCATTTTCATATATACTGAGTTCTTTCCTCAGAACAATGATGCTTTAGTCATTGTTCTGAGGTTCTTTCATTCTTCATGACTCAGCAACATATTATAGTGAAGTGATAAGTCGCAAATAATAAAAAAATGCATATTTGTGAAATTAGTGAAGAAAATATCAAATTAATGTGGCATTTTTATGTTTTCATTAAATGTAAGGTCTTTTTTGGTTTTTTTATGTATTAAGTTTAATAATGTAAGGAAGTATTATTGAAACACAATTAAAATAACTTATTTCCTAGATATAACGTAATGGTAATTTTATTAATGTGTTCATCTTTGTACAGGTATTGTGGCGTTTGGTTCACTATAATGGATAATAGATTGTCCTAAAGCTTATTTATATTGACAAATCCAATTATTTGTGTTAAAGAACTAAAAAATCTCGCGCAATTTCTTAAAGTTATCTCCGTTTTCGCATTAAAACGTTTATGAAAAATGCTTTCTAATTATATAGTATTGGTGTCGTAAAATACTCCCAAGTTAATGAAAAAATAGGGCGTTAAATTATTTTTCAATAAATATACTTGTAAAATGTCCTTTAACTACAAACAAATGCAAAATAATACATGTAAAAGTCGGGCACTAGGTATAATTTATATATTTTTACAAATTGCGTAAAAAGGAACGCCTTATTTCCCTCAGCTGGGTATTAAGTTACTTTTTTTATTTAGTTCGAAATATACGGGATTCAGGACAATCTATTCTCCATCTTGTGTCCGTATCCCGGTATGTAGTGACTATCCGTATTTATAAGATAGATGCTTTTGTTGTAATACAATAAACGATAACCTGAAACGTTGTTTCATTGAATTTTGCCTCATTAATAAACGGTGAAGGTTTTTTATTTTATGTATATTTGCACGAACTTTAGATTTTCAAATGTTTTTCAACGATTAGTCAAAACATATCCTTTTCTTTTTTTAGAACGGCATACATCTCGCATCCCTTTTCCGCATTACCATAGCACTAAAGAGTGAGCGAGATCGCATTGCCGCGCTAAATGTTTCCGCTACCCGCCGCACGAGGGCGAGAGTCACTTTCGCGCGCTTCCGGAGTTACTATTGCACATTGAAATACTGCTCTAACAGAATATTAATTAATTGGTGATTTTCTGCGTCTCGTTGCTCTATTTTGTTCTGAAAGCATTCAGTGTGTTAATAGCAACAAAGGACAGCAATTTTCCGCCAATTTGAACCAATCCGCAGACGCCACGAGGTATGTGTTTTCATTTCTATTTCCTATTGTTTAAAAACTTACAAGCAGTATAATTGTTTTTATTATTGCCTAATATTATATTCAAATAGTTTAATATTCATTTGAATATATTTTAGCATTAATTTACTTGTTATAACTTAATTAAATAACGACACTGATTTGTTGATTCAAATTGTTTAATTCTTATTCATTTGCTATTGATACTTGATATTATTTCCACAATATTATTTTCTTATATTTATTTTTCACTTATCCAATAGTTGGGTAAAAAAGTACCAAAGTCAGTTCCAAATTGTTTAAACGTCCACCTCTATTCATTAATAGTTTTTTATTATTCTGACCGAAACAATGTTTATATGGCGATAGGCTCGCCACCTATCACATTGTGGGACGGAACAAACAAGGCGAAATGTGGGTGTCCTGGCACCTCTGCCTACCCCTTCTGGGATATATGCGTGAGTTTATGTATGTAAGAAAAAACAACAGATCTTTTCATATATTTATTAAAAACAAGCACCGTAACTAAATACAATAAATATAAATAACTTAAAATACACTTTGGCCCTTTTTTGTTTAGCTAACAATTACTAAAAAACTTTAACAGATCGTCTCCTATCTTTCGGCCTATGACTGCCTCGGTGGCGTAGTTGTACGGTTATTTAGCTGAGGTCTCGGGTTTGAATCCCGGGTTAGGCGAAGTGATATCGGATTTTTCTATTCATTGTCAGCCCACAATCAGGAATTTCCACCAGAAATCGCCACCTATCACATCGCGGGACGGAACATACAAGGCGAAATGTAGGTGTCCTGGCACCTCTGCCTACCCCTTCCGGGAAAAAGGCGTGAGTATATGTATATATGTACTTTATAAAAAACAGTCAACTGGCATAAAACAGGAAAACATTGAAGGATAAACCATAAAAATGCCTTGAAATAAGACTATTATTTATGGATTTTGGTGTACGGCAAGGTGTCCGGCAAGGCGACCCTATCTCGCCGAAGATATTCACAGCTGTGCTTGAAAGTATTTTTAGAAATCTGAAATGGGATACATTGGGTATTTGCATAAACGGCAAGCGACTGAATCACCTCAGATTTGCTGATGACTTGGTGCTGTTTGAAGAATCGCCTAGCGCTCTACAACAAATGATAACTTCCTTGTATGACTTACGGATGCGAGACTTGGGCTCTCACCCAAGCGCATAGAACAAAACTATTATCATGTCAGCAAGCCATGGAAAGAAGCATTCTCGGCTTAAGAAGAAGTAATAAAGTTGGACTGTCAGTTATTAGAGATCAAACCAAGTTAACGGATATCTTACACAGGATAGATCAATCAAAATGGAGATGGACTGGCCACATGATGCGCTCTAAAGAAGAGAAATGGAGCAAAGAGATTACAAACTGGTATCCTAGGGATTCAAAACGAAGTAGGGGCAGACCACATTGCAAATGGGAAGACGAACTCAAGAAAACGGCGGGACCAAACTGGAGACGAGTCACAAGAGATAGGACTCAGTGGAAAGAGTTAGAGGAGGCCTTTGCCAAGAGGCAGACTGAGATGCGTGATATTTTGTAGCATTGAAGTGTTAATTATTGTTTTATTTTTATAACTCTCAGTATTAAAGGCTATTTTTATTTTTATTTTATTTTTTATTTTATGGATTTTGGACTGACCCCCCCGCCCCGTGACCACGAAAGCTGTCTGTCTGCATCAGCTCATATACGTCCCACTGCAGGGCACGGGCCTACTCTACAATCGAGAATACGATTGAGGGTGGTTAGGCCATATAGTCCACCACGCTGGCCTAGTGCAGGTTGGCGGACTTACATACCATAGAAATTCTTATAAATTCGCTATGGTATGCAGGTTTTCTCACGATGTTTTCCTTCACCGTTTTAGTGCGTGGTGATTGACTATCAATACACACATGACTCCGAAAAGTCAGAGGTGTGCCCTGGGATTCGAACACGCGATCACCGTGAACGCACTTACGAAAGCTGTAAAGTAATCGAAACGTCGAGAAGTCAAAAATGTAAAAAAATAAACTAAATTCGCGATTAAATCCGTAAATAATAGTTTTATTTCAATGTCTAACATTCGCGTAAATCTAAGAAACCATAAAAATGCCATAATAAAATATTAAGCAGTATCTCAGTATATCAGTATTAGTTCTAAATTTCGCCACACGCTTATAGAAAATAGACCTCATACAATCATTGAGGTATTATACTAGAGCGGACATCGGGAACTAAATCTCAGCGTACAGTGCGTGCACAGTACACAGTGAAGCGAGAGGGAAGATGATGTTACTGCGTAGGTGTGACAGAGACAGAAATAGGAGCGGTACGGTACCGTTCGTTTTGTCACAAATATTTTGTTTGCAGTGTCCCTTCTAGTATAACATCTCAATGCATATATTTTCATTTATGTACGAAAAAGGATATGAATTTTTTATTTTCTTTAGAATTGTTAGCTAAACGATAATTATTTTAGAAGTTTTATTACAAAAGTCTAAACAAGCTCTTAAATTTACAATTATACAAAAATAGAGGCAATTTTTTGTTGATTTTCACGCAGAAATATTTAAAGTCGTTACATGGATATGAACATTCAATATTTTTAGTTTTTACCGATCTAGGTAAGACCCGAAACCGAACTTAAATAAGCGTTAAATATATTCATATTTTTAATTACATATTACCAGGCGGTTTTTTTAAATCTTTTACAATATTATCTTGGGCTGATTAAAAAGATCCATGCAACTTTGAAATCGAAGATTACTATTTTTGACAAAAACACAAGCGATTTTATTTAAAAATTCATACTTTATGTTATACATTCATGCAACTTTGAAATCCAAAATTATGTTTTTACAATACTACAGGCGGCCATTTTAAATATACAATATTACTCGGGATGATTAAAAATGTTAATTAAATTATTCATATACCAATCCCACAGTATCTATACTAAGAAAATAAAGCTTTAGAGTTTGTTTGAGCGCGGTACTCAGGAACTACTGGTTCGAAATAAAAAAATATTGTAGTGTTAGAAAGCTCATTTATCGAGGAATGCTAAAGGCTATATATCATCACGCTCTAACCAATAGGAGCGGGACACCAATGCAAATTGCAAAACCGGGGAACCATAGATTTCATTATGTAGAGTCTTCGATCAAATATACACTAGGTTATAAGTAACGGTCTAAAAAACACCAAGAGAAATAAGAGCACAAATGAGCGTTTGCTCTTATTTGATGTTATTATGGTCCAAAACATAACAAAATTAATTAAAGGAATAAGGTTTATTGTCACCTGAAGTTGATTATAATTTAAGACTTTTTGCTACATCTCGTAGTTAGAAATTCAAATGTATAAGTATAAGCAACCTCGGCCACTTTTGGCGTGTGATTTTGTTTCAGCCACTGTTGCCCAAAAACTAGAACGCAACTTAAATATAAATGGCGCTTAACTACGTTAATCCCGATTAAATGTACTGGCTAAGTGAGCCGTGCGCTGTTAAGAGCAACTTATTATTTGAATGGCGTTCCAGTATTCGGGCGTGTATCTAGTATATTTGATCAAACTGTGTACATTTTTACATCCAGTTATTAATATACCCATATTAATACTACATTCCTACACCTTACAACAAGGCTTGACATTCCCATTTTCCGTCTCTTTCTGGCAGCACCTCTTGCCTATCTCCTGTCTCCTTCCCTTGCTAGCCAGAGGCCGGTCCCTTTCATCCCATACGACCACTCCGTCACACGCACAAATCCTTTTAGGATTCTGGAACACTCCTGCAGAACGAGCTATTATACCGCAGGCGAGTCTGGAAATAATAATAATTAATTAATTTGTAATTTGTATTTGTATTTGTATTTGTATTTATTTAAATAAATGTAAGTTTACAGACTTAATCCAAAATACTTAATCAACTGAAAACATGCAATTTGAAATGTGAGTGTCCTGGTATCACTTCTGCCTACCCCTTTTACGAAAGACGTAATGTTTTTCTGTTTTGAATCGAGAACCAAAAAAATATGATTATGTGGTACAAATGTCTTACAATTTTTTATTTTCACAAAAATATTTCTAGAAAGTTCGATATGACGGAAAAAAGTCCCATGCAGGGTAGGCACCAACTATGGATCTCCATTTTGCTCGATCCTTACTAAAAAACTTATAAAACATTCTGAAGCTTAACATTTTATGTCTCAGGATGGCGATTGCCAATGCCAAGTATTGCTTTGTAATTCAAGGTGTTGTTTGGTTTTGCTACTGTTGATGAGCGGTCGTATCGCTTACCATCATGCGAAGGGCATTCATAGCAAAAATACGTATCTATATATGGAGTGGTACAGAGTTTTATATCACATTTATGATAGAGGTTATCATTTCTACATGTTTTAAATACTCACGGATGTCCGCTATCCCCGTCCTCTTTGGAGGAGGAGGAGGATCCCCTCCCCAAATCATCCCTCCTCTCTGTGACCGCCACAGATCTGCCTATAATGTCCCACACCTGAAATAACAATATGTAACATTAAATAATATAGATAATATGTATAATATACAAATAGAAATTCTACATTTTACGTCGTACTGTTCTGGGTTGCCATACCAATAATAAATTCGATCTAAGCGCAACACAATCTTTCAAAAGACAGAAGTTTTAGGATTTCGCAAATAATCCACTTTTGCAATGTCAAAATATTAAATTACCCATTTCACCCAAAAATTAAGCGTAATTTATTATTTTTTATAATTTCTTAAAATGATTTATGAACTAATAGCAAGTCCCATAATAACCACACTGTCAAATTTTGAATCCTCCATTATTTAAAGTCGGTTTAAAATTCTGTTTTCTATTTGTATTGTATCAGCCCATATACGTCCCACTGCAGGGCACGGGCCTACTCTACAATCGAAAGTACGATTGAGAGTGGTTAGGCCATATGGTCCACCACGCTGGCCTAGTGCGGGTTGGCGGACTTACATACCATAGAAATTCTTATGAATCGCTATGGTTTGCAGGTTTCCTCACGATGTTTTCCTTCACCGTTTTAGTGCGTGGTGATTGGCTATCAATACACACATGACTCCGAAAAGTCAGAGGTGTGCCCTGGGATTTGAACCCGCGACCACCGTGAACATGTTGGCAGCTGCGTCTAGTTCGTTTACCAACAGGCCACCACGCACTCATGTTTTCTATACATACCTTTAAAACATCATCGAGTATCCTAAACCTGGCCCGTCCCTGTTCATCTGCAACTATGTTGCCGAGGTCCCCAGCGTGGCGCTGCGCCCCGGGGTCGCCGGGGCCCCCGTGCGCCGCCCCTGAGGGGTTGTAGTGCTCCCCTATCGATCTGCAACCCTGGGGAGACAATCAAGTGTTTACATACATACAAACAAACATACATACATACATACAAACAAACATACATTCATAAACTACATAAAAACAAAATACATCCAACAGTCACATACATAGTCCCGACCCCACACTAAGATCGAGTCTCGTGTAAGTATCAGGCACTACGACACTTTTCGGTCTCACAAACATCCAGTACGCAGACCCGAAAGAAATACTTGTGGGCGGCACAAATACTTGTCTCGGTACGAGGATCGAACCCGCAGATTCTCGTTTCACAGGCGGAATCTAACTGACTGAGCCACGGGGGCTGTCTAGTTTACGTAGTTTATGCCTCCGTGGCGCAGTTGGTTAAACGCCGGCTGTGAAACGAGAAGCTGCGACTGCACAAGACTTGATCTTAGTGTAGAGCAGTGGTTCCCAAACTTATTTTGTCTACTGCCCACTTTGAGAATAAATATTTTTTTAGCGCCTCCATTTTTTCACCTATTTAAAAACCACTATAACTTCAAAATTTAAATTAATTAATTATGGTGACCTATATATGTATATTAACGGATAATTCTAAACGAAACTTTTACTATAACCCGCAACTTGAGACCTGCAGCGCCCACAAGGGGGCGTTATCGCCCACTTTGGGAAAGACTGGTGTAGAGTCAGAACTATGCATGTTCCTGTTGCAAAAACAAACCGCATTTTGTCCCAAAAAGATCAGGTAAAATAGCTATCAGGTTACCCACGTTTTCGCCTTGTATGTTCAGTCCCACGATGTGATGGATGGGGAGCCTACCACCTTCGTTTTCGGTATCACTCTTGATATACCTGGTATATATGTATATATATTTACCTCGCTAAGGTCCCCAGCGGTGTGTACATGTAAGCCGTGTACCCCAGCAGGCAGACCATCAATACTTCCATCGGCTACAAGTGGTCCGTCTGCCGTCTGCTGGAACCTGATCACCCCGAGGACCTGACCCTTGCAGCAGGACTGGCTGGATACCATGGCCACAGCCGATTGGGTCTCTAGAACAATATTTATTTATCAGTTTGTCATTATATCATATATGACATCCATACATGTATAAACTTCTATGGTGTATAAGTCCACCAACCCGCACTAGGCCAGCGTGGTGGAGTGTACTAACCACTCTCAATCGTACTGTCGATTGTAGAGGAGGCTCATGCCCTGCAGTGGGACGTATAGGGGCTGATACAGATACTGAATAACGAAAGACTGTTCGTTATAATGTTTATCACCCGCTTTGCACGGAGGGAAGTGGACAATACTTTGTTTCCAACTTCTATTAATTTAACTTTCTGATTGATTTCGTTGCGGGTTAAAGACAAGTTAGACATTCCTGGAGACTCGGCTCACTTCAATGCTCGGTGTCATTACAATGCGTGCTGTTGATCCTGCGACACAGGAGTTGCAGTGGCGGGTGTGAGGGCGGGACTGTCTCAACAATCGTTCTAAAGAGATACTGACCTCCAAATCCTTGCAACACGGCCCTTTTGCCCGAAGACTTAGCCACCATATCAAGTACAGTCAAACTGGGTAATGTAGTCTCCACTACGAATGCGCCGTCTTTGAATGTAGCCTAAAAAACAGTGATACAAGATATTTAATTGTAAAATAACATACTGGGTATATCAATATTACTACCGAAAACGAACCTGGATGGTAGTTTTAATGACTATTAACGTAATGCAACTAAAAAAAAATCGCAAAGAAACGCAACAACTATTTTGTGACTTTTGCCTGAATTGTGTGTATATCATAACTATAAGCTCATTCATCATCATCATCATCATCATCATCATCATCATCATCATCATCATCATCATATCAGCCACAGGAAGTCCACTGCTGAACATAGGCCTCCCCCAATGATCTCGACAATGACCTGTTGGAAGCGGCCTGCATCCAGCGACATCCTGCGACCTTAGCAGATCGTCCGTCCACCTTGGCCTCCACTCGAGAACCTTTCGGCCCCAACGGCCATCGGTTCTACGAGCTATGTGCCCGGCCCACTGCCACTTCAACTTGCCAATCCTATGGGCTATGTCGGTAACCTTGGTTCTCCTACGGATCTCCTCATTTCTGATTCGATCTCGTAGGGAAACACCGAGCATAGCTCGCTCCATGGCTCGTTGAGTGACTTTGAGCCTTTTAATGAGGCCCACAGTGAGTGGCCACGTCTCGGTGCCGTATGTCATTACAAAGAATAAAATTGTTGCCATAAAAGGGTGTTCATTATTTAAAAAAGAAACTATGTATTTATCACCGAAATACGACGTCAGGAAAAAAATACACAAAAAAAAACCTTTTTTTTTTAAATGCATTGTATTTATGATCACTGAAACATAAAGATATAGTGGTGACTTTTATCTCATATTTTTTATTATAAATACAACTTTATAGTAAAATACTTGTTGGTTAAATTAGTTATTCATGTTTTTTAAGCAGTGAGTTTGAATGGGAGACTGCAAAAGCATGTAAGTTTTACATAATATATTAATTTAAATTTAATTTTACTTAATATAACTCCATAGTCAACCCAAATAAAATAATTTATGAAATAGACGTATATGAAAATCTTTATGAATTAATGATAAGCTTTGGCAGTATGTACTAAAGCTCACCTCTGCAATTCCATCTTGTGATTTCAATTCACTGAGTGTTTTGTTCAAAACCTGTTCTTCAGGTTTCACTCCAAAGTCAACCAATATTTCCAGCTGAAAATGAATAAAACCAATTTATAACATAACATCTTCAATCAAATATACACTAAACATTGAAGTTTTATACTAGAGCGGACATCGGGAACAAAATCTCTGCGTATGGTGCGTGCGCAAGGGTACACAGTGAAGCGAGAGGGAAGACATGTTACTTCGTAGGTGTGACAGAGACAGAAATAGAATGTACCCTTCATTTTGTTACAAACATTTTGTTTGCAGTGTCCCCTCTAGCATATTATCTCAATGACACTAAATTATAAGTCTGTATCTGTCTGTATCAGCCCATATACGACCCACTGCAGGGCACGGGCCTACTCTACAATCCAGAATACGATTGAAAGTGGTTAGGCCATATAGTCCACCACGCTGGCCTAGTGCGGGTTGGTAAATTATAAGTAAAAACCTAAAAATGGCAAGAGAAATAACAGCACAAATAAGCCTGTGCTCTTATTTGATTTTAGTATAATCCAAAACATAATGAATCTTAATTAGAAAGAATAAGGTTTATTCCCTTTAACTACCTTTAAAAACCCTGACTCTGTACCTAGTATATATATCATTAAGCACAACATACATAAACTCACACCTTTTTCTTAGAAAGAGTAGGCAGAAGTTCAATCAGGACACATTTCACCTTGTATGTTCTGTCCCAAGATGTGATAACCGGTGAGCCTATCACCATATCGGGCACAAATACCTGACTCCGAGCTGATAATGAATAGAAAAATCCAATTTCGCTTTGCCCGCCCCAGGATTCAAACCCGAGAACTCAGCTTTTAAACCACACCGTAGGACAATGATGCCACCGAAGCAGTCAATTTATTATTTTAAATATTATTTGTTTCATACATATCTGACAATACTTTTCTTGGTTGTAGTACTGTATTAACCCCTATACGTCCCAATACAGGGGTAACTTCAACCTTAAGATATACTTAACTTATTCATTGCTTTGGCGAAAAAGAGTATACTGATTCTTTTTTCTGGGTGACATCGCTACTTTCAGCCATACTAATTATAACATAAACATATTCATATTAAAATATTTTGTTGTAAATATACAACAAATTATTAATGAACTGCTCTGATTAAACCAACTTGTAAATTTTGTAATAATCCCTACATTGTAAGCTGGTTTTGAAAAGAGCAACACTAGAGATTCTTGCCCATTCTTCTCTAGTGAAAACCGCTTTCCAAACCAGGTGGTAGGTAAAAAATGACTGAATCTGAATCATGTTGAACATTTTAATGGATTCAATAAATTATTTTCATTTCATTTCATTTTCATTTTCAAACTAGTTTTAATTATTAATTTGTGCTCCTAAAGAAAGAAGCGAGTAGTGCATGTTTGATAAATCAATATGATATATAATTCATCACCTTTATTAAGGCCCTGCGCAGACGACAGACTATCCGTGACGCACTTTTTAGTCTGTGAAAATAGAACCTATGCAATTTTATGCAGTAACGCACACGACGCGCAAAAAGTCCGGCGCACAAAAAATCCGTGTAATTCGGGCAGACCGCACCGCGCCGCGGCGCGCCGCTCCGCACAAAAAGCGTGTGAAAAAAATTGAACGTTTGCTTCAACGCGCGCTAACGCAGACGGCGCACTCTTTAGTCGGCAATCTGCATTTGCTAGGGGTGGGTGGACGTAACGCACGCGATCTATTATCATGGCGCCAGAGGTCGATGTAACTATGTTAATTCAAGAAATACAAAACAGACCAGCAATTTATGATACTTCTAAGGCAGAATATCATGATAAAAAAATAACCATGATTAATTAACCTAACCAAAATCATGATAAAATAAATAGCAACTCATCAAATGTAGGAACAGACATTTTATAAAATTTGAAAAAAATTGCCGGATGTTGTTTCAGAATTGAATGTTTAGTATGGAACTGTCCCTTCAGTAATCTTTCCGAAAGTATAGGATGTACCCAAAATTCTCTATTTCTTCTTCTTTTTCTGTACTTCATGTACAAAATAATACTTCGCGATCTCTGCACGATTTCCATAGCATCTACGTCCCTACAACTCTGCCGACAAAATGATCGAAGATGTGCGTCGTGTGCGTTGAGTCTGTGAAAAATCCGCGACCGACTTTTTGCGCGCCATGCTGACTTTTTGTGCGCCGCAGACTCGATCGCACAAAAAGTGTGCCGTCTGCGCAGGGCCTTAAGCTGATAACGAATTAACACGTTGAACGCCACGCGGCCCACCGGTAGGCCGCGTGGCTTGTTTCGTGGTATTTTCTTAAGAAAATATCACGAAAAATTGTTTTAATCAAATTAAATATGCAAATTTAGTAATTTTTTATTGTTTTGTGTTGATATTAACTTTAGCGAAAAATGATGGAATTGATGATTTCCACTTGGCCCGAACGGGTTTGCTTGTATCGCCCACCGGTGGGCCGCGTGGCGTTCAACGTGTTAAAGTAGAGTGGAGTATTTGATTGAACGACTAGTAAGAAAAACATTTAATAATTTAATATACTTAAGCCATTGAGGTATTACAACTGGAGCGGACACGTAGAAGAAAAATTGTGCTCATTTCAATATGACAGCAAAGTATAGATTAAGTCGACATTGTTCCAGATGCGACACTTCAGAAATTTCTACCTACATCTATATACGCGTGATGTCAAATAAAAAAGCATAATTCAATCAAATCATTTATGTTTATTTCTTATATATTAATATTATCCCAATTTTGGGTAAAATAAATTTATTTACAAAAATAACTAAGTGACTTTATTTGAACACTATAACCGCAAACTTCTAATATTACTATTGTAGTGTCTAATTATGACCTCATAGCAAAACTTTGATAGAAATAAATAAACTAAGCAAGAATTCGTTCATTATTAGACAGTTATATAAATAATTCTCGTGTAACACACTTACTTTATGTAACTATCTCAAATTGTGAGCAATACAGCAGCAATGGGACCCTACTCACACCCTACTATATTCATCTATCATCACGTACAATATCCACGATCCCTATGCGAAAAATTAAATTTTTACCTATCTGTCACTACATTATTATTAATCTATAATTTCATTCAAAAATGGCGGTTGTCAATTCGACTCCGGTTAATAATTTCTTAAATTTAATTTCGTGCTTCTTTATTGCAAATATGGTTGATTTACCTATGGGATGAGATTCCATCTTTTCTTCCTATTATTCTGGAATGGTTTTTGCACGTTTTTAGCACGCAATACGGCATTTATGGACCAATTATATTTACACCTAATTAGGTCCGTCTTCGCTGAAACGTCAGGGACGACTGACAGCCTAACGGTACATGTACTCTTGCGAATGTTCCAAACTATTTGGTCTTGATGTCCCCTCCAGTTGTGTAACTCAATGACTTAAGCAAATAGCTTTTAAATATGCACATTTATTACTATCTTTCCTTATACAGTAAACTCTACATAATACATTATAAATCACTGCCCGAAGGTCATATTCATCGTAATATACAATAATGTACATTGTCCTTAACATGTTGTGGTACTTAGAGGTTTAATTAATATAAAATCAACAAAATTAAATGACGATAATTTTATGCGAAAATAGTTCAATATTACTTGCCTTAGTGGTTACCATGTTGCGTAAATGATATGAGGCGGCGATATATGTTTAATTATTATTAAAAACACCACAATTCACAAGCAAATCGTATTTTCTAGAATTGAAAAACAATCGGCGAAATAAATTGCATTGCATGTCGCAATCTTGACTTGACATTTATAAACTGACTTTGATCTCTCTTTCACACCCAAGCGTTTTTGGTCTAGCTATCGCATCTTATGCTAATAATAGTAACAATCAAGATTTTTTGACTTTGACGTTTTGTTTATAGGGTTTGTTATTTATTTCGCATTTTAAATAGAATGGGAACAAATATGAAAAAATATAAATTGGATGCAATTAGAGCCATATATTAATAATATTGGCAATTAAAAATTATATAGACGAAATATGTCTGAAACACATAGCTCAATTCACAATACATTTTTACACGCTTTATATTAGCTTCACTTGTATGTTTGTATGTTTGTATGTTTGTATGTTTGTTTGTAACCGACTTCTTTGGGCGCGATTTTGACCCACTTTAAACGGCCAGATTTCGTTCAAATTTTGCACACCTGTCAAAGACCGATGACAATACAATAATTCGATTAAAATATATAATTATCCTGATTAGATTCGCCAGGATTAATTATTCTTATAATTGATGACCATTGCTACATTCATCGCTAGATGGCGTTAACATTGTATTCTTCCAAGAAGCTTATACCCAAATGGAGATTGCATTCCGTATAAAACACTGAAGCACAAAAATTTGACCTTGAATGCAATCGCTGTTGCCTGCTATACTTTTCTTTAGAGTGACAATGAATGAAGTTCACGTGAAGTTCATTCATTGTTACGCTAAAGAAAAGGATAGCAGGCATCAGCGACGTCATTCAAGGTAAAATTTTTGTGCTTCACTTTTATATACGGAATGCAATCTCCATTTGGGTATAAGCTTCTTGTATTCTTCAAGTGTCAAATGTTTCTACTGACCAACAGATGGCGTTATTGATTGGAAATACAGCCGTAGATGGATGTTTTTAGTCAAAACAATTATATAATAGTTAAAAAAAACTAAAATACACGCTTTAATAAGATATACAACTAAAAAAGTAAAAATAATTGATACTGAATTTAAGATAAGAAAATGGAGTAAAATACATATATTTTATTGTTTCAAAGCGTGGGGTGCAGGAGGATAAGTAATTGTTGTAAACACCCCACGCTTTGTAACAATAAAATATATGTATTTTACTCCATTTTCTTATCTTAAATTCAGTATCAATTATTTTTACTTTTTTAGTTGTATATCTTATTAAAGCGTGTATTTTAGTTTTTTTTAACTATTATATAATTGTTTTTTTAGACATGAATTCATAATTAGTGTACAAAGCATGTTTACAAATATAGTGTAATTTGTTCAACTATAGAAACGTTTTATTCCCAACCAAGTGATATATTATTTGAGAACAAAAAAATAAGCTAAATTGTTTTATTTTGAGTTTGGAGATAAGTTTTTCAATACTAAGGATAAAAAATACGAATGTGGTATTTTTTTATAATTTATTGTGCCTATTACAAGATTCGAACATGAACAAAATGAAATAATACGTTTTGTAATTTTTCAGCATTGGAGTTGGACTGTCAAAATAAAACTATTTTTTGTGCTATTTTTGTTGTATTTTGTAAAAGGTTTGTTGTTGTGGCAAGGTGTTTACTGGGGTTTTAATTTAATCAGTTTTAATATAAAAACTGATACAAAATGAATTCAGTAAGTATTCGTTACTTACTCATGTGCGTTATTTATTCAACACCCAACGCGTTTAAACGCAATATTCATTATTTCAGTCAAATTCGGCACCAATACAAGTCGAAACCATTGAAATAGATTTCTGTGCTATCAACGAAAATATGAAAATTGAAGAAATCTACACTGACGCTAGTGATGGTGACCATATTGTTGAAGATGATGATGAAGAAGCAGTGATGAAGGAAATAGAAGTGAAGACACATAACTATATTAATAATAGATTCGACGAAAGTGAGAAAGCAGGTGGGATGCTTAAATATTTTAATGTTTTTTTTTTTATTTGGAAAGTTTTACTGCTCTGCTAACAGTTTAATTGGTATTGGTTTTTCGTTAACTTAACAGGCAATTAACTTTAAATTCGCAATTTATTTATTATAAAAAAAAAAGTTGGCTTTTAACCATACCACACAAGGTGGGATATGTGATACCCCAGCGCTTTATCGCCTGTAACCCACATAAAACAGTTTTTCATTGGAGTTTACAAGTGACGCGGGTATTAAAGGTCTATTTGCAGCTACTGAGATAATTAATTATGATGTTTTTATGGCTTACATAACATTTAAACTAATAGTATATTTAACTCAATGTTATTTATACTATTAATTGATTGGTGTTAGGTCTCTCATATGTGAGAGACTGCCTGGGTGGGTACCACCGCATTGTCTATTTAACCCATCAAACACCAGTGTAGAAGCACTGTTGTGTATCGGATTGAAGGTAACCAGAGGTAAGGTAGCCAGAGTAACTACTGGACATATGGAGACTTAACAACTTATGTCTCAGGATGGCAAGCACAGTGGAATGCCAAGCATTGCTTTGTGGATCCAGGTGTTCAGTTCTGCTACTTTTATGAGCTGTCTTATTGTTTACCATCAGGCTAATGGCATGCTTGTCTCACTATTCATAGGTATAAAAAATAATGAAAACAATAATCTCATTTAATGTTAACATGTTGGCATATTTTGCTGTGAGTTTGCATTGAAAATATAAATAAATAAATGCAGAAAAGGTATCCATATTCAAAATCTACCCAGCTAAGAATTTTGTAAATCCATTCACAATTAAACAAGTTTCAAAAGTTTCTATGTTTCAAATCTTGTAGTGGGAATAAAAGAAAAAAGATGCAAGACATGACTAATGACATCAGTAGTCTTAATACCTATTGGTGTGCAGATGTGAAAGAGACAGTAAAATGTTCCTACTTCACTCTATTGAACATTCAAAGTTCATATTGTTTCATAGAGTAACCCCCCAGCAATGGACTGGAGTGACTTAAGATAACATTTTGATATCTTTTACAGATATACCAAAATACAAGTTGCATGAAGAGATGTGCAAAGCAATAGCGTCCAGAGACAATGCGTTGGCAGAGTACCTCATAGCCAAGAAAAAGAAATTAACCATAGACAAAGATGAACAAGACTTATGTATAGCTGAACTTAAGTTGAAGATCAAAAAAGTCAGACTGGAGAATCTGAAATTGAAAGCGGATTTGGAGTTGAAAGACTAATTTTTAAGATATGGCATGTTTAGTGTTTGTATTATTGCATAGTTTTGACAGTCTCTGTGGCGCAGTCGGTTAGACGCAGCTTGTAAAACGAGAGGCCGCGCGTTCAATCCCCGCACTGAGAGAAATGTTTGTATGGTCCAGAATAGATCTATGTGGTCTGGGTGTTTGTGTGACCGAAAAGTGTCTCATAGTTCCTGATACCCACAACATAAGACTCGATCTTAGTCTTGGGTCAGGACTATGTATGTGAATGTAGGGTGAAAAAAAAGTTGACCAGCAAACAACTCATCTGTTGGTGATAAAAACTATTTTAGTGGTCAAATGCTTTGTCTTCTTCGCTCAAACTGAATTCAAAAGTTAGGGACAAACCACTTGGTAAATAAAATAGGTTTTAAAACTATGAATAATGCCGTAAGTTGCTGGTATTTCATGAAAGGGGAAGAGATAGGGTGAAGAAAAGGATTGCTCAGAAACTAAAGTATATTCTGAGCGGACATGCGAACTACTGTGAATTGTGATTCTGTGCGCGCATAAAAATACGCGGGAAATTAGAACGAGAGAATATACACTGAGTGCATATGTGTGACAGAGACAGAAACAAGTGACATTATAAAGCGTTTTATTCATTAATAACAAGTATCACAATGGCTGTTGTAAAAATCAGTTCAAATAATTGTAAAATAAGGATCGATCTTATTTATTTATTCTATACTAGCGGCCCGGCCCAGCTTCGCCCGGGTACAAATAGATTTCTGTACAATAATATATACGTGTTATACATATAAACCTTCCTCTTGAATCACTCTCTATTAAAAAAAACCGCATCAAAATCCGTTGTGTAGTTTTAAAGATTTAAGCATACAAAGGGACAGAGAAAGCGACTTTGTTTTATACTATGTAGTGATTATTCTATTCTATCTTATTCCATTTTTTAATAAGTGTTGGGCCTGTTTTTCCTAGTATTAGCCCGGCCTCACGTATCCGTTATAGCTATCTGAATTTATTCCGCTCCGGAATTCAGAACGCTCGTCGGTATCATTTTTACAGAGTAATCTGAGAAATTCATAATCTGAAAAAAATTAAATGTGTGTGGTTTGTTGATATTTTGTGGTATTCCGGGGTGTCTGAATTAATAATATGAATTCAGGTAGCTATTCCGGATGTGAGACCGCGCTTAGGCGTTATGTTCCTGTATTAGCGAAATTAGGCGGGAATCAGAATTTATTTATAATCAGAGCGAGAAGAAAAATAACTTAATTACACATGAGTGACAGAGACAAACAAATTGCTTTAACGAATTTGTTTTTTATAAGCGATGTGTTTACATGTTGTACAAAAAATAAATGTTTAATTGTAAAATAAATTATATTTAAACGGATCCATTTTTATTCCATTAACTACACATTTTCTAAGTGTTGCGCCTGTTTTTCGTCGTGTTCGGCGATATGTTCCTCAGCGTCGGTGAAGTTGGCGGGAAACGGCGAGGTTTGACATCAACATGCATTGTCTCTGACATCGACAGCTGACGTGTGGAGTTCTTGTCTATGGCTCGGAACACGAATATCGGCGTCTCTGGTGGTGGAATTGGGACTGGAATTTAGTAAAAATGTTTATTTTATAAGGCTATGTTCACATGACCACGCGGAAATATCAACAGTGCGGTACAAGATCAAATTAAACAAAAATTAGTAACGCATGGACCCGCGCGTCGGCCTTGTTCTTCAAGATGTACAAAGAGGCCGTCCATAAATGAGGTCACACAAATTTCATGATCTTTTGGCCCCTACAAAAGAAAGGTGGTACGACCGTGGTGTTTTATTCATTAATAACAAGTATCACAATGGCTGTTGTAAAAATCAGTTCAAATAATTGTAAAATAAGGATCGATCTTATTTATTTATTCTATACTAGCGGCCCGGCCCAGCTTCGCCCGGGTACAAATAGATTTCTGTACAATAATATTTCCTTGTCACAACTGGTCACATTTATGAAGCTTCTTGCTCCTCCTATCCTTTTCCTTCTCGATTTGGTGGTCCGTCCGTCCAGGATCCGCGCGTTGTGGATATTCATGTTCAATGATCAGATATCATCAGGTGACCTGTATACTCGTTTGCCTGATCTTTTCAATAAAAAATGTTGATATTACCGGGCCGAGCGGGCCTCCTGTTCAAATTGCTATCTGTTCTGGCCTCAGGTGGTGATGGTAGCTTTGATGGTTTAGCTGTAACGGTTTTAGATGGCCCTCTGAGAATGGAAAACATATAAAATTCAAAACACATAAACTCACTGCTTTTTAACAGAACGCGTAGGCAAAGGTGCTACTGGGACTTTTTTTATACTGGCCCAGCATGATGGCTACACAGTACACACTACATATTCGATACAATTATATCGGCCTGCTAAGATGCCTCTTCATACTACGACGGTAGAACCGTATATTTCGTTTTGTGTATTAGGAACACGATATTTTGACAACAGCATGAAAAGCATTCGTACGCCAAAAGATCTAGAACGATCTATACTGACTTGACTACTAATACTAATGAACTACGGGGCATATTGAGATTTAACATCTTAAACATCGTGAGGAAACCTGCATACCATAGCGATTCATAAGAATTTCTTTGGTATGTAAGTCCGCCAACCCGCACTAGGCCAGCGTGGTGGACTATATGGCCTAACCACTCTCAATCGTATTCTCGATTGTAGAGTAGGCCCGTGCCCTGCAGTGGGACGTATATGGGCTGATACAGATACAGATGTATCTGTATGGCGAGCGCAGTGAATACCAAGCATTGCTTTATAATTCCAGGTGTTTGCTTTTGCTACTGTTCATGAGCGGGCATATCGCTTACCATCAGGCGAATGGCATGATGGTCTCGCCGTTCAGTGCAATAAAAAAATTATCATACCATAGACAACAAACCTTCATACCTGGCAAGCGAAGTCTTCTTGGGGAAGATGCCGTATTTGAGATGTGGTACTGTGGGGTCGGGGACTCTGTGTCGAGGCTGGGTGCACGGCCAACAGCGCTGTGGCAGCGGTGGGTACTTCTTCCTGCATCAGTTAATTTTTTTTTATTAGTAATATTTTGTAGTATCTACCTATATTCAAGGTCGGATCCTGCTTTCAAGCCAGGGGTGGGCCATATTATTGTCTTGTCAGAACACAGGGTACAATTTCAATACTCGAATTCGTAGTAATGACCCCCCATGACCTCCCGCCTGGATCCGCCGTTGCCTATATCTAAGTATTTGAAATGGTAGGTAATTATTATCAACTATGTATCATTCGCTACCATAGCCGGAATACGACCAGATGTCTTTTACTGGTGATATGTCTCTCATATGTGAGAGGCCATCTGGGTAAGTACCACCGCAATGTCTATTGCTCCCGTAAAACAGCAGTGTAAAGTGACATTATAGCCAGAGTAACTACTGGACATATTGAGACTTAACATCTTATGTCTCAGGATGGCGAGCGCAGTGGAATTTTGCTACTGTTTATGAGCGGTCGTATCGTTTACCATCAGGCGAACGGCTTGCACGTCTTGCCATTCATAGCAAAAAAAAAACTAGCAATTGTAACGAACTGGTAAAGGTCGCGAGACGTCGCTGGATGCAGGTTGCCCTACACCAGGTCACTGTGGAAATCATTGGGAGAGGCATATGTTCAGCAGTGTACTTCCAGTGACTGATGGATGGATAGATGATGAATACAAAAAGACTGCTTACGCAGAGCTTCGATATGTGGTCTTCTTGTGTTTTGGAGCACGCTCCGCGTTGGGCCACGAATGAGTGTAGGGCAGCGGATACTGTATCTGTCTGTAATAAATACACCCATTAAATTGAGATATTAAACAAGAGCGGACATCGAGAACAAAATCTGTGCATTGTGTTGGTACAGGATCTCAATGAAGCGAGAGAGAAGATTATGTTACTGTGTAGGCGTGACAGAGACAGAAATAGGAGCGTACGGTACCGTTCATTTTTGTCTCAAATATTATTTCTCCTGTATTTCTATAATCACTTATAGGATACACACTACTATTTATAGGTAAGTCGATATGCTATAGGATTTTTTAAATATTAAGATGATAGAGTGAAGGCAAGGAACCGTATGTTAACTGTGTAGTGGCCTATTGGTAACGACGCGGCTACCAACATGCTTACGAATTACGATTGATGCGGGTTCAAATCCCAGGGCACACCTCTGACTTTTGCAAATGCGCGCACGTTTTATTTGCAATAACTCAATGTTTTTCACCCAGAATGACCCAGACCCAGAATGAATAGTAAAAAGTAAACTCACAAAGTTTTTGCTTTCTTAGTTTTATATTTTTCCATATTAATTTTACGAAGAATTTTTCATAACATTGTTTGCATCACGCAAAATTTTGACAGCTTTGTCAATATTCAAGACCAAGGAGTTGAATTGAATTTAGTGATCGGATATTTTATAGTAGGCTATACACATGTATTAATATTTTGGAAGGATTTTTTCATTGCAATGAATGGCGACACCAGCTTTCTGTTCGCCTGATTGTAAACGATAGGACCGCTCATGGATAGTAGCAAAACCAAACACCACAAATTACAAAGCAATGCTTGGCATTCCACAATGCAAACAAAAAACTCTTCAGCTTTATACTGTCCTTTATACATTCGTATAGATATATACATCACCTCTACTTAATGAATTTATAATTATTATTGGACATGTTATTAATAATTTAGCCTGGGTAACTTTAGGTTGAAAATTTTAACGAAATATTTTTATCAATTTCCATTAATTTTATTATCAAATTGTAAACAATACAAAGTTTAATCATGGGACCTTGAGAATTATGATATTTTTAAGACTTTCCTGTATCTTTTACATTAGGTACAAAAAAATCTACACTGATGTACATAATAAACAATGACTAATAAATGTACAAGTATTCTATATGAATCATATTATGCAAAAAGATTGTCAATGGATTATGTATTTCGTAACATTTTCCTTTATCAAAAAATTATTCTTATTTTCATTTAATAAATTCTTATTTGAACTTATGCTGCATAATTTAGAACGTAATGTGGTCAGCGCCATCTCGTGTTGTACTTTGAAACTTAAAATAGAGTGGCCAGGAATTATATCTTTTCTGAAAATTTCGGAAAATCTATGTGGGAGTTATGACTGCTTTTAATTAAGATTTTATTTAAATAATTTATGCTTCTTGCAAACAAACTCGGAACATGATGTTGTGAATCCACACTATTTTAACATAAACAATATATTTTATTCACAAACACAAAAATAAATAACCTTGAAAGGTTATTTGATATATTATTAATATTTTGTGGTAACTAATTTACTATTCACAGGGTTTACTTATAACGGGAACCAGTACTTGATTGAGCTGCAGTTAATTCTAAAATAAATAAAAAAAAAAAATCCTAAATACCTTCAACTGGTAAATTGGATTTTTTCAACATTATTATCACGATTCAATACCACTAGAATTATTGAAATTAAAAGCATGAAATGCTCAATAATAAGTACGTAGATTTTTTAAAGCTAATACACAAATCATCAGTTTAAAATATATCTTTAGTCAGTAAATAATCAAGAAATCTAGGGTAATTTTACATCCAAGTCTGGTATACCGCCACCTGCCATCGAGCCGCGCGGCGAGCGGGGAGTAGTGCTTTTTGCACGTAATTCCGAGAATCAACAATTATTCAATAGTTCAATACGACCATCCCTGTCTGCAGCGCGTCCTGGGACACCATTAAACTCATACAAAGTGCTGAAAAACCGCAATAAAGTGTTTTAGAATGTGAAAAAGTGTTCTACAAGCGATTGTTTTCAACTCAAGTAAGTACCAATGTCAAACTTGACAAAGTTGTTGACACGGCCAAATATAGATGTTTGCGTGTGTGTGTCTGTTGTTCGTTTCGGTGTGTGTGTATGGCGAATTCTTGGAATTAGCTCCGAGTACTGGGCTGTTCGATACAGGTAAAATGTAAGAACCCCGTCCGGGATACAAAAGACAGTCGGTTTACGAGATTTCATAAACATCCCGAAGGTTGTTTTGTGTTCTAAAAGTGGTTTTGAAGTGAGACGCAATACACATACTGCCTTGAGGTAAATAACTTTTAATGTATTTGCAACTTTTTTATTGGTGTACGCGACTAAGAAATTTTACCACTACAGCCTTATTTCTGAGAATTTTCAGAAGTAGACTTTTTATAATGCTGTAATAACAAAATACCAGTTTTGTAATAAAGTTTTATTATATTAGTTTGATGGCCCCTCCAGATTTTCGCAAGTAGGGGTTATGGTTTAAATCATGTAAATACCTAGTTTTTAATGTGAAATTTATGATAACTTAATGGGAATCCCATATGACATAACGCATCCAATCAAATTTCAATGAAACCGAGCACTGAAGGTCTGCGAGTCTGAGAATATCTAGCTTGTCAATCAGCATTAAAACTTAACATTTAACAATAGGAAATGGGTTACATGTCATTTTCAATATAAGTTTTTAAACTATTGTTACAATAAAAGAACTATAGGGATGCTGCTAAACTCGCTGTTAGGTGCATTGTAGGTATTTGTCATTATGTATGTAATTAAATTATTTACATTTTAAATTATTAATGTAATATTACAAGAAGAACCTGTGGTTTACATACATAACAGTCATGTTAACATTATTCTGAGAAATTAAACAAATAATACACCAAAGAAAATAAATAAACATAATTTATTTTTTTAATAATTTTCCTTAATAACTCGTAATCAAAATGACCGAATCCCAAATAAATCTTGAATCATTGTTTACACAAACTACACTGCTTATATCAAAACAAACACTGAATTCTTTGTAATAGGGTATTTGACTATGATGAAAATATGAAACATATTGTTACTATACCATTTCTTATTCTAAAAGTTCCATTTGACATATCTCAAAATTGTGAAATAGGGATAATGTCAAATAAATCAGTTAGTACAATATAGAAAATAGGTACAATTGTTAATACTCAATATCTCCGGCAGTTCTTAACCGACTTAAAAATAACTTTTTTGTCAAACAGTATTATATGATAGGTTAGACCAAAAAAAAATATTGTGAAGACCTGATGAATATCTTTGGACCTGAAGGGCAGAACTCCTCAAAATTGAACAGTACAGCAATAATTCTTTTAACATTAGGTTCAGTATAAGTTAATTACTACAAGGGCCCCCCCTTGTAGTAGATGGAAAGGGGAAAGTAGAAAGGGGCGTGGGAAGGGGGGCGGGGATATTTACAAATATAAATACTAAATATCTGCGACAATAAATAAATGATTTTAAATAAATTTTCTTCGGAACGAATTATACATAATTTTGGTCACATAAAATATGGTGATGATCTGATGAATAGGTACATATCTGGAGAGCAGACCTCCACAAAACTTTGCAGAAACGCAATGATTTTTCGTCCATTAGGTTAAGTATATGTGTTTTATTAAAAATAGGAAGTGAAGAAGGTGTAGAGGTGAGGGGGTAACGAATGATTACCACGCATAAGTTTACTCAATATCTCTAGCAGGTTGAGCCGATTTTAGTATTTTCTTTATCATAAAAACGAAATGACAGTGTAGCTTCCTTAAAAATCATAAAATATTAATTTTCGTTTTTGAAATTATAAAGGATCACAATGGTTCATTTGTTATATACATTGATTCCAGGTTTCATTATATGATTACTTTTGGCATCATTACAATACTTATGAAAACTAAAAAATAATAAATAAAATAATTTAATTAAAAATTAAAAGACCGACTTCAATGTGCACTACAAAGTAATAAATAATATATATTTCATTGTGCTAGTACACATTGATTAATTTTCTTATTGACTAGACTAGCCAACAAATCTTAAATACGTAATATTTTGAAGGCTGGTCGCCAAGTGACGAACACGACGACCTACACTTAAATTTAATTTGTGTAAAACATCCTAGCGAAAAACACGCAATTTTACACGCAATATTAGTTTGTCTTAATCTATATAAACTCACGCCATTTTCCCAGAAGGGGTATGCAGAGATTCTCCTGGTATCAACCAGGACACCCACGTTACGCCTTGCGTGTTTTGTCCCTCGGTGTGATTGGGGGCGAAAGTCTATAGTCATATCGGGTGCAAATTCCAGTCCCTATCCTGATAACTAATAGAAAAATCGCCCGTCCTATTAATATCAGCTCTTAATCAACATTGTTGAGCATCGGACTTATCTACAATCGAGGGAAACATACAAACTTAACAACCCTTCCCTTTCTTATACTTTCCTCACTATGATTCCTATCACTGTTAAAGTAATTGTAAATAAATATGCAAGTGACTCCAATAAGTCAATGGTGTACCCTGGAGTTGAAACCCTTGACCACTGTATCTTTGATCGTATGCAATACATTAAAATTAGACCACACATATGACACATATTAATTCTATTAACATTTCAACAAATGTACACGTAGTTTACATATGTTTCTAATTTACATATGGACCTAACTGAGCGCCAATGATACATCTACAAGTAGGTAATATTCAACTTTGTTACACGTTTGGCACTTGGCGACCCGCCTTCAAAATATTACGTATTTAAGATTTGTTGGCTAGTCTAGTCAATAAGAAAATTAATCAATGTGTACTAGCACAATGAAATATATATTACTAGCTGTCGGGCCCGGCTTCGCCCGGGTGCAGATAGTTTTTGAGTCCAATCCACATCAAGAACATATTATTTCGCGTGTCTACTAACTATATTTCCCGCGTGCTGTCGACTATATTTCCCGTCCGTATTGAATGCTGTTCAATCCTGTCCTCTCCTATCCCGTGCCAACTATTCGAATTTGAAAGAGTAGAAAATATGTATATTTGGTTTCCTGACTCATCCCACGGGAACACTATATTTTTCGGGATAAAAAGTAGTCTATGTGTTAATCCAGGGTGTCAGCTGTCACTATACCAAATTTCATCAAAATCTGTTGAGCCATTTTTTCATGAAAGAGTAACAAACATCCATACATACAAACTTTCACCTTTATAATATTAGTAAGGATTTATTACTTTGTAGTGCATATTGAAGTCGGTCTTTTAATTTTTAATTAAATTATTCGCTTGCTGATTCTCTTAGGTTTATATATTGTAACTTCAACAAATTTAGGGAAACAAGTAGCGCCAACGCTTTATCAGCAGTGTATGGAACGACGCTGGCCTAGTGCGGGTTGGCGGACTTACATATCATATAAATTCTTATAAATCGCTATATGCATGTATGCAGGTTTCCTCACGATGTTTTCCTTCACCGTTTTAGTGCGTGGTGATTGATTATCAATACACACATGACTCCGAAAAGTCAGAGGTCTGCCCTGGGATTCGAACCCGCGACCACCGTGAACATGTGGGCAGCCGCGTCTCAGCAGTCCATTTACCGACAGACCACCACATACACAAAATTATTGTTAAATTATTAAGTTGTAAAATTATTGCCTTTTATTAAAATTATTATTACATTTTTTATTGATGGTTGTTCGTTGATAGTATGCTTGTTATTAGCTTATGATTCAGTCTTTTTAAAATTAGAAAACAACTGGATTAAAACTGCTCGATTATTTCTATATTTTTACCGATTATGCGTATACAAATCCGTTTGCATAGTCTCAACTCTACATATGGAAGACCTAACGACGTGACTTTGTAATGACGTCTAGTAAAAAAGTATGTTGTTTAAAATGGTTGTTTTGCTTTATTTAAAGGATTTAAATTTAAATTTAGTTATTATGGATTGTAAATCCTGTGATAAAATAAGAATAGCTTCATAATTCCATGGTTTTACGGAAAGTTTCATTGAAATTGTGTGAGTTACGTCTGCACAAAGTTATTTATGATAAAAGTATGAAATGTCAAATGGAACTTTTAGAATTAGAAATGGTATTAACTAATAAAATATTTAAAACAATTGCGCCCATTGGGGATGATGACAGTAACAACGAATCAATGAAGTTATGGTTTAGTATAATAATGTATAATAGAAGGATTCTCACAATAAACATTTACTTTAGTTTTTAATTAAGATTAAATATATTTTTGCAAAAATAAAAGTACAAAACCTAGGGATCCGCCATATTAGATGAAACGCCAATCAGAAGCGAGTGACGTGTCACTTTCGTAAATATTACTTAGCCATAACGCGAACTTATTGGCTAGTTTTGGTTATTTCTATGTTATTCAGTATATTTATATAATATCTAGTAATGCAATCAGTTTTGTGCTACCTACGAAAAAGGAACATTACTCATGGAATAAGGATTCATCGCAAATAGCTCAAAATTTGGAACTATGCGATATTCCATATCACTGTTTAATTGGAACATTAATAACGTTCTTCAGTACTTATATACACAGCTATTGGCATTATAATAATACCGAAAGAAAATAAATGAATCGTAGCTCCGATATTTATCACTATTGCTATTTATAATAATTTTAAATTTTAATATGTTGTTTTCTGGACACGTCAAACATTATGAGCATTGTAAATAAAGTTATTATTTCCGTCAAAATAGTGTTCACGGAAATTAATCATCGAATTTAAAGATAAAGATCCTGGATCTTGCCTTTCCATTTTTAGCCATATATTTCTAACTTTTATCCATTGAAACATTAATAAACAAATTGCTCGGAGTTTGTATCGATGTATTATTACATTGCGGAACTACACATCATCGATCCACATTAAACTCGGCATTACTATTAAAAATAATAAAATGTTTATATCACAATATACACGTAAACATTGCACGAGCAAGCATTTACAAAAGCATGACGTCACACATGGACGCCATTACTATTACGGTGTTTTTGAGCAAAGGTTAAAATGTGAAATTTAAAACGAAATTTGTCGCGCAAATCTTTACTTTTTTTCAAAAATTAAATTCTTTTTAAGTATTGTTAATGTATACGAACATTCTGAAGTAGTTTTTCAAAATCAGACATCATGCCTATTGTACGATGGAAACTAGAATATAAAAGCTGACAGTGGAAACTTCGCAAAAATAGACGCGATAGTCGTCGGATCATTTTTTTAAAATAACCCTGACTTTTACGCTACTCAATTAAATTATTAATGTCAAACCTTATTAACATATCTATGTAAATATCACTATTAGTTATATTATAAATTAAAGCTTTTTCGAGTGGTCTCTCATATGTGACAGGCCGCCTGGGTAGGTACCACCGCAATGTCTATTTCTCCCGCCAAAGAGCATTTTAAATGCACTGATGTGTTTCGGATTGAAGGATATTGTAGCCAGAATAACTACTGGACATAATGAGACTTAACATCTTATGTCTCAGGATGGCGAGCGCATTGGAATACCAAGCATTGCTTTGTATTTCAAGGTGTTGTTTGGTTTTGCTACTGTTCAGGAGCGGTCGTATCGCTTACCATCAGGCGAACGGAACGTTCGTCTCGCCATTCAATACAATAAAAAAAAATACTAAGCTAACAATGTATGAAAAATACAAGAAATTATTGTATTCCACTATTATATCATTCCATTACTATACGAGCGAGTTTTAACCACTTTACCCCAATCTTGGTGTCCTTGGGAATGCTCACGAACATTTTATCAGGTGTTTTAGTAGATGTATTCGTGCATTTTGAGACTACACACCTGTATTAAAGGATGGGAATAATTTTCGCATCTTTTGAGGGAGCGGCTCTGTAGTATTTACAAATGAAACAGCAACGACAATGATTCAAAGTGTAACGAATTTTCAAAAATGACACTTATAACGAAGCGCCTGCAGGAATTATCATAATATAGGTATGCTTATTTATTTCATTGATATTAATAATATACTAGATTGTAGTTATTGCAAAGAATTAACTTAAAGTATATAATTAATGGAAGAGATGTCGCAACAACACCATTTATAAGCCATTTTTAGCTGTAACCTGATCAATGTTATTCTTGATATTGAATCAAATATTTATTTGACAAGAAAGTGACGTAATAATATCACGTGACCGTTTTGGCCACGTTTTGGCGGTTTTATTTATCATTCAAACTTCAATCATGATTTTTATTGATAATATAGCAGTTCACAAAGAAATAATCAAATTGCAAGTGTATTAAGGTAAAGTGAACAATTTGAGATACTTTCCAAAAAACTGTCAAATACCCTAATTGTTGAGACACACAATTTAACTATTTTAAAATGTTTTTGTTAACTTGTAGATATGATGATATCTGTTCACGATCACATTGTATAACTTACGACTAAACATTAACAATATATATTAATACAAAGAACACATGTATGTATATATCAGCCTATATACGTCCCACTATAACTGCAAGGCACGGCTCTACAATCGAGAGTACAATTGAAAGTGGTTTAGGCCATATAGTCCAAAGAACACAATATATCTGACGTTAAACATCAATGCTCATTGAAGTCTGCAGTTACTGAACACATACAAGATGGCTTCAAGCATTACCCTCATTTTGATCAGCAACAAGTCCTCGCAAAAGAACACCGTTTCCTGCCCAGAATGTTTCGTGAGACAAATGAAATTAAAATCCAAGTCTACTAATTAATTTGGAACCCAAAAGATCAACTGCCAGATTCAAGCCACAGTGACACTGACATTCCATAGATTGAAATGCGAAATCAGATTAACTTTTAACGAGTATAGACTTAACATCTTATATCTCAGGATGCCAAATGCAGTGGATTGCTATCAAATATTGCTTTGTAATTCATAATGTTGTTTGGTTTTGCTACTATCCATGATCGGTCGTATCGCTTACCATCAGGCAGATGGCAAGTCCGCCTCATCAGTCACTGGAATAAAAAAGAAGAAGTTGGTTAGACCCTTTGAATTTGAGGCTATTGTTACGAACCTCACACCAACACCAATATTTATCTGATCTACTGCCTGTAGATTTGTTTCAGGCCTGGGTTTGTGTGATGTATATTTATTTATGAATTAACAAAACATACTTTAAGGACTGAACTTTGGCATACACTTGTTGGCAGACAAAAGTTTGGAAGCAACACAAATTATTCAAATAACGAAATGAGGTCGTCTTAATTTTTCTTATTCATTACAATATTATAAAATGAATATAAAATAGGTAAGCATAATCAATACAACTCACAACATGTAAATCAAGTTAAATTTTAGCTTTATAAAAGTTTCCGGGTGTTTCTCCTATCAAAACAAGTTAGTTTCTTAGTGGGCATGTCATATAACTTCGCCCTATTGGTTTATTTTCGAGACCAAATCTTAGATAGGAATCGTGTTCGTGGATTAATTTCCGCCAAATTCGTGTTTCGGAAATTAAATACTGTAATTTATCAGACCATTAAACTATTTGCCTGATACAAATCATATAAGAAGTTTATCGCTGAATTTAATCGCTTTTAGCATTGACATAAATATATGGACCGAGCGAAGAAATAAAATTAATACACCCAACAGTCACATACATAGTCCTGACCCCCACTAAGATCAAGTCTTGTGTCGTGGGTATCAAGAACTACGAGAGACTTTTTGGTCTCACAAACACCCAGTTCCGAAACCAATGCCGGTGGATCCCACAAACATTTGTCTCGGTGCGGGGATTGAACCCGCGGCCTCTCGTTTCACAACCGGCGTCTAACCAACTGCGCCACGGAGGAGGTCTCTCATATTTTACTGGTGGTAGGTCTCTCATATGTGAGAGATCATCTGAGTAGGTACCACCGAAATGTCTATTTCTCCCGTGAAACATCAGTGTAAATGCACTGTTGTGTTTCGGATAGCAGGACATTGTAGCCAGAGTAACTACAGGACATATTGAGACTTAACATGTTATGTCTCAGGATGGCGAGCGCACTGGAATGTTGCTACGGTTTATGAGCGGTCGTATCGGTTACCATCAGGTGAACGGCTTGCTCGTCTCGCCATTCATTAAAATAAAAAAAATATCCTTACTAATATTATAAAGGTGAAAGTTTGTATGTATGTATGTATGGATGTTTGTTACTCTTTCATGAAAAAACGGCTCAACAGATTTTGATGAAATTTGGTATAGTGATAGCTGACACCCTGGATTAACACATAGGCTACTTTTTATCCCGAAAAATGTAGTGTTCCCGTGGGATGAGTCAGGAAATCAAATATACATATTTTCTACTCTTTCAAATTCAAATTGTTGGCACGGGATGTCCTCTCCTACGGAAGGGAAATATAGTCGACGGCACGCGGGAAATATAGTTAGTAGACACGCGAAATAATATGTTCTTGATGTGGATTGGACTCAAAAACTATCTGCACCCGGGCGAAGCCGGGCCCGACAGCTAGTATACACATATATGAGATACCGCCTGGGTAGGATAGTACCACCGCAATGTACATTCTACCCAGCAGTAGAAAATACATTTCTACCGCTAAATAGCAGTATAAATACACTCTTGTGTTTCGGGTTGAAGGACTATTATAGGATATTGACACTTAACATCTTATGTCTCAGGATGGCGAGCGCAGTGGTATGCTAAGCATTGCTTTGTAATTCAAGGCGTTGTTTGGTTTTGTAACTGTTCATGAGCGGTCGTATCGCTTACCATCAGGCGAACGACATGCTCGTTTACCCATTTAATGCAATAAAAGAAATGTACATATATTCTTAAGTATATTTGTAGTTCCTTTGGCCACTAGCTGAATAGATGATAATATGTATGTATATTGTATTGCAAACAAAATTTTACGCGCCAACCAAACACGCGGGAAACCAGTACGAGACGGGATATAGTGTCAATGTGTATGAGTGACAAAGACAACAATAAATATAGCGTATAGGAAGTTTTTGTTAAAAAATGTGTTTGTCCTCGGTGTCCGCTTTAATAAATTATCAGATGAATATATAATGAATTTATAATTACTAAAACATGAACTAGGTTTTGTGAGCGCCATCTAGTTTAGTCATTTTGTACTTATTCCACGCCAGGCTGTATTTTCATCGTCAAGATCTGTCTTATAGCGACATCTAGGTTTCCATTGTTGAACTAGTGTTTGTAGTATGTTTTTAAAAGTTATTTAACATCTTCGATCAAATATACACTAGATACACAGTTCCCTGTAAATGTTCTGTTAAAAAGTGGCACCGATGCATTGAAACAAAAAAAGTAAACAAAATGATCACATAATCCAAATATATTAACACAAATTCCACTTTATTCCTGGAGCTTAAAGTAGCTTTTCACATAATATTGTCTAAAGTTCTGCGACGTTTTAGAAGCAACGGTCGGTGCGTGACTGAAGGCGAAAGAGTGCTTAAAGCACTCTTTTGGTGCCATTTTCTAAGCGCTCATGTTGTATCTAGTGTATATTTGGTCGATGTTTAACATTGAGTAACAAAATAAAGATGGGTTCTGCAGTACATTTGGAGTTGAAAAAAATTACCTTGAAAATCGCGATAAAATAAATAATGAAATAACTGAATTTAATAGATCGTTTAAACGATGCATACAAACATACATACATACATAAACTCACGCCTTTTTCCCAGAAGGGGTAGGCAGAGGTGCCAAGACACCTAACATTTCGCCTTGTATGTTCCGTCGCACAACGTGATAGGTGGCGAGAATATGGCCATATCGGGCACATCTTTACTCTGGGCTGATAAAGAATAGAAAAATCCAATAAGTGATAGAAATTATCTACATTTTTATTAAAACTTCTGTCATAATGTAAGCAAGCATTTTCATAATCGTTGCGAGTGACGACTATAGCAGAGAGCTTACGTCAAGTGCTCCGCGCACCCCTTTCACCCACCTGCTAACATCTCCCTTCGCTCCCTTCTTACCGCGCAGGCGATACGCGAGTAAAACGGTCGGCCTATAATTTCAGTAACGCTCGAAGTCGCGGGTACAGCTAGTTAGTAAATATATTTGTTTATTCCAAAAATTCCTTTGGGTATCGTAGTGCTACCCCATAAGAGACATATGCAATATAATTTGACTAATGAAACAATTATACTAATAAAATAATGTAATTGCTTATTGTTTGTAACATGTATGCCTAAGGGTGTTTTCATACAGTAACCTTTTGACTTTTGTAACCTACATTGTGCAACCATGTTATTCATTGTTACCAAGCGTGGAAACCAGCCTTTAAAAGAGGTTATTAGTACAGCCACCCCTTGCTTTTGACCACTAAATGCAATCATTTTAAGGAGATTTTATATTTACACTAGCTGTCGGGCCCGGCTTCGCCCGGGTGCGGATAGTTTTTGAGTCCAATCCACATCAAGAACATATTATTTCGCGTGTCTACTAACTATATTTCCCGCGTGCCGTCGACTATATTTCCCTTCCGTAGGAGAGGACATCCCGTGCCAACAATTTGAATTTGAAAGAGTAGAAAATATGTATATTTGGTTTCCTGACTCATCCCACGGGAACACTACATTTTTCGGGATAAAAAGTAGCCTATGTGTTAATCCAGGGTGTCAGCTATCACTATACCAAATTTCATCAAAATCTGTTGAGCCGTTTTTTCATGAAAGAGTAACAAACATCCATACATACATACATACAAACTTTCACCTTTATAATATTAGTAAGGATTAATATACCGGGTATATCAAGACTGCTACCGAAAACGACGCTAGTAATTATTAAATACTAGCGGCCCGATAGATTTCTGTACAATAAAATGTACGTATTATACATATAAACCTTCTTCTTGAATCACTCTATCTATTTAAAACGCATCAAAATCCGTTGCGTAGTTTTAAAGATTTAAGCAAACAAAGGGACATAGGGACATTTATAAATTTTGATAAAATAATTATGGAATTGCGTACCATAGCGTCTTTAAAAATAAAAGGCTGTACATCATTATTTTAAGAAAAACTATGTATATACCACCCAAACACGAGGACAGAAAACAGAAACAAAAAAATTTTGGTTTTTTTGCAAATATTTTAGTAGCATTATGTTTGTAGTCAATAAAACTACAACCCGACTTCATTTTCGGTAGAAGTCTTGATGTATCCGGTATTTAGAGTTTAAATTTTTGATACTTCATTTCAAAACAGTTTTTATAAACGCCTATCGATTATGGTAGACTGATAAGGCTATCTACTCGATTGTAACTGACGATATTCTTATCTATGACTTATATTGTTGCTTGGAAATGCATCACCTATTCTTGGTAATTTTGTTTATCATGTTTTGTTTTTAACATAAATACATTTTACTGGTGGGAGGTCTTTCATAAGTAGATGTGGCAGGTCTGGTGGTATATCTCAGTGTCAATGCACTGTTGTGTTTCGGTTTGAAGGACATTGTAGCCAGAGTAAGGACATAATAACTACTAGACATATTGAGACTTAACATATTATTTCTAAGGATGGCTCTTTTGTAATTAAAGGTGTTGTTTAGTTCTCCTACTGTTTGTAAATGGTCGTATAGCTTACCATCAGGCGAACGACATGCTTGACTCGCCATTCATTGCTATAAAAAAACTGGTAATGTCTTCTATTCATCATCTGTCCATTGCAGTCCACTGCTGGACATAGGCCTCTCCCAAGGTAAACCACAAAGCCCGTTCTGCAGCTTTATGCATCCAGTTCGTGGCAGCCTTATTCCATTGCATGTATTTATTTGTAAACAGCAGTCAAATAATTTATCAGGCCATAATCTGCATTGTTGGGAACGGGTCTTCTCCACAATCGAGTGTACGATTGAGAGGGGTCAGGCCATATAGTCCACCACGCTGGCCTATTGCAGGTTGGCGGACTTCACACATAGAAATGATTACCTCTTTAATCAATTGATTTGTCACCCGCTTTGATACTGGAAGTGGACAAAAATATTTCTAACTATTACTTACTGTACTATATAAGCTCATATACGTCCCACTGCAGGGCACGGGCCTCTTCTACAATCGAGAGTACGATTGAGAGTGTTTAGTACAGTCCACCACGCTGGCCTAGTGCAGGCGGAATTACCTACCATAGATTTTTTTATAAGTCGCTATGGTATGCAGGTTTCCTCACGATGTTTTCTTTCATCGTTTTAGTGCGTGGTGATTGACTATCAATACACACATGACTCCGAAAAGACAGAGGTGTGCCTATTATTCACTTCATGATTAATTTCGTTACGGGTTAAAGACAAGTTAGACATTCCCGGAGACTCGACTCGCTTTAATGCTCGGTGTCATTACAATGCGTGCTGTTGATCCTGCGACACAGGAGTTGCAGTGGTGGGTGTGAGGGCGGGACAGTCTCTAAATAGAAATGATTGTAAAATAACATACGAATATTCATGAGCTGGGTCGTATTATTTTTATATGCCACCTAAAACATTTTATTGACATAATTTTATTTATTGTTACAGAAAGAACAATAAAAACAGTTTTTTCTTCCAACAACAACTAAAAGGAATCCGTAAGTACCAATATATTATTTTAATGAGATAATTTTACATTACTTTTTACTGGTGGTAGGTATCTCATATGTGAGAGGCTGCCTAGGTGGGTACCATTGCAATGTATATTTCTCCCGCCGAACAGAAGTATAAATGTGCTGTGCAATTCAAAGCGTTTGGTTTTGCTACTGTTCATGAGCGGTCGTATCGCTTACCATCAGGCGAACGGCATGCTCGTCTCGCCATTCATTGCAAAAAAACGCTTGCCGAGGCATTGTCTCCACTAGAGAATACGTCTACCCTAATTGTTGTCCATTTAACCGGCCCACTGCCACTTCAACTTGCTAATCCTTTGGGCTATGTTTAACATATTATAATTCTAAAGTTAAATAAATGAGTTAATTATGTTTGTGTGACCCACAAATATTTGTGTCGTGTTGTGAGACCGCAAAGTCTCTCGTAGTTTCTGATACCAACGACACAAGAATTGATCTTAATGTGGGGTCAGAACTATGTATGTGACTGTTGTGTTTGTTGGTTGTTATTTGTTTATTAATTCTTTTCAGATTCAAGATGTCGCTGTGGACTAGAGCACAGCAGCTTCCGCCGGACAGCTTGCAAAAGGTAAATAAATCAGACCCAATAGTCAGTAAAACGAAATGATCATTTGATAGTTAACTGAAATCATATATTTATAAGGTTGATTATTGCTTGCCCGTATCTCTGGTTGAATATAATAAAAATGCCAATATTCAACTATAGTTGAGAAGCTAAGGTTGGTTTTTTACTGTTTAAATAATTTAGGGTAAACGCTCCAATCACTACCCTTTTAAATAAATTATTTTTTTTATTTGTTTAACTATCTTTATAACGTTCTTGCTAGTATAAAATAAAATATATATTTTTTTAACTTTTAGAGTATTTTAAATAAACAATTTTTATCGACATGTCTTCATTTTCTAATAGGTCATGAATGTACCATTCACCCTATTACAAAATTAGTCTATTATAAACTGTTAAGCAATGTGATTAAGGTTGACATTCCCTTGCCCACAGGTCCGGATGATCTACGTGGACATATTCCCTATTGAAGTGAGGCACTGCCTTGCCCCCTGGATAGAGAGCAGGATATGGTAAGTAATTTATTGTGAAGTTCCAGTAAACGAGAAAAAATATCAGCTGATAAACAATTATTGAGTACTAGAGGCCCGGCCCAGCTTCGCCCGGGTACAAATAGAATTCTGTACAATAATATGCACGTATAATACACATAAACCTTCCTCTTGAATCACTCTATCTACTAAAAAAAAACATATAAAAATCCGTTGCGTAGTTTTAAAGATTTAAGCATACAAAGGGACACAGGGCAGGGGGACAGAGAACGCGACTTTGTTTTATACTATGTACTATGCGTTTCAAATAAGAATAGGAACGTCAATGACCTTTAGTTGTCAAACATCACACGAAAAGTATGGTTAGCAACAAAAAAAATATTTACGCATCAATTATATTTTTTTTCACATAGTCAAATTCTTGAACATATATTAACTAAATAAATTGAAACAATTACAAAATGTTATATGGACACATAAACAAGAATGTTAACTCATAAATAGCTTAAAAAAGTATATTTTTTTAATTTTTTATTTACTTCATATGCAATTATTCGCCAGAGAGTAACTATAACACGACATTATTCATTCATTAATTTTTTTACGAATTATTAAATATTAAAAATATTATTTTTATTCAACAAAAATATTATTTTATGAAATCTTGTTTTGCTCACCCTACCTAAATTGTGCGATTTGACAGCTACTACGAACCAATATGGCGCAGGGTCAGTCCTGTTCTTAGTTGAACCGCATAGTAGTGATGAACATAAGGGTTTCCAATTTAGACTGTCCTGTCACACCCGCCACTGTAACTCCTGTGTCGTAGGTTCAACAACACGCATTGTAATGACACCGAGCACATACATACATGGTTTATTTACCTATATTTATTTTCGTAATCAAAATAGCTTTAATTAATGCGACACCCAACTGTGTTTTATCACTTGTCCATATTTTGTTAATGTGAGAAACAAACTCTTACGATAGGTGCGTTACTTCCAGGCAGACACATAACGTACTCAGTAATTGTGGAAAAGTTTTTTAAATCAAGATTGTATACAGGGTGATATTGACATATTGTATTTAATTTAAACCACATGTTCCTAACCCCCATAGGTAATATTGTACAAAGTTTGATCAAAAACTGCTTGATAGTTTTGTCAAAAATCGCGATTTTATGTTCCAAGACTTTTGATCAACCCCTATAGATACCGAGTCTTTTTACGACTCAGGTAAGCTCCCGAACCAAACTGAAGTTCACCAACGCGGTAAAGTACTCGTATCTATATGGGTGTCCAAAAATCGGGAAAGCAAAAATAACGATTTTTGACAAAAAAATCTCTTTTATAATATATATTTTTTTAAATTATGTACAATGTTCCCTGGGATAATAAGTAACATGTAGGTTAAATTAAGTACAATGTGTCAATATCACCCTGTATACAAAGTGCTAGGATAATTCGACCCCACGGTTCTTAGCAGTAGTTCGGTGAATCATTTCGAGCGTGAAATACATTTTAAAGTTGTTCTGTTTGTTTCTTGCTGGGACAGACTTTCTGAAAGCGGGACGTATGGTCACCTTATGTATATTTTTTATTTTTTTTATTATTTGCTTCACAAACTGGCTGCAAAATAGAAAGTATACACAACAACTGTTCAACAATTTATAACCTATTAAAGTGAAGACAGCATACACTAAATACAAGATAAAAAAGCTCAACAGATAAATTATATATAAAAAGAGATCAGTGCTTATGAACCACTTATGGCCAATGAATCTGTGTACAATTTATGAAGCTTATTTTTTTACTAGCTGTACCAACGACTTCGTCCGCGTAGAATTTAAACAAAAAAGTTAATTAGATTTTTTAGTTTTTTTTGGTTATTGCATTTTTATTTTAATTATCATTCATTTTCAGTTTTTTGTATTAGCTTTATTGAAAAGTATGTTAGCTGCGCGCGGTACTGGATAGTACTTGGGCATTCTAACATTACTTTTTTTTTCCAAAATAAATGTAGCCTAAGTCCCGTCAAAATCGGTCCCGCCATTTCAGAAATTAGCCGGAACAAACAGACAAACAGACCGACAGACAGACAGACAAAAAATTCTAAGGTTATTTTCGTTATAGGTATCGTGTATATAACGATATGTAGTTGGTCAATATTTTTATTTTCACTTTACAAATAGACACTTCAATTTTATTTACGTGTATAGATTGAGGTCAAAGAACCAGTAACTATGTATAACGTTCCCATACTCTCAGGGCCACGGAGCCTGAAGATCAGCAGCGTAACTTCGTGAACGAGCTGGTGCAGGAGATTCAAACCCACGCCGACCTGATGCTGTCTCCAGAACTGTTCGTCACCAAGATGAAGCTGCTGGACGCTGCCAAGAACTTCCATATACAGTACAGGTGGGTGCCTTCATCATCATTGTTGAAAGTTCTTTTCGTTGTCTCTTTCGCACGCGTGCACCTTATGGATGACGTCACGTCGGGCATGTTGCATCCTTCTCTATTATTCCTGCCACCGACTTTTATATACCGGGTATATCAAGACTGCTACCGAAAACGAAGCCGGGTGGTAGTTTAAGCGACTTCAGACACAATGCAATAGAAAATGTTGCAAAATAAAAGCGATTTTTTTTCCTATGGCCATATTTGGGTGGTAAATACTTTTTTTCCTAAAATATTAGTGTATACCCTTTTATTTATAAATCCTCTAAGGTATAAAAGATTTTGAATTATTATTTTAGCAAAAGCTATGGATTTACCACCCAAATATTACGATATTATAAAATCATAAAAAATAATTGTCGCGTTTCTTAGCGAAATTTTTAGTTGCATTGTGTTTGAAGTCACTAAAACTACCTACTGTAGTCACTAAAACAGCAGCAGTCTTGAGATACCCAGTATAGTCCACTGCGTTGGCCTAGTGGCAGCCTCGTTTTCGGTAGCAGTCTTGAGATACCCGGTATTTGTAACTAGCTTATTACCTATTTTAAAATTTCTTTATTGATTTAGTTATGATATAATTATTTATAACTAACTTTATAATATAACTATTATTTACGGATTTCATTGCGGATTTGGTTTAGTTTTTACATTTTCTAACTTCGCCCCGTGACCACGAAAGCAGTAAAGTAATCCAAAAGTCGGGAAGTTAAAAAATATAGTAATTATAATCAAATCCGCGATAAATCCATAAATAATAGTTTTATTTTAATTAGTGCTCATACAAATTAACATCACCACGTTGTTATTTTTGAAGCCTTAACATGCTCTATATTTCTGCTATTGCCAATTATCCCCACAGAATTTATAAACAAAAAAAAAAATAGTTTAAAAACACCATATAAACACGCTTTTATAAACTATCTAACTAAAAAGCAAAAAAATTTGTTGATAATGAGTTTAAATTAACAAAATGGAGTACAATACATACAAATTATTGTTACAAGCGTAAGTTATAAGCGTTAGGTGCTGGAAAAGTGAAGATTGTAACCGGCCCACGCTTTGTAACAATAAAATGTATGTATTTTACTTCATTTTCTAATCTTAAACTCATTATCAATTAGTTTTCGCTATTGAGTTGGATCGTATATAAATTTCAATGTGTAAAAGTCGCATAAATCAAAGAAATAGCAAATATTTCCTTTACTATTGTAGCCACGCCCCGCACGAGTTGTATGCTTACATGCGTCGCTGCCTCGCCATGGAGATGGAGGTGATTCAGAACGCGGTCGGGACTCAATATGTAGCCCAGCCGCAGACCGAGAGGAAGTACAGCGAGGTGAGTCGAGAACCTTCTAGAAATTATACAAGTATTTTTTTTATTTCAATGAATGGCGAGACTAGCAAGCCGTTCGCCTGATGGTAAGCGATACAAACATAAACAGTAGTAGAACTAAACACTTTGAATTACAAAGCAATGCTTGGCATTCCACTGCGCTCACCATCCTGAGACATGAGATGTAAAGTCTCAATATGTCCAGTAGTTACTCTGGCTACAATGTCCTTCAATCCGAAACACAACACATACACTACATTTACACAGCTGATTGACGACCGCAATTTGCTGATTAATTGAGTACTGCAAATATTTAGAATTTATCAACCAGGGGGGAGACTACCATTGAGGTATTATATTAGAGCGGACATCGGGAACAAAATCTCTGCGTATGGTGCGTGCACAGTACACAGTGAAGCGAGAGAGAAGATAATGTTACTGCGCAGGCGTGACAGAGACAGAAATAGAAGGAGCGGTACGGTACCGTTCATTTTGTTACAAACATTTTGTTTCCAGTGTCACCTCTAGACTCTAGTATACTATCAAAGGTGCAGGTTGCCCCACCCTGAAACCTACTTTTTTGTATAATAATTGCAACCCAGGGCCGGAGTTCTTGGAGAAATTTACTTGAAGTCCAATAAAATATTTTTGTTTTGTCTTTGGCTCTGTGAACAAAATATAAAATGTGATGATAATTACTTAATTTAAAATATAAAACTATCCGAGATAAAACACAAAAACGTTTACTGATAAACCATACAAAATTCTATAATGAATTTTAAAAGGTATCGGGATCAATGATATTTTTACCGATACTATGAATGGCCACTCCTTTTTTTTTAAGTATTTACTTATGCTAATATATATTTTTTATATTACATTTTGTTTATAAAATATAATGTTTTGCAGCTCATTACCGGACTGCAAACCGTCCGTCAGAAGGTCAACATGGCTGCCGAAGAGATCAGAAGTCTGCAAGCCAACATCGAATCATTCTCGCTTCAGTACCACGAGTGCTCTAAGAACAAAGGTATGTCATTTATTATTTATATATTTGATACCACGGGTCACGCCTTTTTCCCAGAAGGGGTAGGCAGAGGTGCCAGGACACCCACATTTCGCCTTGTATGTTCCGTCACATGATGTGAAAGGGCACATATCGGGCACAAGTTCCCGACTTTGGGCTGATACTGAATAGAAAAATCGATTATCACTTTGCCCAACCCGGGATTGGAACCCGAGACCTCAGCTTTGTAACCGTACTCTAGAACAACTACGCCATCGAGGCAATATTGTTTTTAAAGTGTAAAAAATTAAACGCGTATTTGTGATAAGAGTTAACATCCCTCAATTGAAATATTCGTACATTTGAAGCCCCAACTTTCTTTCTTTTCGTTTATCCATCCCATGGTAATCTGGCAGAGATTGCTTCAAGCAATAACACCGCCACTTGTGCATATATTTAATTTCATGTTGTTTTGTCATTATGTATATGGTGTACAATAAAGTGTTAAATATACAGGGTGATATTGACACATTGTACATATTTTAACCCACATGTTTCTCATCACCCCAGGTGACATTTTACACAATTTGAAAAAAATATGAAAACATTTCTTTGTCAAAAATTGTGATTTTAGTTTTTACTATTTTTGGGTATCCCATATAGATACGAGTTTTTTTACCGCTTAGCTGAACTTCAGTTCAATTCGGAAACTTATCTGAGCTGTAAGAGACTCGGTATCTATAGGGGTTGATCAATAGCCTTGAAACGTAAAATCGCGATTTTGACATAACTATCAGGCAGATTTTGTTCAAACTTGGTACAATGTTAGCTGGGATGGTTAGGAGCATGTGGTTTAAATTAAATATCAGATGTCAATATCACGCTTTGTAAATAAATAAACAAACATCCGTATTGTGATTGTTGTTCAGGTCACATGACGTACCTGCTACAGTCGATGACCAACGAGCGTCGCGACCTGGTCGCCTGTCTGCGAAGCCAAATAGAAGAGACGGAAAGAAAACTCAACGCTTTTGTAAGTATTTTTACGTACATTTCCTTAGCGTTATGACCTGTCCTTCAAACGAGGTTTAAAGAGAGTACTTTCATTAAAGTAAGCAGTGACTTTGTTGTTCCGGTCCCCTGGCACTGCAGAGATCCATAAGTGGTAGCCGCGTACCATCAGACGGGCTGGTAGCTAGACTGCCAATAAAGGGAAAAAAAAGAAGTTTTACTAGTAGATGTCATATGTGAGAGCAAGGACGGATCCAGCTTTTACGCTAGGGGGGCTATTCATGTCAGATTTTACGCCAGGAGGGGGGGGGGTCATATAGGTCAGTCAGAACACTGGGTTCTGAGTTCGAAATGACTTTTTAAAGTTTGTAACAGGCGTGATTTGTGAACACACACATACTTTTTTACTTTATTTATCGACATACAAAGAATTAAATGTGCTTATTAATTTTATCAACAAAATAATTTATAAATTTTGTCAATTTTGGGCTAGCCCAGGGGGGGGGGTCATGACCCCCATGAGCTCCCCCCTGGATCCGCCCTTGTGTGAGAGACCCCCAAACAGGCCTAGTGCAGGCGGACGTACATACCATAGAAATTCATACAAAATCGCTATGTTGCAAGTTTTTTGAATTGCAAATCAATGCCAGTTCCACTGCGCTCAGCACGCTGCTTCATCCTGAGACATAAGATGTCAATACGTCCAGTAGTTGCTCTAGCTACAAAGTCTTGCACAAAGAAACACAACAGTGCATTTACACTGCTGTTTGACCCACTCAAGCCGCCTCACATATGAGAGACCTACCACCAGTTTGTAAAGGAGTCCCGTGCCCAGTAATGGGACGTGTTATATGATACAGATGGATAATTTGATGTTTCTACATCTAGGTGGCACAGATAGGCCAGTCGCAGATCGAGCTGGTGGACCACATGAAGGAAAACATCGCCAATCTGCGCCAACTGCAGAGCCAAGTGCTAGACGACGAGCTGATCAAGTGAGTCATACACACACGCACATACATACAAACACGCACACGCACACACGTGTACGCTCGCTCATTCAATCATTCACTAATTTACTCGCTCATTCACTCGTTACACTCACGCACACGCGTGCACGCTCACTCATTCAATCATTCACTAATTTACTCGCTCATTCACTCGTTACACTCACGCACACGCGTGCACGCTCACTCATTCAATCATTCACTAATTTACTCGCTCATTCACTCGTTACACTCACGCACACGCGTGCACGCTCACTCATTCAATCATTCACTCGCTCACATATACAACTCATACAGCCTCCGTGGTGCAGTTGGTTAGATGCCGGCTGTGAAACGAGAGGCCGCGGGTTCGATCCCCGCACTGAGACACATATTTGTATGATCCACAGGTATTTATTTCGAGTCTGGGTGTTTGTGAGAGGGTAAAGTCTCTCGTAGTTCCTGATACCCGCGACACAAGACTTGATCATAGTGAGGAGTCAGGACTATGTCTATGACTGTTGGGTGTATTCTTTTTTTGTTAATACATTTACCCATTCACTCATTGATTCACTCGCTCACCCGCACAAATATATACATTTTGATACAGGGCTAAGTAGACAGGTGAATTTTATACTCATCAAACTTAAACTTTTTGACACTAACATGGGGTCTTGTATCATGGGTATCAGAACCACGAGAGACTTTGCGGTCTTACAAACACCCAGGCCCGAAATAAATATTTGTGGGCCGCACAAACATTTCTTTCGGTGCGGGGATCGAACCCACGACATCTCATTTCATAGCCAGTGTCTAACCAACTTCGCCACGGAGGCTATAAAAAAGGACAATATACACAACTCATACCGATATTGACTTATTTAATGCCAGTTTTGGTTGTCTGGAAGAGATCGCTCAAAGCGATAAGACTGTCAATTGTTCACTTATATGTAAGGTCTCTATTTCATTTTTTTCTATAATTTTTGGTGTTCAATAAAGTTTTGTGTATCTGTACATTTCTAATTTATCTTAAATCATAACCAGATGGAAACGCGAGCAACAGCTCAGCGGCAACGGCGTTCCGATGCAATCCAACCTGAACACCATACAGGAGTGGTGCGAACTCCTCGCAGACTTGATATGGAGCACCCGACAACAAGTCAACAACGTGACGCGAATCAACACCAAGACCATCGTGGAACTGCGCCAGCCGCACCTCGCGGAGATGCTGGACGACATGAGCAAGCAGGTAACACGTAGTACTCACTCACTCATTCACTCACTCACTCACTCACTCGTTCAATCTATCATTCACTCGTATACACAGTTGGCGAATCAGTCCTTAAAACACTCTGTCATTCATTCAGTGACTTTCACGCGCACATTTAATGATTCTTATTCACTCAGACATTCTTACAGCCACTCGCCAGTCACTGATTCTATCATTCTGTCTTTTATTCAGTCTCTCATACACCGAGTCTGCCACTCACTCATTTACTTCTCTGTTATTCATTCAGTCACTCGTACCCATAGTGTGCCATTCATTCATACAACCAATCCGTCATTCACTCAGGTAATTTTGTGTGTGTGTCTGCTAATAATGCTACACTACGTGTAGTTTTAAGGATTTAATTTTTATTTTAAAACAAACGAAGTTACAAGCGTATAATAGAAATTGGAAAATATTAACTTAAACAGATATAGCCAAGACCAAGGAAAGACAATGAATCTAAATTCATTTACAGGAAAAAACTGATAATAGTAATCTAGAACTGAATCAAATATAGAATAACTGAACTTATAACATTAACAGAACAAAAAGGTTTCACTCCCCACAATCTTATACCCAGTATACCATTCACTCATTCAATCAATCTATCGGTCTCATTCACCATCCCTTGCAATGTAATGTATATCGGCAAAATTATTAAATTATTCTAGAAGCTATAATAAAAACCTTTGTTTCAGGTGACCGGTCTGCTCTCTACCCTTGTGACATCAACTTTCGTGATTGAGAAGCAACCTCCTCAGGTTATGAAGACCAATACTCGGTGAGTTTCATAAAATAAAAGAAAGAAATACATTTATTGAAGACGCAATTATTAATAAGTAGTAAACGAAATAATAGAAAGTAAAATAAAAATTCAATAGTATTAATATGTTTGCTAAATCTAAACTAAATAATACTACCATCTTCGACTTATCATTATATTTGTTTCACAGATTCACCGCTACGGTTCGTCTCTTGGTGGGTGGGCAGTTGAATGTATACATGACGCCGCCCCGAGTCAGCGTAAGTTTGAAATTCATTTTTTTGTATTTATCATTTACATAACCAGTATTGGTTAAAATGGAACACCAAAATGCTATATATGTCTATTATATGTCTTTTTTCGCAGTTTAATGTCATATTTTTTTTTATTTATATATTTTTCCTTGTCCATGATAATTTTATATTTGCATTATTAGAATATTATAATATTTACATAATTACAATGGCAGTACTCCAAAATCTTTTTTTGCAGTTATATGTAAAAAATGCATTAAAGTTTATACAACATAAAATTTGTTTTTGTCTCAAATCAATGATAATGTTGTAATTTCACTTGTAGTAGATTTTTCATATTATGAAATGAAATGAAATGAAATGTATTTATTGATCACGTAGGCAATTAAGGAGCTCTTATGACAAGTCAATACACATAGAACTTAATCTCTATTTACAATATATTTCCTATACTTATTATTACTTATTTTAATTTCTTGCTTTTATCAATTTATTTATTTTTAAATTATTTTTATTTTTATTTATAATTAGTTTTATTTATTTATTTAGTTTTTATTCATATTTTATTTAAAGTATTAGTTTTTACTTTATAGTAATTTATTTGTCAAAGAAATACATTATTTACGTTAGTCAAATTAAATTATATTATTTGTGGACCATAAATATTACAACGGTGCGTAGCGGTTTATAGTTACCACCGGATCCAACGCGGCCCTTCCTGAGAAGACCCGGCGAAACAAACTCAGTGGGCTTACACTACCACTGGAACTACGCGACGCGACCCAGTCCTGAGTATATCCAGCGACTAAGACTCAGTGGGCTTGTTTTGGGTCCAACTTAGGACAACGACCATAAGTATTTCCGATACGTCCCGTATGTTTAGGCTTACTGCCGGATCCAACGCGGCCCTGACTGAGAAGACCCGGCGAACAAACTCAGCGGGCTTTACTTTACCACTGGATACTACGCGGCGCGACCCATTTCTGAGTAGATCCAGCGAGTCAAACTCAGTGGGCTTGGTTTTGGTCAATTTACTAAAATAAGTATTTGTGACTTGTCTTACAAGGATTTGCCATATTAATTATTATTTTTATATGATTTTTTCGATCGGTCGTCATATAATTTAATTGATTTATTTGATTGTATATAGCTTAATTTTTGAGTTCACAATTTTAGATATTTTTAATTATTTAGATTAGGTGGTGTAATAAGCGAATAGTTCAGGGCCCCAGGAGGTCGCAATGTGCAAGAGAACACCTAATCCCAGGCTTTTTTATCCTCAATATATTCCTTAATATTATAATAACCCCTAGTCATAAGTTTGTTTTTAATATGGACCCTAAATAGTTTGTCCGGTAGCTGCGTTATCCTATTGGGAAGTTTATTATAAAATTTAATACAACTACCCAAGAAAGATTTTTTTGACTTTTCTAGTCTAAACGAGGGTATTGCTAGTTTATTTTTATTCCGCGTATTAATGGTGTGGGTGTCACTGACCTTATAAAACTTATTAATATTTTTACGAACGTGCATTATATTCTGAAAGATGTATTCAGATGACACGGTTAGTATATTGCTTTCTTTAAAAACAGATCGCAAAGAATCGCGGCTTCCTAGATTATAAATAGCACGGACTGCTCTTTTTTGTAAGATGAATATGGATTCGATATCAGCCGCTGATCCCCATAAAATAATGCCGTATGACATTATACTATGAAAATAAGCAAAATATACCAATCTAGCCGTTGCAACGTCAGTTAGTTGTCTTATTTTTCGGACCGCGAACGCTGCGCTGCTAAGTTTAGCTGATAATCTCTCAATTTGTGGACCCCATTGTAATTTTTTATCTAGAGTGATCCCTAAAAAAATTGTGGAATTAGCTAAATTTAGAATTTCTGAATTTAATTCGATACGCGTGTTTACGCTTGCCACGTTCGGTAAAGCAAAACGGACGCATTTAGTCTTACTAGCATTTAATAGTAGATTATTAGCAGAAAACCAATCCGAAATTAAATTAAGAATATTGTTAGGTGTATCTAGATTATCGTCTTTCCGATTAACTTTAAATATTATAGAGGTGTCGTCAGCGAATAAAACTATGTCTGACCACTTCTGAACCATGCAAGGAAGATCATTTATGTAGACTAAGAATAAAAAGGGGCCCAGAATGGAGCCCTGCGGAACCCCAATTTTAACTTTTGATCCTACCGAAGTGAGCCCGTCCAAAGAAACCTTTTGTTCACGACCCGACAAGTAAGACATTACGAGATCAAGTGACGTATCACTGATTCCGTAGTACCTTAGCTTCATAATAAGTGTTTGGTGGTCAACACAGTCGAAAGCCTTAGAGAGATCACAAAAAACTCCTAGAGCATCTTGAGATGCCTCCCAGGCTTCTAAAACCGACGTGATTAGTGATGTCCCGGCATCTTGAGTTGAGCGACCCTTTGTGAAACCAAATTGATTCCTATGTATTAACTTATTTTCATCAAAATGTGCTAGCATTTGATTAAGCAAAAGCTTTTCGAAGATTTTGCTAAGAGCCGGTAGTACAGAAATGGGTCTATAATTCGACGGATTGTTCGAACATCCTGACTTAAAAATGGGTACGACTTTACTAATTTTCAATAAGTCGGGAAAGATACAGTCACTTAGGCAGGAATTAAAAATAGTAGCTAATAACGGTGCAATGTTAACAATAATAGCTTCTATAGCTTTAACAGACAGTCCCCATATATCTTCTGTAGTTTTTATTTTAATTTGCTTGAAAGCCTTTATTATTTGACAACTGGTTACCTTTTGAAAGTTAAACTTAGACATATTTCCAGGAACATTTTCCTTTAAAAAAGATTCCGCTAAATCTACTGATGAATCTAAATGTTTAGTTAAGTCTAATGGTATGTTAGTGAAAAAGTTATCAAGATAATTGGCAATAGTAGATTTATCCCCTGGACCGTCGGATGAACCGCGCTCAGGCTCGTCGGACTTCAAGCAATAAAGCAACCTAACGTTATTGAAATAGGGGCTATTTTAGTTCAAGGACACAATATGGCGCTTACGACAAGCCAGGGGTTATCTGAAATAAGGTCGTCATTTATGCGGAGAGCAATTGTGTTGTCATTTTTTTTTATTTTTCCCAGTTTCAGTATTAATAATTTGCCAGGTAGTTTTTATTTTATTATCTGACAATCTAAGCTTTTCACTTATATAATTAGATTTAGCCTGCATACATACTTTTTTAAATAATTTTGAATATAATGCGACATATTTTTTAAAGTTGACATCAGGTGTATAGGACCTTTTGTCATATAACTCATACAAAATTTCCCTACTACGTCTAATGCCTTTAGTGGCCCAAGCACTAAATTTTATTTTAGAGTTAATTTTAATAGTTTTAATTTTACATACTCGGTAAAACTCTTTACGTATAATTTTAAATAATGATGAGTACATGTCGTTTGGACTGCCATCAAGTGTAAAAGTATCTATTTTTGATTGTACATTACTGTTAAATTGACCTAGGATTTTCTTAGATAACGGCCTAAAAGTTATTAATCTACTGGTTTTGTCTACAGCATGTTCTAATTTCACTAATTGGCATTTATGGTCAGATCTAACCCCTATCTTTATACCTTTTTCAAGTACTTCGAAGTTTGTTATGATATTGTCAATACAACTCGAAGTTTCAGACGTAATTCTAGTAGGCTCCGAGAACAAACATGTAAAATTAAATGAGCCGAATAAAGACACAAACCTACACTTATCAACCGAATCAACTAGTAAATTAATATTAAAGTCCCCACAGACTAGAACTTTTTTATTACTTTTAATTTTATTTAAAATATCCTCCATTGTTGATAAAAATAGCGAAATATTTGATGAAGGAGGTCTATAGACACACAATACGACATAGGAATTTGTTTCCGCACATGCGACCTCACACACTCGTTCAACCGAGAGGCAAGAGATATCCTTTCTTTCCCTAAATGTGATATGATCACGAACTAGAATTATGGAACCTCCACCTTCCGCCGAAATCCTGTTAAACGAGCTGGCGACCCTGAAACCATTCACATTGAAATTCATAAGGTGCGCCTTCAACCAGGTCTCTGTGAAACATAATATACTAATGTTAAATGTGTCAATAAAAAGTTCAATCTCTAAAATTTTGCCAGAGAAGCGGTTTATATTCTGATGAGATAATACTATATAATTTTCACCACTTCCTTTTGTCAAAGTTAAAAGTTTAAATTATTATTTACCACATTTATTTTAGTAACATTACTAAAAGTGGTAGTGCCTGTGGTCTTCGTCATATTACTTATGACTGTGTTTAAAAAATTAGCTACAGGTGTAGCAAGTAAATGTAAATATTTATTTGGTAGATACAATGTATCCCTAGTCTGTTTAAAATAATTACCAATAAATATATTGGTGTCAAAAAATAAAAATTTGTCACTATAGTGACTTATTAAAAATTGCATGTGCCTATTTAACACATGAGTGTGGTTATTTACATTATCTGACACATTATTTAAATATGGGAAGGCACACAGTATGATTTTGGGACATTTGAGTTTCAATAATATTTCAAAACTCTCAGTAATGTCCGTAGTATGTAAGAAGAATGAGCAAGAAATCCATAATCCATTATCAATATTACTACACAAACATTATCCCACAGGTGGTCATAATATCTGAGCAGCAAGCCCAACTCCTGCTGAAGAGTGAGACTCAGGCCGGGAAGGGAAAGCAACCGGTGGAGTGTGGAGACATCCTCAACAACACGGGCACCATGGAGTACCAGCCTACCAGCAGACAGCTTAGTGTTAGCTTCAGGTCAGTATCACTATATATACAGGGTGATGTACAAAGCAACCGGTGGAGTGTGGAGACATCCTCAACAACACGGGCACCATGGAGTACCAGCCTACCAGCAGACAGCTTAGTGTTAGCTTCAGGTCAGTATCACTATATATACAGGGTGATGTACAAAGCAACCGGTGGAGTGTGGAGACATCCTCAACAACACGGGCACCATGGAGTACCAGCCTACCAGCAGACAGCTTAGTGTTAGCTTCAGGTCAGAAGTTTTCAATTCTTCGCATATACCTTGATTTACAAGATATCTAGACTATGCTCTATTAATACGTGTTTAGTTGAAAAGGGTTGTAGCAAAATTTCAAACTTTATAATTTTATTTATAAACAAAAATATAAATGGTTCTTTTTTAAGAGTATAATGGCGTTCTTATCCTTCAAGACGTATTTTTTTTAGTGATTACTATGGCGGCCTTATCATTCGAGGCGTTATCTCCAGGCAACTTACCATAACATGGATAATACATAACGACAATTTTACAAATTTATTTTTGTCCCACAGGAACATGCAACTGCGCAAGATCAAGCGCGCCGAGAAGAAAGGCACTGAGAGTGTAATGGACGAGAAACTCACGCTTCTGTTCCAATCCCAGTTCAACGTGGGGGGAGGCGAGCTTGTGTTCCAGGTTAGTGTTACTAGCTACTGTTTACTAGGTAGGTCTCTCATGTGAGAGGCTGTCTGTGGGTACCACCGCAATTTTCCCCCGCCATATAGCAGTTTAAATAAATGACACCCCATTGTAGCCAGTCGTCTCGCCAATCATTGCAACAGAAAAAAAACACAACGTGATTCTATCTCAACTCGGCCATCTTTCATATCAGTCGTGGTCAACTTTGTACTGAGCTGAGTTCAAACTCCTATTCTATTCTTAATATATCTGCCAGCTTACGCGTTTTTGACTGATTCGTGTGAAGTACAAAAATGTTGTATCTAGTGTAACATTAATATCGATGGTTGGTTTACTCGTCGCTCAAACAAATCACTCTTTACAACGAGTGAACATCATTCAGGCATCGAGTTAGGAGTTGAACGCCAGGTTTGTTCCAGGTGTGGACGCTGTCCCTGCCGGTGGTGGTGATAGTGCACGGCAACCAGGAGCCGCACGGCTGGGCCACGGTCACGTGGGACAACGCGTTCAGTCCGCCGGGCAGGGTGCCCTTCGCCGTGCCAGACAAGGTAATGCAATAAACAAGTTAAAAGATTTACCCTATAGCCTCCCCCTTCCTCCTCCATTATGCCTCCCCCTTCCCTTTGCCTATTCTCCCTCTGAATCATCTCCCCTCTATACATGTGCCACCTCTCCATCTCCCCTCTTCCTTTTTCCCTGCTCTACCCTCTCCCCCCTTAACCAACCTACCCCTCTCCCCTCTACACCTCTACCCCATCTCTTAGCCGTGCCTGACAATGTAACATACACTGAGTAATTTCATATTAACTCTATAGCCTCCCCCCTTCCTCCCCCTTCCTTCCCCCTTGCCTATTCTCCCTCTGAATTCTGAATCCTCTCCCCTAGATACCACCCTCCCCCTGTCCCCTCTACACCACTACCCCCTCATCCCCTTATTGAATAAGTGTTCAAATGTCGTTAATATGAGCTGACTCAAAAACGTTAATTCATAGACTTTGAAAATCACTATTTAGCTGTTTGCTGACTAAAATATGGATTAACGTAAATAGTGTATTTCCCGAAATGGCATATTACTTTCTATAAAGTTTTAAATAAAAATTGAGACGACAAATAAAAGCTATATGAATTTAATTTATATGTTTTTGAAGAACCAGCACTTCTTCTATATTATAAATCATCATCAAAAATACTCTAAGTAAAAAATGTATACATTATCTCACGATAGTTTTTATTGAAATCACTTAGTTATATACTAATTCCACGTTGTCCAGGTGACCTGGGGTCAACTAGCGGAGACGCTGAGCATCAAGTTCAGCTCGGCGACGGGCGGCAGTCTCTCTGAGGACAACCTGCGATTCCTAGCCGAGAAGATATTCAGGTAATACATAGTCCAATCACATGACTAGTGAACCTTATGTATCAATTATTTGTTTATTTACTCCTTATAATACAGGCTATATCAAGACTGCTACCGAAAACGAAGCCGGGTGGTAGTTTTACTGAGTACAAACACAATGCAATTAAAATTTTCGCAAAGAAAAACTCGACAATTTTTTTTTATGATTTGTTAAATATCGTGATTTTTGGGTGGTAAATCCATAGTTATTGCTAAAATAATAATTTAAACTATTTTATACCTTAGTTAGTCTTTATAAATAAAAGGGTATACACTATTATTTTAGGAAAAAATGTATTTACCACTCAAATACGACCATAGGAAAAAAATAACAAAAAAACATTTGCTGTTGCAATGTGTTTGTAGTCACTAAAACAACCACCCGGCTTCGTTTTCGATAGCACTTTTGATATAACCGGTATGTGTTATGCGTATATTGATAGTCAATCACCACGCACTAAAACGGTGAAGGAAAACATCGTGAGGAAACCTGCATACCATAGCGATATAAAATAATTTCTATGGTATGTAACTTAGATTATATACTCGTCTAGATTGAGCAATGCCAACAAACGATGCGCTAAAAATGTCCCCACTTTCGTTGATATGTGTGAGTACCGGTCGTGTACTTATTGTAATCCAACAGTCAAGGTGTGTGTGTTTAGGGATGCCTACTCCAGATTATTAACTTAACTTTTCCCCATTATTTGAGAAACAAAATAGGTAAAATAAAATAATTTTCTTTATTTAAAATAATTATACTATTTATCATATTTATAACGCATTTTAGTAAAAACAATAGATCAAAACCCATCTCCTGTTGTTTGTTTCGGAATAGAATTAACTCTTAGGATTTATTACCTGGGCTGTGTTATCTGATTTCTGTATTAATGAAAAATATCAATCATCATTAGTAAAATGTTCGGAACACACGGCTGAAGTCTTGTGAAGCTACGAATGGTCTTCATTTCGTTTCCGGTGTATAATGTCTCCAGCAATTTGCTAGCACGGAATCCGTAGGAAGCCTAAAAAATACATATTAGAGATAACTAACAAAATTACTATAAAGTGCATGACGTCATGGGTTTAATTCATATTGTGTAGGTAAGTTATTGTTTGCTCATCAAATAATAATGCCATTCTTCTTGTTCTTCTTCTGATCGAAATATGATATAATGATATTTGTATTTTATCTCCCATAGTTTCACCAAATCTCCCTAGTAATAAATTGACAACACTGGCCCATGAAACTCATCTTCAAAATAACAAATTAAAAGTTCGTGTTTTCTTCAAATAATAGTGGTTTAACAACAAAGGTTACCGATGAAAAGTAATATTGGTGTTATTATACAGTTTTCCCACATAATTGCGATACAATTCGACAGCACAAACCCGAATAATTAATTATTTTTTTCGGGAGCACGTTATCCATATGTAGTTCAAATGATACTGACGTACGTGAGAAGCGAGTCTACCAAATTTGGTAGACTTTATTTGGGCCGTGCGATGAGGTGTGATGTGTCATCTAGACATGTATATAATCTAAGGTATGTAAAGTCGCTTACACTAGGCCAGCGTGGTGGACTTTACTAACCACTCTCAATCGTACCGTCGATTATAAAGAAGGCCCGTGCCCTGCAGTGGGACGTATATGGGCTGATACAGACTCGTTATAAGAGCATGTTTATCTTTAAATTCTATACTGCCCTCTTTCTTATCCTTTTTTTAAATCCATCCAAATATTGCCTGTAAGAAATCGCATAGGGCGATAAGACCGCCAGCTGTACTCTTTAATTTTATTTGTAAAATATTGTATGCTTTTTGTTCTTTTGTGTTCAGTAAAGAATAAATAAATATCAGCCCATATACGTCCCAATGCGTTGTACTAACGTCCTCTACCTCTGAGAAATGTCAAGCTGAATAGTGAACCTTATCAGTGCTTTAAAGGTTCAAAATGGCGGCAAGTTTTGGTCATGTACATTGCTGTTTTTTGATTGGCACTATAAATTGTTTTGGTTAATTTCTTCGGTAAATAACTTTCGGATCATATAGCCACCCCCCTGATGTTACCTCCTCCACCTCCCCCTGCCTCCCCCCGTACTGAATACACGAGTGCGTGAAGTGTGTCGTGCAGGACGAGTCTGCCTCTCAACACGATGGAGCTCAACTCAATGGCGGTGAGCTGGACACAATTCTGCAAGGACGCGCTGCCGGACAGGAACTTCACGTTCTGGGAGTGGTTCTACATGGTGGTGAAGGTCACCAGGGATTACCTGCGCGCCCTCTGGTGTGATCAGTGAGTAGATTTATTTTTTTGTGATGAATATATTTGACAGCCTCCGTGGCGCAGTCGGTTAGACGCCGCCTGTGAAACGAGAGGCCGCGGGTTCGATTCCCGCACCGAGAGAAATGTTTGTGCAGCCCACAAATATTTCTTTCGAGTCAGGGTGTTTGTGAGACCGAAAAGTCTCTCGTAGTTCCTGATACCCACGACACAAGACTCTATCTTAGTGTGGGGTCAGGACTATGTATGTGACTGTTGGGTGTATTTGTTTATCAAGATTAGAAATATATTTAATAAGGTCAACTATGGAGGGTGATGGAGGGTGTTTCACTTGAGTGTCAGTTAAAATTACCTCACACGGGTCTAACGATAAAGGTTAAATGAGTCGAGATGTTTTAATTCTCATGCCTTTTTTTTCTTTTATTCACGACAAAATAAACTTTTTTATGCTTAAAATACCTTTCATTGTTTTTAAACGGTTACTATTATTTTTTAAATGGAAAAACGGTGATTATTAATTTATTTATTTGCCTGCCGTAGCCTGATCATGGGCTTCATCCAGAAAAAGCAAGCGGAAGACATGTTGTCCAAGTGTTCGCCCGGCACGTTCCTGCTGCGCTTCTCCGACTCCGAGCTGGGAGGGATCACCATCGCTTGGACCGGAGGTGGGTGGCTGTACTGTACCAAACTGTACCGTACTGTAACATACGGTACTGTACCGTAATGTACTGTACCGTACAGGGGCCCTACTATATTAATCCGAAACGAAGTTCGAAACTTCGGACGATCGAAGTTTATATACGATACGAATGTACCTACATATACTTATGATAATTATTGACTTATGGTCGTAAACATAGACTTATGGTTACGATGTACGTTATACAAATTCGAAATTTTACAGAGTAGGTACATTCGTATCGTATACAGAGTATCTCAAGACTGCTACCGAAAACGAAGCCGGGTGGTAGTTTCAGTGACTTCAGACACAATGCAACAGAAAAAGATGCAAAAAAAAGCGACAATTTTTTTTGTTGTTATTTTTTTCCTATGGCCATATTTGGGTGGTAAATACATTTTTTCCTAAAATAATAGCGTATGCCCTTTTATTTATAAATACTCTAAGGTATAAAAGAGTTTAAATTATTATTTTACCAAAAACTATGGATTTACCACCCAAAAATGACGATATTTAAAAAATCATAAAAAATAATTGCCGCGTTTCTAAGCGAAATTTTTAATTGCATTGTGTTTTCAAGCCACTAAAACTACCACCCGGCTTCGTTTTCGGTAGCAGTCTTGAGATACCCAGTATAAACTTCGATCGTGCGAAGTTTCGAACTTCGTTTCGGATTAATATAGTAGGGCCCCTATACCGTACTGTACCAAACTGTACCGTACTGTACTGTAGCAGAAGCAAAGTTTAGATATGTTGTCCACTTGCCGGTCATATTATAATTATCAATCCAGAGTCAGGAATTTGTGCCCGATATGGCGATAGGCTCGCCCCCTTTCACATCGTGGGACTGAACATACAAGACGAAATGTTATTCTAAATGTGGGTGTCTTGGCACCTCTGGCCTACCCATTCTGGGAAAAAGGCGTGAGTTTATGTATGCATGTTTTTTTGGGGTTTTTTTTTCATTACTTTGTATAGTTTTAGACTGTATATTAATATTTTGGAATTCTATATTTTAGGTACCCCAAGATACAGGCTTGACCTAGTTTGGGGACCCCTGATCATTTTTGTTGTCATATTAATTCTAGTATTATCCGTCCTATATTTCTATTGTGCAAATAAATATTAGTATTATTATTATATTAATGTTCTCTTCCAGAGGGTAACGAAGTGTTCAGCCTTCAACCGTTCACGTCTAGAGACCTGATGCTCCGCTCCCTCGCCGACCGAGTGTTCGATCTGACGCAACTGCAACTGTTGTACCCCAACCTGCCCAAAGACGACATGTTCTCTAAATACTACACTAAGCCAGGTATGTGCTTCTATTGAAGTTATAGTTGGTTTTTACTGGTGTTTTTTCTCATAGGAATGTGGCCGCTAAACAGCAGTTTAAATGCACTGTCTGTTTTGGATTGAAGGACATTGTAGCCAAATAACTACTGGCAGCCTCCGTGGCGCAGGCGGTAAGACACCGCCTGTGAAACGAGAGGCCGCGGGTTCGATCCCCGCACCGAGAGAAATGTTTGTGCGATCCACAAATATTTCTCTCGGGTCTGGGTGTTTGTGAGACCGAAAAGTCTCTCGTAGTTCCTGATAACCACGACACAAGACTCGATCTTAATGTGGGGTCAGGACTATGTGTGTGATTGTTGGGTTTATTTATAAAAAAAAAAACTACTGGCCATATTGAGACTTAACATCTTATGTCTCAGGATGGCGAGCGCAGTGGAATGCCAAGCATAGCTTTGTAATTCATGGTGTTGTTTGGTTTTGCCATTTTATATGAGCGGTCGTAACGCTTACCATCAGGCGAACAGTATGCTTGTCTCGCCATTTGACAGCCTCCGTGGCGCAGGCGGTTAGACGCCGCCCGTGAAACGAGAGGGCACGGGTTCGATTCCCACACCGGCACAAATGTTTGTGCGGCTCACATATTTCTTCCGAGTCTGGGTGTTTGTGAGAGTTAAAAGTCTCTCGTAGTTCTTGATACGTGACACAAGCCTTAATTGATCTTAATGTGGGTCAGGACTTTGTGTGTGGCTGTTGGGTCAATTTATTTATTATTAATTTACAGTGATAAAAAAATATAATAAAAGGCGTGAATTTATGTATACAGGGTATATCAAGACTGCTACCGAAAACGAAGCCGGGTGGTAGTTTTAGTGACTACAAACACAATGTAATTAAAATTATCGCAAAGAAACGCGAGTTTGTTTTTTATTATTTTTTAAATATCGTCGAATTTGGGTGGTAAATCCATAGTTTTTGCTAAAATAATAATTTAAAGCCTAGCGTACCTTAATATCTTTAAAAATAAATGGGTGTATACTATTATTTTAGAAAAAACTATGTATTGAGCACCCAAATTAGATGATATTTAAAAAATAATAAAATAAATTGTCACAATTTTTCCACAAAATTGAGTTGCATATGTCTGAAGTCACTAAAACTACCACCTTCGTTTTCGGTAGCAGTCTTGATATACCCTGTATAACATGTGAAATATAATTTTATCGACTTCATTTGCTATTTGTGATTGCTATTGCCATTTATTCCAACTACTGTTATTTATTATTCTCACCCACAGAGAACGAGATGTTAAAGAACGGTTACGTGAAACCTGTTCTGGTGACCACGCTGCCGCCCTACATGTCGTCCTCGCCCGCCTACGCGCACTCGCCCGACTCGCACCGCAACACGCCCAGCGTCACCAGCAGGTCAGTACTAGTCTATACTGCGCTGTAATGCGTTACGCATAAGGTCTATTTTCATTTGACACTTTAAAGGCACTTGTGACGTTTAGGAATTAACATTTGGCGAGTCGGTATCAACAGTGCTCGTCAACATTGCGCTGTAATGTCTAACGCATAACGTCTATTTTCATTTGACACTTTAGAGGTGCTTGTGACTTTTAAGATACAGTTTATCGAGTCATATCGATGGCTTAATTATCAACAGTGCTAGTGTACACTGCGCTGTAATGTCTGATGCGTAAGGTTTACTTTCATTTGGCAGTGTAGAGGCACTTATGACATCTTGGAAATAACAGGAAACCCCTCGACTGTCAAATCGGCCGTATTACGGTTCTATAGGTAAAAAAGTTGGTTTACATTAGGCTGTTTTATGCCTTGACAGTTCGCCGCACCGTGATACGGCCGATTTGATAGTCGAGTGGTTAACGAGTCATATCGATGGCTTAATCAGACATCGTAACTCCATTCGATCAAATTTTACAGGACAAAATTAACCATACACTGCGCTGTAATACCTGACGCATAAGGTCTATTATCATTTGACAATCATTTAAAAAATAAAATTTGTAAACCATATTAAACTCCTTCACAAATCGATATCCGCCAAATTATCATCTAACATCTATCAAGTCCATTGCTTCATATAGTTTATAATATTTTGCACATTTTCTTTAATTTTTACTCGTATTTAGTAATACTTCTTTTTTTTTGTTTTGTAAATAGTAACAAACAATTATTTTATAATGAACATCATTTTAATTATTACTAAATTAGTAATTAGTCAATTTTTATAATAGATTATATCTAGAAAAGAAAAAATAAGTTAGTCAAATGTTACTATTTTCAAATATATTTTTTAAACATCGAGTAACGGAAAATCAACCATTTTTTTTTTGTTTTTTACGTATAAATTATTACATTTTATTTTGAAAATGGTAGAGCCACAAAGAATTAGTGACTATGTGCTTGAACATCTCTATTTTAGCAACATTATACATCTTAGCAGGCCGGCATAATTGTATCGAATGGCATGGGACTGCCGTCTGATGCCAATCGATAGTATGCCTTGACGGCATTTGCGCTTACCATCAGGCGCAAGGCGGTCACAATGCCGGGCCAAAATAAAAATAAAAACTATTTTTGAGGCTGTCATTACATTGACATTGACAGTTAAAATATACATTATTTAAACCGACATTAAGTTGACATTACATTGACAAATCGCTATAGCTGTCGGGACGTTAGAATACCAATTAAATTGTTTTTTCTTTTTTATACAAAATGGTTGATTTTTTTACACAGGTTAGTCGATTCTACATCACTTATAGTAACTGTTTTATTGCATTCCCTTTTTGTGTTATAATTTGTTGTTTTTTTATGTTTTTTCTTTGTCCCGTAGGTACATGATTGATTTTTGATTTATTTTCCAAAAAAACTGAAGAATGCAATGACGCTGATTTTATTGTTTTAAATTAAGTTTTTTTTTTCACCTTTTAATAGTCACATCCTGAGTTTTTTTTTAATTTTTTTTTTACATATTTTAGATTATTAGTTAGTGTTAATTATTAATTATAGAGCTTTTTACATTAGACATACGCTAAACTCGGCAAGAAATATTTTTTTGACATTTATAAATTTAAAAAAAAAATACAAATTTGTAGCTTTTTCTAAAATAGAATTAAACGAATTGCAAATCCTGTTATAACTATTCATACATCATTTCGAACCTCATAGTGAGCAGGCTTATAAAGTTATAGAAAAATGAATAAAAATATTGAATACTGTCGTTAATTCCGAAGCTTTTGATACGAATCAACACACCTAGTATCCTCAAAGAGGTTATCCAAAAATATCACTTTTTTGCCGAGTTTCCGTAAATAAATATCTTTTTTTTTTCTAGCTGTGGAACAACTATCCTACAACTCTAATGGACTTTAAATGTTAGTTTTAAATCGATAATGTGCGGTCACGGTGCAATATGAGTTTCGACGATACATTTATTCCTTGCGCACACTTTGAACAACTAAATCGATTTAAATTATAATCGATTATATTTTTAATCGTGAGTTTTATCGATTCACAATTTGTTCATTTGTCTTTTTTAAAATGAATTGGTTGAGTATTCAATGACAGAAACGTGACAAATGTATTAAATGGTTCAATTATAGAAATAAACAAAAAGTCAATCCGATCGTTCAATTAATCGATTTTAACTCTAATCGATTATATTTTCAATCGATTCGATTTATAATCGCGAAGCTGTGTGGATGTTTTTAATTACACGTTATTTGTAAGTAATGCATAATATTTCTAGTTATTCGTCGGAATATAATTCTATAATTATGCTATCGGCATTGAAATTAACAGTATTATTGGTCGTTGAAAATTTAAACTTTCCATTCTTATGCATTTACGTTGTGTTGGGTCTGCCACTGTTTATTGGAATTATATGGAAATAAATATTTTATTTCTTTTCGAAAAATTTAAACATATTGTTTTTATTTCGCATACATCTGTTAAATAAAATTATCTTTAAAAAAAGGTTTTACAGGAAGTTTTTTTATGTGTTCACCAGCATGGCAGACCTATCTTGTATCTAAGTTATTATAAATTAGTTATACAGTATTCCTTGGTATTTAAGTAATAGGCTAAGTTATGTTTTATATACGACGATGGACGGTTTTTGCTCCAATAATAATACATTTTAATGGAATAGATGTAGAATATTATCTCTCCAAATATCCACGGTCAGAACTGTTTAAACCATAAATATGAAGGATAATGTAGCCAGAGTAACTACTGGACATATCGAGACTTAACATCTCATGTCTCAGCATGGCGAGCGCAGTGGAATGCCAAAGCATTGCTTTGTAATTCAAGGTGTTGTTTTATTTTGCTACTGTTCATGTGTGGTCGTATCGCTTACCATCAGGCGAACGGCATGCTCGTCTCGCCATTCATTGCAAGAATATATAAATATGAATTTAATTATTATTAAAAAATCTTCCATCGTCATAACGACTGCATATTGCATTTTGAACAATTCTCGAAAGTCTGATTCTATTATTTACATACATATCGGAGAAAAAACGAGAGGCAAGAAATATTTTTTTTATATACAGGGTGATACTGACATGTGGTAATTAATTAAACCCATATGTTCCTAATCACCCTAAGTAGCAAACTCGGTACGAGTTTCAGAAAAATGCTACTGGTAGTTTTGTCAAAAAACGCGATTTTAGTTTTAAAGGCGTTTGACCAACCCAAAGGTAAGTTTCCGAACTGAACCGAAGCTTATCCAAAATGTGACCAAAAACAGTCCAAACTAAAATCACAATTTATCACCAAATATAGGTTCGATTTTTTTTTCACATTTTTTACAATGTCACCTGAGCCGATGAGAAACATATGGGTTACATTAAATACTACAGTAAACAGCAAGGCAAAGCAAAAAAATATTAAATTACTAATGAATTTTAGGAATTTTAGTCCAGGTCCAATTTATAATCATTGATACATTAAAAATGACCAGAATCAATCAATTAACAAGTATATTATTGTGAACAAAATAGCATCGGAAATTTGGGAAGTACTTTTAAAGTCTGTTAAAGTATGATCATTATTCAAAATCCGTGTTCTTTGCCTCTCGTTTTGTTCACAATGTTTTTCAGGGTGGGAACGAATTTATCTATAACAATTCCGTTGTTTTCTTTGAAATTCATAAAATATTGATCAATTCAAACGATATCAACGTTATTGCGTATTTATAAAAAGCTTGTTTTTTGCTTTATTAGTAATATCTAAATATTTTACTTTTGGTGATAATAATTTGATCAGTTGTTTAATTTATTGCTATCCGGCCATATATCTAAGTATAATATTAGAAAATTACGTAACCATCAATAGACTTGGTAATTTTCATGTTACTCAAAGATAATAGTTAAAATGTACACTTTATTACTTATACAATTCGGAATTTGAACATATTCATTACAGTATAGCATGGGTAGTATTAGATGACCGAATTTAAAACTAGTTCCAAATTATTTATACATATTGTAACTTTTTAAATTTTCTTCATTGTTTTGTGAAGAATCAAATCGATTGACTGAATCATCTAGTGGCATTTACGTTCAAAAACTTAGCAATAATTCGAATTCCAAAACATTTTCCTTTACTTTATCAAAATAGCAAAAAAGGAACGGTCATTTTAATATTAATCGTGTAATTAATATTTGTTACATACAACAGACTACATTTTGTTATGGTTAGGTAAAAATGCATTTCTTATATATTTCATGTAATATTTGGGTCCATTCTATTGCATTTTTTATATATTATATATTAAAAATCTTTATGCGTGCATTTTGAGCTGTTTTAGATTTAGTTACTCTCCGGGCTATTTACATGAAATGACTGGTTTAATCGCAACAAAACATATAATAAAGCCCTTTTTGGGCAATGTGTTAAACCATTTCATTTATACATTAAAAAAAACTTTTCCAAAGCGAAGGTCACAAAAACATAGCTCAGAATGCGACATGCGAGCTTAGATAGTATAATTATTTTAAAAATATATTTTATTAATCTATCTCTACACTATGCACGGTAGCCATTTTCAAAAATGGCGGCCATTATACGTTTCGTTCTTTGCAGTATTCTGCACTTTAAAATATTTTACTTATTGTTAGTTATAATGTGGAAATCTCAGTATTTTTTAAATGTTAATGTTAAGATAGCAATAGATGTAATTTTTCAAGGCTTTTTTAAATATACTTTTATACCTTAAAAATACGAAGTTAATTTTATGCGGTCAATTTTATATACAACGAATATTTCTTTCCTTTGCAAATAGAAAATTTAGGTTATTATGATTTGACTGGTGAATAAGGAAAACTATTTTGACTTCCTAGTGAAAATTAAAAAAAAAAATATTGGTTGCAAATATTGTGATCTACAATCAAAATTAATTAACGGCTATTTACGTTTAGTTTCTTTCGGTGCTAATTTTTGTTAGTGTTAAACTTAATCATGACATTCTAGCGAGTAAGTATTAACGTATTTGTAAGTACAGCCCTGGACGGGGTCATTTGGGGCCCACGCACCCCCAATCTCAGATAAGCTTAGCTATATCGGTAGTTAATGTCCACGTTGATACGACTTTATGTATTTATTTTAATGTTTTTCAAATTCTCCATTTATGACATTTTTTGCGGGCCCTTCTGCGGCGTGATGGTCGATGAGTGTCATATATACGTCATTGATAACAAGTGACGTAATAGGCAAACCGAAAACTTAAAGCTTTTATAAAACTATGAAAAATGTTATATTAAATATACAAAGTATAAAAAGTACCAGAACTAAGGTGAAAATAATTATGATACGCAACGGCAATCGTTATAATTCGGTATTTAAGGACAGATAAATATGATAAAGTTTTAAATTTATTTTGAAATACAGTCCGGTTGACAAAGTTCATTTCCTGTCTATGTTAAATTATTCTAAAATCCATTGTCTTCAGAGGGGTTCGCAAAAATATGTCGCTATATAATATGGTTAAAATAAATGTATAGATGTTTTGACGGAAAAAAACGCAATGTTTTTTTCTATATACGTATAGACATGGTTATGTCAATTAATTGTAATTAATGTTGGTAGATTGTAAGCGAAATTTATGTTTTGCCAACACTGCATTTTGATACAAAACCTTTTGCTTTTTAGGCTAGTTTTTGGTACAATTTAAAAATGTTTTTGGATCAGTCAAGTCAATAATTAGTTTTTTTTTGTCACATTTCAACGATAAATAAATATTTTTAAATTTTTGAATAAATAACTTGTTTTTAGGGTTCTTGCAGTGCTGGCAAAACCGCCCCATTGGACTCGACGTCTATTTACGAATTTATGATGGAACAGAAAATGTTAAAAAATACGTTATTTTCTCTCTTATGTTATATGGATGTGACTATTATAAGCGATCTAGATTAAGCAAGTCTCGCATATACAACGTTTCGCCTTTTTCCGCTGTAACGCCCAAACCAAAGTTTGTGTCGGTTTTTAAGGACGAAAACTCCTGTGGGCTTGTCATACACGACACGAGAATTTAACCTATTGGGTTATGATTGTACGTAATTAGAAAAAAGATCCCGAAACGTCATTCGTAACATCCAGCGGACGAAAGGCGAAATGCAAAAACATTAGAATTAAGATATTTTGACACTAAAAGTATACAATTTGTTATTACGGATCTCAGATGCAAATATCAAAATTATATGCGAGATTAGTGACGGCGGTGACGTGTTGTTGAAAGATCAAAATTTTATTTAAAAAGGAACGGAATATCCCGTCACGTAAAACTTGACGTGTTTTGTCAACATGGCTAAGTAGACGTATAATTCCGTGTAATGTTTCCTCGACCCTCCGCCGTCGCTGCAATGAATTTTACTAACGTTGTATGCATGTCCTTTTGAAATACTTGTAATATAATATGTGACAAAATATGAGTTTATTTATTTACGTTGGATTTAAAAATTGTCTGTATTTTTTTTTTTTGTTGAAAGTGTGTCGATTTTAGTGCTTGAATTTTATGAAATAGAAATACTTTCATAATATGGGCGTTATTCTTAATATTTTCATTAGTAATGATGATATTACGTTTTGATACACATTTACGTGTCAAATATTTAATTTAAATGTTTTTTTTAATGTATGGGTTTTCAGCTCGTATTACAGAAAATTATTTTATAACGTAATTACGTATTTCTTTTGACAATATTTGTGATTTTTAATTGCATATTATTATTTGCTATTACTAAAATCGACCATTATTTTTATTTAAAAGAAAAAAGGCAATTTTTCAATCCAACGAATTTTCCATCGCGAAAATGCAACACAGACGGTCCGTTTTTTGTTATTTAAATTCCATGTTTTTATGTATACGTTTTGATTTTTTATTTATTAAACCGTAGATAAGACAATTTGATTATTTTTTTTTATTTTTTGTCTGTGCTGCCTTTTTGGCGACGGTTTTAATATGATCGTTGTAGGACTTTTTTTAATTTATTCTTTTTCACCCCACGACCGTCTTGATTAATGTGTTGCATTTTCTTTTCTTTTCCCGATCGTCAACGGACTGCGTGTTCATCGACACTAAAACGAAAACAAATAATACACATCAATTTGAACATTAACAAAATAAAACATAATAATATGCTGGAAATTATACACACAATTCACACGTGTAAAATAATAATAATTTCATTTAAACAATGATAATATACACTTCATAATTATAACTTTGCTTTATTGAAATGAATCAAATCTTAAACCTGATAAAACATACAATTTTATTTCTTTCATACACATAATATACAATGATAATATACACAACTTCATAATCATAAATTTGAGTTTTATGAAATAAAACACAACTTAACCTGATAAAATATACTATTTTAACTTTTTCATAAATTTATACTTTAATTCACAATAACTGTGAAACAATAAATTCATTTTACTTGGCTTTGAATTCGAAATTAAATAAAAACTTGTACACATATATCTGAAACCAAAAACTACAATCGACTACACCACAAAACACACACAAAAAATATAAAAAACAAAACAAAAAAAAAAATTGCAAAAACTTTAACCGGCGAGCAGCTACTTCAGCGCGTCCACGCCGGCGCAGAACGACACCATCATGGACAGCGACCTGTTCGAACAGATCCGAGCGTTCGAACCGGACGGCCTGGACGACTTCGATATCTATAACAACATGAGTATGAAGTGAGGTGAGTTGCTACTGTCATGATTTTAATGCGATTCCAATAAAAATAGGACTGACCAAGCGCCATATTGGTTCATTATAGCTGCACGCACAATTTAGGTAGAGTAAGCAAAAAAAGATTTCTTAAAATAATATTTTTGTTGAATAAAAATAATGAATGAATTATGGCGAATTATTGCTCATGAAGTAAATAAAAAATTAAAAAGTTGTATTTTTTTTAAATAATTTATGGCTAAACATTCATGTTTATTTTTCCATAGAACATGCTGTAATTGATTCAATTTATTTAGCTAATTTATGTTTAGGAACATGAAAGTTTAATCGATGCGTAAATATTTTTTGTTGTTTACCATCCTTTTCATGTGATATTTGACAGCTAAGGCTCATTGACGTTCCTATTATTATTTGAAACGCATTATACATATATATTTTATTTTCAATCTTCCTACTATCGAGTGCACAGCAATATCAATAAATGATCAAACGATGCAAAATGTTGTATATGCAGAAGTGTAATTCAATGGATTGCCTTACACTGCTGATTGGGTTACGTTTATAAAACTGGTCTAATCTCAATAAAATTACGGCCAATGATTATTTATTTTGCCAGGTATGATACAATATATTATGATTGATAACCATTTGCGGTTCATATGTCATCAGTTGACATAAGAATGCCGGGTGGGTCGAATCAGATTGTAAGCGCTATATCTATAGACTAAGAAGATTCAAGAGGCACATGACGAATTTTCAACGATATATGAAGGTCTTAACTTGTTTTTTTTTTCATTCCAGATCGTTTACCAGTAAAGAAGTTTATTTTTAACATAAGTATAGCTTGTCAGTCAATTAAATATATTGCGGCCGTTTTAGAAACACAAATGACGTGAATGCACGTCACAGCCGTACAATGACTAAACAAATCACAAAAGTATTTGACTAAACGTAATTTTACGTAGACGTGCTGACAACGAAACAAAAAATTGACGATATTTTTACTAAAAATAGATGACAATTAGTAGAAGAAACAAAGTGCAAAATAAATTGCCTTATTTTCTGTTAATTTAACATTGACAGATTTTAATACAAATTATTTTGCAATTTTTCTGAAGTTTCTGATAACAATATTATAGCTATTGACCCCTTATTTTCTAGAGGGTCTTAAGACCCGTCAAAATTATTGAAAAACGGCCGTTGTAATTTTCTATGCATTTTGTGCCATAGTTGCTTTTCATATTATGTTGTGCTGTACACTGTTAGATGTCCACACAGGTGTTTCTTTCATCAAAAACGCTCGAAATGAATTTTTTAGAACACTTTTTATGCTAGATATCTTTTCTTGAAGATATAAAGATGTGCTTATATTATAATCGCGTTAAATTAGCGCAAAATTCTTTTTTATATGCGCAACATGTTTATTTTTAAATGCTACAAAAATATTTTTTAAGACGCAAGAAATAGCGTTTTTTTGGCAATAAAACGCCCGTGTGTACCATTATAGATATATATAAAAGCTATTAGATGTAACAGATGAACTTAAATAGAATTATGTGTATTTAGTCCTAGCACAATCTGTGTTTTTTAAACTTCTGGTGGGTTTAAAAAATATTTATAATCAAGAGTTTTTAATTTAGCGAATTTAAATTCTATTATTGATAATATAAGCAAATTAAACGTGTCTAGTTTATGCGGAATTATAAAAATAGTTATTTTTTAAAATAATTGAAAAAGTTATTTTTTTTTTCATTTCGCTGTAATAAATTAGTCACCCAATATTTTCTTTAAAACATTTAGAATTGCCGTAAGTTTTTATGCAACATCACGCATTTTTGTTGCTGCCACAAATTTATGAAAACAATATATAAATATATTTTAAATCCACTAGAACCAAACAGATTTTGCTTTCTTCGTATACAATACTGCTGTACCTTATTTAACTTAGAGTGGGAACCAATTGTTAAAATTGTAAGGATCTTTATACGTATTTAAAACTAAACACAAGATTTTGATAAATTACGTATGAAATAATTATTTTTTCGAATAGTTTTTCCTTTTTTAATAATGACAAAAAATGCGTTATAAATGAAATGAAAAATATTATCCTGAGAAAGGTTGCAAAAAGTCGATAACCATAATCTTCTAATTTGTTTATTGTTTATGTCGCGGTATTAACAATTTGGTCCCATTTTAACATTTTTTAACATTTCTTTGTTTAAGATGTCTATAATAAGTACGTTTTCTTGATGTATTTTATTGTTGTACCGCTATATTCTATGTTTAATATAATTTTATGGAGTTTAGTTAAAAATTCTCTATGTGAGTGCCATTTTTTTTTTAAACCGGAAAATTTCAATTTTAAAGTGTGACTTTTAAAACCTACAGCAAAAAGAACCATTGGATTCATACTTAATTTGAGGAGCTCTACTCTCTAGCTCCAAAGATATTCATCAGGTTTTCACTATTTTTCATGGGACCGCCTATGAAGTATGCCGTTTAAAACAATAAAATATGTGTTAAAACGGTTAAGCGAACCACCACCCACTGCTTACTAGCGTCTTCTAGTAAGCGGTGACATAAATAAAAAGAAGATTCCGACGAATTGAGAACCTTCTCCTTTTTTGAAGTCGGTTAAAATATGTTACATCCAACAGAGACACCTAGTAATGTATTACATCTCAAAATACGTAATTTTCATTAAAACAATTAAAACTAAATAAAATCGCAGTATTTAGCGAGCATAAGGTCAAACGAAATGCGGGTACAATTTAAAGTTGTATTAAGACGTCATAATGAACGTTTTAAAAACTGCGTGTTATAGCATTTAACTAAGAAAAGTTCTATATATACATATATTACATCAAAAGATATTAAAGGTTGCACTTTGAAATTGAGGTTTTATTTAATAATGTTATTGACATAATCATTGCACATGAATGCAATAAAAAACTAACCTAACCTAACTTTTATAATAGTTATCGTTCTTTAAATAAATGAGTTAGTAAAGAACTAATACCTCTTTTATCTTAAAGTTTAAAGCTTATTTGAAAATTAGAAATAAAATGTGCACAATACATTTATGTAATTCAACATCCAAACCTTTAAATAACCGCGGGGGCGCCCGTTAAAAGGAATTTTTAAAAAGTGAATGTTATATAACCACAAAAAAATACGAAACGAAACTTGCAAGTAAATTACGAGAGACTTTTCGGAGTTACAAACATCCAGACCCGAAACATAACTTGTGGATCGCACAAATAATTGTCTCAAGGCGGGATTGTAGAGACTTAACCAACTATAGAGCCTCTCAATATAGCTATGTGTAATGATTATGTCAATAATAAACATATGTATAGAAATATATAAATAATAAATATATTATCTGATGGCCCAGTGCTCTAACAAAGGACTTAGGTCGATACATAGAAAGTCACTGATATATTTTTTAATCGTCGACTTAATTTTGGGATTTTTTTTTATCAAGTTCTGTCGAATTTTCGACTTTATGCGTAGAATATGAAAATCGGGAACGGTAAAAAACCGTCAAAGTCGACGCTTTTTTAACGCCCGTGCAAATGGAGCCTTAAGGTAACATGATTGTCAAAGTTTACTTCTGAAGACGGATTTACATGATAATTTTTATACACTTCTTTTTTTGTTTTTTTTCCTCTATGTGTATCAGTGACGATAATGTTTTATTAATAAAATAGTTGTAAGTTGCGATAAATGTGTATTTTGTGTCTATTATATAGAATTTTCAGATCTAGGCAATTTTAGTTTTTTTAGCTAACTTGATATTGTGATTTTGCACACATAAGCTGATTTTAACCAAAACTGCAAACAATTTTTTTAACCATGAAGACTAGTTTCTTAAATTCGTCTAGTACGCCATTTTACTTATAGACAGCTGTATTATGAATTTGTCAAATAAATGAATATAACTCTCTAACATTTCATAACATAATTTTCACTTGAGCTAAAATATTTTTTGTAAATTGCATCCCCAAGCCTGACGCGCAACGAAAAGTCGTAACTAATTTTAGTTGACGTGGCAAATTCATCCTTATTTTCACGAAATAAGAGGTATTTTTGTATGGATAAAATTAGTGCAATAATACTAAAGGTGCTTTTAAATGTATTAAAAGTATTTTCATGGTAATTTCATTAATTAGGAATGATATTTACTGGTGGTAGGTCTCTCATATGTGAGAGGCCGGCTGGATAGGTACCACTGCAGTGTCTTTTTCTCCCGCCCAACTGCAGTGTTAATGCACTGTTGTGTTTCGGATTGAAGGACTTTGTAACCAGAGTATATTGAGACATAAAATGTTATGTCTCAGGATGGCGAGCGCAGTGGAATGCCAAGCATTGCTTTGTAATTCAGTGTGTTGTTTGGTTTTGTTACTGTTCATGAGCTATCGTATCGCTTACCATCAGGCGAACGGCATGCTCGTCTCGCCATTTGTTGCAATAAAAAAAACCTATATTCTACCTGCAGGACTATAAATATTAATGAAATATGGTATTTTACACCAATTATTTTATTACATTACCAGAAGGTACAATTTTCAAAATCTATTAAACAAAAATATTTAATAAATACGTTCAGAATTAAACAAGTTAGAAATGTTTTAAATCTTGTAGTGAGAGTAAAAGAAAAGGATGCAAAACATTAACAAACTAGTGACATCACTAGTCTTAAAATGCTTTACAGTGTGCGGTGATAGAAACGACTAGATGTCCCTACTACACTTCCACTTTTTAATTGTAAATACTTATATTTGCCTCATGTTACAAGCTACTTTAATACTGGTTTAACAGAAGGGTTTTATATTAATGGTATTACGCTTAATTAATACAAAAATTCAGTCATAGTCAAATACCCTAAGGCATATAATCGCTCGTAGACGCGCGGTTAACGCAAAACGCGCGCGAATTTGCAAGTCTAGACTCGGTATAAATATGAACCTTACGCTATAAAGATAAGGTTGAATTTGCTTCGTCAATTATTAGGTTAATACGTCACTTAGTCTTGAATTTTTAGAAAGAAAGCTTTAGTAATGTTTGCAAACTAAAAATATGTACCTTACGCTTTAAAGATAAAGTTGAAATTGCTATGACCACTATTACATAAGGGCGTACGTCTATACGTCTAAGTTTGAAATTTTACACGCAAAAAGCTTAATGTTTGTATTTGGGCTCCTTTCGATTTGTGATAGTTGTGGCCTTAACCTATGTGTAAGACCCTATGTGTCTTTTGAAATTGAAGTCCAGAATTTCGGAATATTTCCTTATGTATACTTGTACGAGTGTAGTCACAATGCTTTAAAATTAAGTAAATATATTCGTAATTAGCACCAGGCTATCACAATTAGGAACTGTATTCCTTCCCCTTGACCTGTATGCTGGACCTGGATACATTAATCCAAAAACATTTCTATTCCCCTGGACTGTCGTTTGTTTTTCTGTCAAACCACTGTCATGACCGTAGTCTGTCGGAAGCGCCAGCGCGGCTTCAAGCAAAAAGCAACCTACTATCATTGAAATAGGGTTCATTTTAGTATAATAGGGTTATAATGTAAACAACAAAGAACCGCATTGCGGCTCGCGTCAGTTTCGTGTCACCTTTGACGTTTCTTCGACGAGCCGCAGTGCGGTTCGTCCGACAGTTCCAGGGACTGGTTTCAACTGACCACACTATACCTTTATTGTAAAGTTCTATTTCCCCGTTCAAACAAATATAAAGAAATAAAAAAGTGTACATTTTCTAAAATAAAATGAAAGTATCAAAACGAATAAAATTTGTAATTAACATTTTTAAGAGAAAATAAATTTGCAAGGGATTTGTATCTTAGACTACTATTAATAAAACTAGATTGCTTAAGCTCATTTGTATGACGTCACAAAAAAAATTACAAATTTGCCAGCTGATTTGACGGTTATATCAAAGTTAAAATAATCAAGCATTAAATTGTATGTAAGGTACATTCTAGTTAATTTAGAATCAGTAATCAGTTACTCTTCATTTCTGATGGGGTACATTCTGCCCTGACTCCAATATGTGGCATACAACTTTGAATGTTAATGACCTAAGATTTAAGTGTCCTAAACACCTAAATCGTTAGATGAATAATGTAATAATTAAAGTTTCCATAAATACAAATATGCAAAAAGTAGTACGTCGCTGAATGGAGGCTGCTGCAAATATATTGCTGTTGCAATAATACAAACAACAGTCACATACATAGTCCTGGCAACCACACTAAACAAGGACGGATCCAGGGGGGAGGTTATGGAGGTCATGATCCCCACCTCCCCCTGGTTCTAGATCGACAGGATTTATTTATTATCTTGTTGATAAAAAAAGTCCAAAAAATTGTTGTATGTCACAAATCACAGCTGTAACAAACTAAAAAAAAAATTGAATTCGAGATTCGAAATCGTTCCCAATGTTCTGACAAGAACTATATGATCTGGTTTGAAAACTGAACATAAACAAAAGTCTCGTCAGAAATTAAGACTTTTCTGTCTCACAATTCAAACCTCATACTTGCGAACACAAACATTTGTCTCGGTTTGAACTGGCGGTCTCTTGAAACACAGACGGCGTCAAAACAATTGCGCCACGGAGGCTGTCAGGCCTATGTTCGTTTGACATGCCCAAATATGATTTCTGAACCAACTCCCACGTTCTTGTCTTAAGAGAACAGCTTTTGTCCGCTTCGTGTATGTTAAATGTTCATATGTAGAATAGTAATAAATATTATCACTGTTAATGATGTTTTATTGTGAATAATCTATCCCTCACTGCTTCATTCTTTTTCCGGTTAGTAATAGGAATAATGACTAATTATTGGAACCATTTTTATTCTGCAGATTGTGCTGCAGATAGACTATATAACGAAGAACATAATAATTATACAAAAAAACCCGACAAAGAATTCCCATTTTAACATGAAACTTATTATTGGTGCGAAGATTTTTGTGCCTGAATGCGTTGAAACTGGTTGAAACGTATTTTTTGTGTAGGGAATTATATTTTCATTGGTGGTAGATGTCTCATAGGTGAGAGGCCGCCTGGGTAGGTAGCACCGCAATGTCTATTTCTCCCGCCAAATAGCAGTGTAAATGCACTATTGTGTTCTGGATTGAAGGATATTGTAGCCAGAGTAACTACTGGACATATTGACACTTAGCAGCGATAGCGAGCGCAGTGTAGTGCGCATTGCTTTGTAATTGAAGGTGTTTGATTTTGCTACTTTTCATGAGTAGTCGTATCGCTTACCATCAGACGAACGGCATGATCTCGCCATTCACTGCAATACAAAGTAATACTTGGCATTCCCCTGCGCTCGCCATCCTGAGACATAACATATACTCTGGCTACAATGGTCCTCAATCCCGCACACAATCTTTACACTGCTGTCGGGAGAAATAGGTAGACATTGCGGTGGGGATATCTTAATTGTCGCAACTTTCGCCATTAAAAATGTAACTGTATCTGTCTATAACAGCAACGCCTGAACATGAGACGCGTATACAACCGACAGTGTCATTGCGAGAGGTTTGGTCAAACACCATGCTGGCCTAGTGCGGGTTAGCGGACTTTACACACCATACAAATTGTTCCGAATCTATAACATGCAGGTTTCCTCACGATGTTTTCCTTCGCCCTTAAAGTAGGTAGAGCGATGTTCTATAGTTGACAGTAGCTACAAATTATTTTGCATTGAGATAGTATACTAGAGGCGGCACTGCAAACAAAATTTTTGTAACTAAATCAACGGTACCGTACCGCTCCTTCTATTTCTAACTTTGTCACACCTACGCAGTAATACATCTTCTCTCTCGCTTTACTGGATTCCCGAGTGCACGCGCAATACGCAAAGATTTTGTTCCTGATGTCCGCTCTAGTATAATACCTCAGTGTTATTTTGTAACCTCCGACCCAGTCGACCCTCCCATTCATGCTGAGTCATGACTCACAACAGAGTCGCTTTCGCTCGAATCACCACTTTTACGATCTTGTAAATTTAATAAAAATATTTTCTAGTTGAGGGTAGTTGTAATTATTTTGTGACGTCTTTCTGGACTAATAATTCAGTTTCTCGTGGACGTTTGCACAAGCAACACGCGTGCTCCGTAGCCGCGCAATAGTTCTAGTAGTTTACATTGTTTTGTGGAAAAAATAGTGAATTATAGTGCTAGTGGTATTGAGTGGTACTACGATCATCGCAAACTATTTTGTCGGCATCGTCGAGCGAGATTCCGGTGAGTAATAGATATGTAATTTATTATTATTATCATCTTAAGTTTGTTGTACTGTATCCGATGTTCTGTGTACCATTTTCAATAGTATATAGGATTGAGCTGCGAAACTGATGTTTTAATAAAAAATATTGAATGATATATATTTCTTTAATGAAATGAAAATATTAAATTAATAAAAATAACATCATGTCGATGGATAAATTGTGAATCAGAAATATCAATCGGACTTGTAGTATGGTTTCTAGCGGTGTCAATTTATCTCTTTACTATTATAAGTCAATAGTATCTATTACTGTCTATTACACACTGAAAAATCGCTTAAATTTAATTGTAAGCATCTTGTTGTTAGGCAAATATCAATCTATACGTGACATCGTATTTTAATTGCTATTTTCATATAATAATTTTATTCTATTTTCTGACTATTTATTCACTCACATATCCACGTTGCCCAAAGAAACTTGTTATTATGCATATGCCTAGGGAAAATCAAATATTCTGGAAGAATTTTCCAGAAAACTTCTTTGTACTTAGAAAATCACAAGAAAATAATTAATAGAAGTATGTATATTACATTCCTGACAAAAAATATATTCAAAGCTTTAAATGTTTACTCAGTAGTCGTGTTTTGTAACAACAAATTGAACGTTTTAATACTACCTTTTTTTTTTTTTTTTTTTTGTTGACGCGGGGAAACCGGATTACCGCTAACGCCCCACCTTGGGGGAGGGTGGAGCGATTATGTTGGGTTCACCGATAGGCATACCAACCAAAACCCCGCGTTGCCCTCTTCAGCGCAATTAGAACGGCCCCGGGAACCCGAAGCAAGAGCGCTCCAGCTTCTACCGGGACCATCCCTGCACAATGCCGCTCAATTTGCGACACGTACCATAAGTATGTTGGAGGCTAGGAAGCCTCCTCATTTCCCGGCAACAGGCAATTGCTTCCTACTCCTCCTGCTGCCGAACATCTCGAGGTCGCATTGTACGTGAGTACAATGGGCGCAACAACAGCCCCCCACTGCGCGCCCGCGACCTTCAGTTCCCCATTAGTCGCCTCCTACGACAGGCAGGGGATACCGTGGCGGGATTCTTGAAGCGCCCCCATACCACAGGGCGCATTTTTTTTTTTTAATACTACCTACCCAAATTGCACACTTTCGTGATGTCGACACATTACTCGTATAGCCATGTTGCATTATTTTTGATGACCGGCCCGACATGTCGTTTGAAATCAACCCATTCGAAAGCAGGCAAACTAATAATATTCATATAGCGTCGTAAGTGAATGCGACCTATGAAAACTGGATATGAAACTGCACATTCCGGTTTCCCTGCCCACTACACAATCGATCACCAATTCACCCGTATTCAATATAAATTAAAGGTAGTGGCGCCATCTATGAATTAAAAATGAACAATTCTTAAAAAATTACGCCCTCTAAATTTAAGACCGGAACTGATTATTAAAGTAGCGCCATCTATTAAATTAAACTGAACAATTTATAAAAATGGCGCCATCTTGTGATAAATATTGGAACCCAGCAACAGCAGCGGCATCTATTAATGAAAATACAAATTATTTACAAAACAGCACCATCTATTATTTGATTCTGGAACTATTCATAAAAGTAACGCCATCTATGAATGAATAGCCGTACTAATTGTAATGTAGCGCCATCTATGAATTATAACTCGAACTATAAAATGCAGCGCCACCTATAAATTCAAACCGGAACTATTTATGAATTGGCGCCATCTATTGATTCAAAATCGAACCATTTGTCGATTGTAGCGCCATCTATGTAATTAAACGGAACTATTTGGAGATTGAAGCGCCACCTATGTAATTAAACGGAACTATTTATAGATTGTGGCGCCACCTACGTAATTAAACGGAACTATTTATAGATTGTAGCGCCACCTATAAATTCAAACTGGAACTATTTATGAATTGGCGCCATCTATTGATTCAAAATCGAACTATTTGTCGATAGTAGCGCCACCTTTATAATTAAACGGAACTACTTATTAATTTTAGCGCCTCTTATGGAATTATACGGAACTATTAACAAATTTTAGCGCATTCTAGTACTACTTGGTCTGTGGCGCATTCTATTGAATTATAACTACATTCAGCATGTCCGCCAACCTGCATTAGTCTAGCGTGGTGGACTATATGGCCTAACTATTCTCAATCTTACTCTAGACCGTAGAGGAGGCCCGTGCCCTGCAGTGGGAAATATATGAGTTGATAGTGAAAACAGATAAGTACATTTAGAATGTAGCGCCTATGGGCTATGCTTATTTAGCTACATGCCCTTACCTTGTCTTCAACATTGAAGAGAGGCGGGTCTGGATCCTTCAAAAAGGATTTGTCTTCACACACACGTCGAAGCAGAACCCCGGGGGAGGCTAGGTGTTTAACAACACGCTCGTGAATATGTCTGGCGATTTACTTGATCAAATACATTAGCTGCGAGCCATTATTTATTTTCAATTTCTTGGTCTAATGCTCTGTCTGGGTTTTTCTATTAGAAAACCATAATTAGGAGCAATCGAGTAAACGGCATAACAGCGCCGAATGATGAAAAATAACCATCTTTGGAATACCAATAAATATGGATAAAAAAGCACATGCCCGTGGACCGTAAGAGGAAGTAATAGAAAATGCCACTGACTGAGTTTCATACTTATATCTCTCAGCTCTCTCAAGTCCAAAACCCATCGAGATCGTCGTCTCCACGCCATATCATCTCCTTATCCTGGCGGTGGAGCCTGGCAGCCTTGTCCTGGTAGTCGATGCGGTCGAGGAACAGTGCGTCGCAGCTAATGTAGCCTGGTTTAGTATTTGAAAATTCGGAACAGTTGAGTTTTTTATTTGCTCTAAAAAGTTTCGAAAATTTTGTTTTATTTACTCGCAACGGTTTTGCCTGTTCCTCTTGGGCCGTGGTTCCTAACCTGGGGGTAATTACCCCCGCGGTGGTAAAACTTGTATTTTGCGGGGGTAACGATGAGCTGGTTTATCGTCTTAAGTGAAACAAAACCTAATATTACCAAACTTATAAAAGCTAAGCAGTACCTCGTGGTACTGTAGCGGTATAAAATTTTAAACTAATGGAAATTTCAAAAGCATAATAATTTAAATAATAATAATAAATGCAGGAGACATATCACACACGACCATCTGATATGCCATGTGGCCAAAGTAAACCAGTTAAAGCTTGTGTTATGGATATCGGGCAGATGGTATACATGCATAGGTACATACAGAGACAAATACATACATGCAAGATAAATAACACCCAAACACAAGTATTCATCATACCAATGTATGCCTAAAACTTTTAACTGATAATTGTAAAATCACTCCTAAGTTATTTTATTTTTAGTTATTTTTAATTATTGGTAATGTGAAATTGTTTTAAGTTTAATAAAGTCTACGTATAAGTATTAACACGTATTTATTTTGGGTGTAAATGTCGTGAGACCTAAAAGTCATTCTGATATCTGCGAAGCGAGGCTTGATATCTTACTTTGGAGTCAGGATTATTTGTGATAACCTACTAAGTAATTGTAAAATAAATAAATGAATACACACTGAAATCGAGTCTTGCATCGTCTGTATCAGAAACTACGACAGACTTTTTGGTCTAACAAACACCCAGACCTGAAACAAATACATGTGAGTCACTCGAATATTTGTTTCCATGCGGGGATCGAACCCGCGGCCTCTCGTTTCACAGCCGGCGTCTAAACAACTGCGCCACGGAGGCCACCATCAATGTACATATTTTCGGTTGTTTAATGTGATTTCACTAACAAGTAACACTACACATAATACTGATGAAATTTTGATCATATCATCAACAGATTTCGGAGTATCAAATTATATCACAAATTGAATTAAGTTTGTCCAGAATAGGTACCTAAGCTAGGATCTAAAACGAGCACTGAAGCTTACCATGTTACTTGTTAGGGAATGTCTCCGCCATTAAGTCCGCATATATACTGTTATGGTATAAAGGCTTCGATCAAATAGTCCCCTGTAAATGTTCTGATAAAAAGTGGCACCGATGCATTGAAACAAAAGAAGTAAACAAAAAGATCACATATTCCAAATATATTAACACAAATTCCACCTTATTCCTGGAGCTTAAAGTAGCTTTTCACATAATATTGTCTAAAGTTCTGCGACGTTTTAGAAGCAACAGTCGGTGCGTGAGTGAAGGCGAAAGAGTGCTTAAAGCACTCTTTTTGGTTCCATTTTCTAAGCGCTCACGTTGTATCTAGTGTATATTTGATCGAAGTATAAAGGTACTGACCGGTGTAATGTAACATTCGCAGCATGTATTAATGTTACGCCATGAGCAGAAATACATACATAAACTCACGCCTTTTTCCCAGAAGGGATAGGCAGAGGTGCCAGGACATCCACATTTCGCCTCGAATATTCCGTCAAACGATGTGATAGGGGGTGAGCCTATCGCCATATCGGGCACAAATTCCTGACTCTGGGCTGATAATGAATAGAAAAAATTCCCCGGGATTCGAACCAGAGACCTCAGTTTTGTAACCGTACCCTAGTGCAACGCCACCGAGGTAGTCACAGGCAGGTGAGCATAAATCTTTAATAGTGCAAAGTTCGTGCTTATTTTTACGTACTGACTGTACGAATGTTCGCTTTGTAACATGTGACGTTACGCCCCGTAACATCGGTCAGTACCAGCCTTAAGAAGAAATAAAAAAAACTTCATTGTACTGTTCAGCCCATATAGTCCCACTGCAAGGCACGGGCCTACTCTACAATCGAGAGGACGATTGGGAGGGATTAGGCAATTATTTGTATTAACTTATTTGACTAAATATTTTATTTTCTCATATTCCGTGAAGGTAAATCTGTCCTTTTCAATACAGGCGAAGTGATAAAAAATAAAACAAGAAAAAACTTTTCCATTTTTTTTTTATATTTTAATAATCTTTCTATACTTAATACCAACAGCATATAAATACATTACACTACAATACAATAAATGAAATTTTATTCTTTCACTTGATCAATGTTTAAAAAATTCTGAACCGGACTTGAATGGGTGGACCGATGACTCCCAAATTTTCATTGGGATCTGATACATGTTCTCATCAAAAGTGGTATAGGTATGATCTTTTAAAAATATATATTGATAATACATTGAATTTAAAAATTATTTTAATGATTTTCATACAGAAAATTATTTTACTAGAAAATATTTCAATTGGTGGTTGGATATTCCGTATCCGGCCGGATTTCTTCCACCAAACATGATATAAACCCTTTAAGGTGACAAGTAAAAGTTGCAGTTTAGTTTCACAATGATATTAAAATTGGAGCCAACATTATGTGGACTAGTGAACAACTTATGAATGAATTCCCTACAGTTGGCTCGGGCGCTTAAAAATCGTCGACTTTGACGGTTTTTTACAAAATTTATGTTCATATGAAATGAAAATTTAACATCCAACGCTCAATGTCGAAAATTCGAGAGCGTTCGGGAAAAATCGTCGCGTTTTAAAATCGCCTTCGTGTGAACAAACTAATGGATTTACATTTGTTTAAAATATACCCTATTTTAATAAAGATAAGGCTGTCATTACTATACCAACTGACATTAATGTAGACATTACATTGAAAAACCTCTAAAAGTATACTTAACCACTTGTGATGTGAACTTACCGTTTGAAAACTGCCATTTTTTAACAGTAATTGAAAATTTAACTTCATATTTTTATAACGAAATAATTTAGGTCCAGATAATTTGTATAGGTTGACAAGTTGACGCGGGACCGTCCTGCGCAACGAAAAAAAGGTTTTTTTTACATAATTTTATTTAAAGAAAACATTTATGTCCAAACAGCTTTTAAATAACAATGAACCGACAACTGTATTTTAATAACTTTACATAAAAGTGATACAGTGATATCTTGCCGTCTCTCTCACACGCACGCATTCTAACATTGGTGGAAAAGGGACATCACTAATTATGTTATGTTATTAGTCAATTATCCCCACTATCAAATTTCAAATGATTCTAATTTGCATAATTTTGAATGGATTAAATATTTGGTCTTTGTAACCTTTTAAACAGAAATAAATCAACTAGTTTAAACATTTATTTTGTATATTATTGGCTATTTATCCTCCCCCCTACCCCTACCCCTTTTCGTTCCGCTGGACGGTCGCGCACTAACTTGCCAGACTATAATTACTAAACTGATTTTAAAACTAATATATAACTTTGTCTTTTAAAATTGTTTTGTTATCTGTCATAGTTTTTCAAATAAGGTTTTGAATCGGTAAATAAAATTTAATTTTGATACCATGGGCGTACATAGATTGTGCTACAATATTAGATATCTTTAGAGTATTTATAATATAAAGGGAGCGCTGGTACTTCAAAAACGTAGATAAAAATGGTGGCCGGGCCACCTTTTTCTGCGCTACTATTGGTTGATATTTGACAGGTTGTCCATCATACATGAATTACTTGGAAAAGAAAAGTAAAAATTATTAGTTTAGGGCTATTTAATTCCACTCAATCTCGTTTTAATAGTATAATAGCTAAATATACTTGCGATTATTAAAGGAATTTATAGAAATTTGTTGTTAAATAATTAGTATTTTCACTAATATAGGAGCGCTACCAACATTACAAACAAGAAAGTATCAACGTTTTTGAAAACGCAAATATATGACAGCGCTCCCTCTATTTTATAAATACTTTAAAATATGATTTTAGCTTTATTTTATCGTGATAGGCAAAGTGACACTGAAATTCATGTTATTGACGACACAATAGGTTACCAGAGGTCGTTTAATTATTTTGCAAATATTTCATGCAATTATTAAATATTTATTTCTATCAAATATACGCCCATGTTTTTTTTAAACTAAACATCAACATCCGAAACTTAAAATAGTTTTTTTGGAGTAGGAAATCTGAAATCTATACAATTGTGGTGGTTTGTTTATGAGAGATGTATGAAAGACATATTGGGAAACACAAGCGATGACGAAAATTTCATATTTTGCTAAATTTTTAATTGTTAACTATAATTCATAATTATTACTAATTTTGTATGGGTGTTAGTTATTTTTATAACACCCTATGTTACACAATTGGTTAAAAAAATTAAATAAAGAGATTATAGGTTCAATTCTTGAGACCACTTTTTAAAATATCTCAAACTGATTCCATTTCATTGTTACCTTCCTATTAATATTTAATTAAAATATATTTATACTGAAAACATATACATCACGCCTTTCCAAAAGAGGTAGGCAGAGGTGCAATGAAGACACCCAGTTTCACCTTGTGTGTTCCCACAATGTGATATGGCAATAGGCCATATCGGACATAAATTCCTGACTACGGGCTGATATAAAAAATCCAATGTAAACTATGTAATTAAAGTCATCACTTGTCCTTACCATGTTTCAGACTTAAGGCTATTTGAGGCACAGCGGGATTTAAATAAACTTTATATTTAGATCTTAACCTTTTGCATATATGCACATAATTCTTTCTTAATGTATTTTTGTAACCTGTGGAAACTGACCGGGATTGTGTAATTAAATAAATAAATACACACAATATGAAATACAAAGCAATGCTTGGTACTCCACTGCGCTCGCCATCCTGAGACATAAGATGTTAAGTCTCAATATGTCCAGTAGTTACTCTGGCTACAATGTCCTTCAAAAGCGATACAATGGTGCAATTACACTTCTATTTTAGGAGAAATAGAATCGAAGAGAATTCTTTAATTTATGAAAAATATATAAAATTATGTAACCTTCAAACCGAAACACAAAAATGCACTTACACTGCTATTTTCAGAGACATAGAACTTTTGCAATCCAGACATCATGAAAACTCCATACAACACTATGTAATTCACCCCGCTGTGCCCCAACCGGCCATGTATGGTGTGTGTGTGTTATGTAATTAGTTATGTAATGTAACTTGTCTACTGGTGCGCGGGCGTGGCCGTGTGGTCTCTGTGCTGCCAGTGTCTCTCGACAAATTTCTTTATGTAATTGTATGGTTTAGATTCTTTCTCGCCTAGAACGTTGTCCACCTGAAAAAATAAATAAAACACATTGTGGTTTCTTACATACATACATAAACTCACGCCTTTTTCCCAGAAGGGGTAGGCAGAGGTGCCAGGACACCCACATTTCGCCTTGTATGTTCCGTCCCATGATGTGATAGGTGGCGAGCGTATCGCCATATTGGGCACAAATTCCTGACTCTGGGCTGATAATGAATAGAAAAATCCAATATCACTTTGCCCAACCCGGGATTCGAACCCGAGACCTCAGCCGTATCGTAATACAACTACGCCATCGAGGCAGTCGGTGTGGTTTCTTCATTGAGATAATATAGTAGAGGGGACACTGCAAACAATTTTTTTATAACAAAATGAATGGTACATTCTATTTCTGTCTCTGTCACACCTACGCAGTAACATTATATTCCCTCTCGCTTCACTGTGTACCCGTGTACATGCACCATACGCAGAGATTTAGTTCCCGATATAGCTCTAGTATAATCTAGTTTAAACTCAATGGGTTTCTTAGATTTACGCGAATGTGACACATTGAAATAAAACTATTATTTACGGATCTTATCGCGGATTTGGTTTAATTTTTACATTTTTAAGTTCCCGAGGTTCGATTACTTTACAGCTTTCGTGGTCACGGGGCGGACTGAGGTATTAGTCATCCGCTCTGTGACTGTAGTGTATCTGGCCACTCGCATATACTGAATGCCGAACGTGTACCTTTTAGACAAGTCCGTCGTCAATATATTATCATGGTGATAAATGTCTTTCTTTTACTTTGCACATCGATATCAATGTTACACTAGATAAGACGTTCTTTGTAACAAACGTGTCCCACCCAAGTGCGGTGCAATGCACCGCACACGAATCAGTCTGCCGCGTGACGGCCGCGCAATAGTACGCCTCTTTGTTTATATTTATAAGTAATTTATTTTGACTTTTCCCCGTCAAACCGACAGCGAAATTTTCTGAAGTTACAATATAATTAAAGAATACAACGTAAGTGATATAATATTGCAGAATAATGCCGATAATACAGATCTTTTATTTATTAATGGATTAAATATATTTTAGAGCTCGTTAAAATACAAGGTGAGCTCCTTAATCGTTTATCTCATTTACGCGCATAAAAATTGCCCGTCGAGTGAGAGAGACGAACTATATAAGATATAGATTATTCAAGGGACATTCATATCAGAGGACCAAATAGGCATTAACTATTCGAATACATTACAAATACAAATATGTTGGAAGAATGTAGTTGTAAATTGATTTCAGTATTTTATTTTAATCATATGTTGTTAATTAATAACTCAAAATATGTGTGTTGTATGTGTGTTTTGAAACAGTGGATAGTATTTAGACCCCATTTCTTAATATGAATTACTTAATGGACTATTCGAACCCATTGTTATTCAAGACTAATATCATTTAAAGTTGTTTTATATTCTTACGCGTCGGTTACGAAAAAAGGAGATCTCTATAATATTTGTCCAGAATTATTGGAATGGATATAAGTGGCTACCATGAGAACATACCTATATTTGTTCAATTCATTTTCGATACGAAGATTTCAGATATTCCAAATGCGGTAGTCATTTTTGTAAACTTCTGGTGTACCATTCCTTTTGTCTAAGTCTCGAAAAAAGTTTATCAGCTTGTTAAAAATTCATAAATGTTATTATGATAAACTTCAGTCTGATTGTACACTGATTGACTGCTTGACAGACTTGTATACTTGTAAGAGTATTTAATTTCATTTACATCATTTCCATGAATTATTCACGTAAATAAAAAAAAACATTGCAAATATATATTATTGCTATGACGGTATTTACAGTTAAGCAGTGTCTTAGGCAAAGCTATTACTGACATGAACTGTCTTGTCTGTCTAATATTCTTTGATCATAATTTGTAGTTTTCAAGTAAACGTACCAGTTGTCGCTACTGAGCTTTTGACAAATACGGGACAAATAGTTTCTATGACGCGCCTCGTCTATCGGTAGAATATAAGTCAATGACTTTGCACATTTGTTTGGAGAGAGAAATGGACATTGCGGTGGTACCCACCCAGGCAGCCTCCCACATATGAGATACCTATCACCAGTAAGATATTGCCTTTCGGCGATAAGACCGCCAATTGTACTTTTTATGTCTGATTTCTCTTTGTATTTGTTTTCTTTTGTGCAATAAAGTGTAAATAATAATAATAATAAACCCAATACTGTAGCTGTATATGTATTAGTAGCTGACCTTGTATGGCGGCGTGATGATGACCTGTCCGTTGTAGACGCGTATGTTCTGGCCTGCCCAGGACACGTCGTCGATGACCCGCGCGATTGCCAGGAACAAACGCTGACCCTCGGGATCTAGGCACGCAGATAGAGCTGACACCTGGAAGCAAATGACAAATTATATCACAAAGAATCCTTACACATTTCCCTGCAATCTTATCAGAAACGCATGCAAAACTATATACTTATATATTGATGTTTATGTATATATGTTGAATATAGAACCACCACTATAATATCTATAGGTATTATTCGTACACCTGACGCTGCCCCAACTTTCGTCCTTTTCTCTTATATCCATCAAATAAATGGTTGTCTGTCAGAAATTGCCTTGTGCGATAAGACCGCCAATAATTGTACTTTATTTTGTGTGAATTGTTTACTTTTATTTTATTTTTGGTGTACAATAAAGCTTAAATAAATAAATAAATAAAACCATTCAAACCAACTAGCAAGAAACTTAATGGAAAAGAAACCAAGTACAAGTTTCACAAGACTAAGGAGACGAGCACCACAATATCTAATGTAAACGTAGATGTCGCAATATATTTGGGCAAATCGCTGGATGTTAGCACCAAACACGTCCTAAGACAAATATTTGATCCACAAGTAAATGTACAAAACAGATTGCAGGGGAAAAAAGGTTGGAGGTAGGTCTTTTATATGTGAGAGGCCGCCTGGGTACCAATGCAATATCTATTTCTCCCAGCAAACACCAGTGTAAATAAAGAATATCGCAGCCACAGTAACTACTGGACATATTGAGACTTAACATTTTATGTCTCAGGATGACGAGCGCAGTGGAATACCAAGCATTGGTTTGCATTCATGGTGTTAATTTGTTTTGTTACTGTCCAAGAGCGGTCGCATCGCTTACCATCAGGCGAACGGCATGCTCGGCTCGCCATTTATTGCAATAAAAAAAACTTATATGCACATGAAAGTTTGTTTTGATAAATGTATGGATGTTTGTTAGTCATTCACGCAAAAACGGGCCGACAAATTTTGATGAAATTTTGTATATAGGTAACTGACACCCTGGATGAGGCAAAGGCTACTTTATACACTGAAAAAATATTCTGTTGAGAGTGTGTAAAGGATTCAAATATACATACTTGGTACTCTTTAAATCTCAATAAGATGGGACGGAACAGGACGGGACAAAATTGCATGATTTTTGTCATGGGACAAAATGAGACGGTACAGAATGTGCTTTAGCGGGATGGGATAAAAGAAAAACTTCCCTCTATAGCAAAGGTGTGACTAATAAACAGGCTAAAGAGGTAAATAACCCCTGATAAAGACTTACAGTCAGAGAAGCCAGCTGTAAAGCACCATGAAACAAACTATTATAAATTGCCACATAAAAAACACCATTTTAAGTTCCCTTATCAAGTGACACCAATACTTGTTGACACGCCGTGGTTCTGTTATCAAAAAATCATTTCTAAACAAAGTATTTGAAAGGTAAGTCAATGATACAACAGATTTGATATCTAGATCATCTTTTTTAGTCACCAAATAAATTCAACCCAAGTCTTTTACATTGTATTGGTGTGTGGCGAAATTTGGAACTACAAAAACTAAAAATATGTCTATTTCAGTCTTTGTTTGAAAGGTGCCCACTCTACTATGAACCTTAGTATTAGGCCAAAGATTTGTGCCCTCAATGAAACTTTTTTGTGTAGATAAAATAGTTTTTTAAATGAATGTTAACATTATTGCGACCCAGGTCCGAAATTCTTGCAAAAATTAACGTGAAGTTTAATAAAAAAAAATTGTTGAATTCGGGTATGTGAACAAAATGTGAAATATGACGGTAATTGCTTTATTTTATAAAAATCTGTCCCCCGGTATAAAACAGGACAATGTTTAAGGACACTCCATACAAAATGTTATAATTAATTTTAAGCAGTATTGTTATTGGGATCAACAATATTTTTTGCTGATACCATGACTCCATGGTTGCCTGTAAGAAATTACCTAGTGTGATAAGGCCACCACTTGTACTAATATTCTTATTGTGTTATATCTTCATAGTATTTCTGTACAGTGCAAAAAAAAATTAAATAAATAAAATAATAAATAAATCCTTTGTTTTTATAACATTAACATACATACATAAACACGCGCCTTTTCCCCAAAACGAGTAGGCAGAGGTGTTGGTAGCAACCAATACACCCACTTTGCGCCTTGTAAGTTCCATCCCACCATGTGATAGGGGGCGAGACTATTGCCATATCATAATTCTTAATTCCAAAAGTTCTTAATCAGCTAAATGCTTTCATGGAAGCTTACCGAAGCCGCTTGTTAGGAATTGTCTTAATTTTAGCGAAAATTATATTCCTCACTAAGCTATCTATTATTTATATAGGTACATATAAAATGAATATTATTATTTTAGTATAAGTTTGTTTGTAATGTACGTAAAAATTTGTTAAGTTTTATGTTTTGTTCTTTATATTATAATAGGTAATTGAATAGTGTAATTGATGTTAATAATCGTACTGTTCAAATAAATAAATAAATAATATGTATTATAAATTATAATATAAGAGGAGCGCAAGTACTTCAAAAAAAATGGTACTAATGGTGATGGGGGGGCCACTTTTATTGCCTTCTTTCTGGTTGATCGTTGACAGGTTATCCAACATGCAGGAATTATTTGGAAAAGATAATTTACTACAGTATTAATATTTATGTGATTCCACTCCAACTCATTAAAAAGGATAGTAGCTAAATATACTTGTGATTATCAAACAAATATTATAGCAATTTGTAATGTTTTTTTTTAATTCCATTGAATGGCGAGACGAGCATGCCCTTCGCCTGATGGTAAGCGACTCGACCGCTCATGAACAGTAGCAAAACCGAATAACACCTTGTATTACAAAGTAATGCTTGGCATTCCACTGCGCTCGCCATCTTGAGACGTAAGATGTTAAGTCTCAATATGTCCAGTAGTTACTCTGGCTACAATGTCCTAAATTGGTCAATCTTCACTTTTATAGGAGTAAATGTTAGTTAACTAAAATAAGATTTATAACTGTCTGAATAAGGCCTATATAACCCAGGGATGTCATAAGTTCAAACCAACAATGCATATAATTTGTCTTGTTGACTTACAACCAGTAAATTAGATTAAATTAACAAGTGTACTTTGCTCTTAATTTGGCTACTCTTAACTAAGCCAGATTACTTTCAAATCTTTATACATGAGTTTATAACATCCCATCATACACACAAAATTAAACTTTGTAAACTAAATTTTGCATCTCTGCGTTCACAGCATCATGTTTATGTTGTGTGTTGTGTGGTGATAAAGTGACCCCTTATCATAGACACCAAATTAAGATTTCTAAACAACGTGTGAATCTAGCTGCATTTCTGCATACCCCTTTAGGATCCCAGTATAGTGTTTATATTGTGTCTAGTATAGTGATAAAGTCACCCCTTATCACAGAGACGAAAACAATCGTGGTCATTTAAAAGTGGCGCCTGGCCTATCTCTGAACAACACAAACAAGGTTATACTTGTTTACTGTACTTTATCACACTTTGGAGTAATGAGACTCATCTACAGCCGATAGTTTCATTAAATAATGGTTGTTTATACTTTGAATTGAACTTACGAATCTCCGTTTGTGTTCGATGGCGTTTCGGACTCGAGTGTTGAGCCGGTGCAAATTGAGAGATTGCGGCGGCTCCGGCACCGTGGTCACCTCTTTCTTGATCTGTACATCACTCACTAAGGAAAGGTTCACGATATTCACGTCGTGACGTTTGGGGTCTCCGCTTGAAGACGGGCATTTCAAAATCAACATGCGGGTTTGCGGGTCGAACGCTAGGACTTCGCCCTCGATGCTCTCGTTGTAGCAGGTGCGCGTGGCGACTATGCTGCCGATGGTGAAGCAGTCGGACACTACGGTGGACATGGCTGCGTGCAGTTAAACCATATAATGTTTGGCAATGTGTTGTTGAGTTCTGTCCGCCATGGAATTTGACAGGCGTAGATTATATACGCGTTCCGTTTCGCGTAAGTGCACTTTCACTTTTTAATTAGTATGTAATTATTAAAATATGATTTTATTTTTCTACTCGTATATATAATTTGGTCATTTTTATTTTTTCCTTCACTATTATAATTGAGAAATAATAACATATTATTATTGATAATTAAAATTCTTAACGTGTTCAGTGTTGCAATAATCAAAGCATACCCATAATAAAACATTCCCGCCGTCGTATCGCGTCATAGGCCCGGCGCCCATTATCGGCATCGGTACGACTGAGGATTTTAGGTGGCAAATAGCAATATACTATAACATAATGGCAATAAAGTAGAAATTTCGGTGATATGTGGTCGTAATAACAAAAATACCGCTTCGGTATGCTTGAGGCTGGTGTATCGGCAGCCTTGAGAATGCTTCGGGATGCTTCGGCATCCTTCGGCAACCTTCGGTACACCGCCGGCGCCGAGGCAACACTCGGGGGATAGTTTGCCCTGCGGGGCGAGGGGAGGCATTCTAATCAATCTTCTTGATTGATTAGATTTCTCTTCTTCTTCAGCAAGAGTTGCTATGAACACTAGATCCCAGTCCACCATATTAAATACAATTCAGACAACTAGCTTGTAACAACTCTGAGACTGTTATGATGAGAAATACGATATTGAGACGCTTCGGCAAGCTACAGGACGGTGCGGCATCCTTAAGGACGCCTCGTCATCCCTAAGAACTTTGCAGCATGCCAAAGCATAATTGCCGATAGTGTGCGCTTGCATGTAGGATGCCGAAGGATCCTTTTCCTTGCCGATGCCGATAATGGGCGCCGGGCCATACGGTTTCAATTTGATATATCTACCCTTTTCATGAATAGTTTATTTAAACTACATTGTGTTAACGATAACTTAATGTGTTAATTAATCGATTAGTGTTTGTAACATTAATTAAACTTTACACCTTCACTTACAAAAGAAGTACCTAACTCTACTCTCAAAACAATTTGATCATGAAACTATACATTCACGCTTATATTTCTGATGGTGTAGGTAGAAGTGTCTAGTGCTAGCCTGTATTTATATTTCGCCACTTTATTTTCGTTCGAAGATCTAACGGATTGAAGCCTATTTTTCAATCCAGAGCAACTTGTAAGATATAATGCCAAATGTAACAAATGCTTAAATAAACCAGATGGCTCAGTCTAGGATTTGAACCCAGGACCTGATTAATACCACAGCCTAAAGATACTGCCACTTGATCAATGATGCTAATTATAATGTACAATAATACATTTCACATGAACACTCTAAAAATGGGGACAATAAAACACACACATATCAATAAAATTTTGTTTATTTTTTTATGTACGAAACAAAAATCTTAACACAAGTATTCAATCACAGCTTATAATAATTTTATCAGCTTCTATACCATGGAAATATTCAAACATCGGCGAAAACCAACGCACACATAAAACCTCCTTCGTTATGTCAAACTACAATTATGTAACAAAAATAAAAAATAAAGACTTTTCGGTGATTTGAATTCCACAAGGATGAAAGAAATCGTTTCCTTTGACATGAAAATTACCTAACTGTCAAAAATAAAAATATACTCGGTCTGCTACGCAACAAAGGCTCATATGTGCGCGTGATTTTTACCAATAATAGCTTCTTTTCGAATTGCAAAAACAAACATTTTAAATGAACTCAATTTAGAAATCGAATCGAGTAAAAAATACTTAAACTGATAACAAATTTATTAAATTTGAACATCAGATCTTTATTTTTATCAAAAATAATACCATATTTTTGTCACTTCTCAATTCTGCGTGTATTTGCAATTCGAACAGAAGCAGTGAATTTTATAAAATACTCTTAAACTCTATTAGAATATAAAAATATTGCTAAAAGTATTTTTTTTATGTTCCGCGTGTCAGTTTGTGGTCACGATATAATATAAATACAACAATTCTATTCTTATAATATTGTAAAATATATTAACACAATAATAAACACCATAAAATGCAACTGAAACACTGTGCCGTAAAGTTACGTCATCTTGAATCATAACGGAAATTCACGTCACAGCTTTTATTTTTAATATTATTAATGTATCTATCCTCTTTCTTGCCTCACTTTGACCACAGCAAAACCATCGAATATCGATGCAGCCATGTATTTATTAAAAGAAGAAGAAAGGCATTCTAGTATTTTTTAAGACTTAAAATCATGGCTTCGTCGTGTGTATATTTTACAATATTAAAAAAACTGCTACGTCGAACTATCACATGCCACATTATGGGACAAAATAATTCTAACACTACACAAACTACTCTTAAAATTTAAACGGGCTCCTCCGTGCCCATAATGTGACTTACAAATAAATAAATGTTGCAATTTTCACCGCATGGCTTGGGGAACCTAAACTTACCTAATCAAATGCCATTATTATTTATATTTATTAGATAGTACATTTCTAAAATATACAAATCATGTAAACATGAAGAAAATTATGGGAAATGCTATTTAATTAACGTTTCTGCTACCACAAGCGCTATCATTCTATATAGTTTTTATAGTAAATTTATATTATGCATGCAAAATTGATTCTTTTTCTTGAACCATCGAAAAAAACTTTCCCACGCTTTTATCACTTATCAAGTGACGCCATTTTGTTTTTTTTTTCTTTTTGTTTCAACCACAAACTGACGCGCGGAGTGTTATCGAGATATTTGTGTACAAGAAGGGAAAAATACAAAAACGTGTACCTAACAACTAGGAATACAATATTTTCATTTTTTTTAAACATTTTTCGGCGTTTAATATAGTTCTAAATCTACCCACATATAAAAACCGGGCGCTCGGCAACCATCGTTACACAGAATAGTATAAATATGTTTTAAATATAAACCTTTCATTCTAAAAATGCTCACCTTCAGTAATTTATATTTTGTTTGACCTGACCTGACATTTTGTCGTATAATCCCACAGCTAAATATAAAAATGGTACAAAACGCCATGTTTTCCATCGCAATCGTAAATTTCATGTTAAATCGATTGTCTTCTATCTTTTAATTACAACATTTTTAAATAGTATTATCTTTACATTTTTCAGTCACGCGATGGGTGTTTCTCTGTTTATTTTAATTTCAAATTAACTTGAATAAACCTTTAACATTGACTATTTAAATAACTACAAAACACGGCCCACTGTGAAGGCAGTTTTTCAAATTTAATTCTAAAACGGTGCAGTAGGTTGTATAATGTTGTATGTTCGACGTTTGTCTGGAACAGATCGCTTTTAGCGATAAGACCGTCGTTTTTTAACACTTCTTTTTTTCTGGTCAATCTTTTTATTTTTGTAATTCATTGTGGTGTTATAAATAGTTTTTATTATTATTCGGTAAAGATACTTTATTTTCTCGGTTCTTGCAAACCGGCTTATAAGTACCAACGGGCCTAGGTATTATTAAAATGCAATGCAATTTTACAAGGCGTGAATTGTATCCATATTCTAAGCACTAGTACACACTTATCTGTGTAACGACGGCCCCATTTCAGATGCAATCCTGGCATATCTAATAGAATTCAACTAGTTTAGTCTAAGTCATGCCTCGACCCAACATACTCCAACACGGTATATAAAAGCAATCTAGGTGATGTTTGCACTGCAAGTAATAAGCATCGACAATATTAAAAAATATGATATAACATTGAGGTATTATACTAGAGCGGACATCGGGAACAAAATCTCTGCGTATTTTGCTGGTACAAGGACCCAGTGAAGCGAGAGAGACGATGATGTTACTGCATAGGCGTGACAGAGACAGAAATAGGAGCGGTACGGTACCGTTCATTTTTCGTTACAAAACATTTGGTTGCAGTATTCCCTCTAGTATAACGTCTCAATTTAAAGTTTATGATATATTAGATGCTAAATTATCCAGAGCCAAATATTTAGATGTTGACAAAATTATGTGCCCTAAAAAGTTACAGTACAAATTTTTGACTAAGCAAGTCAAAGACTATTACAAATATGTGATTATGAAGAAAAATTAAATGTTACCATGTGGTAATTTTTTTAATGACTTACCCTGTCTCTTGCAGTATAAACAATACTTATAGTTCAAATAATAATATTTATTTCAAAGATGAACTGAAATATACGCAACGTTCACAAAATACGTCATAGAGGCAATTACCCAAATAAATCCACGCGTAATTTGGCCCATGACGGAAATAAACGTCACAATTTGAAGTCAAATTTGACTCACAACGTGATTTTACGTCACGAGTCAAATTTGACTGTTTTGTTGAGAATTTTCGGCGCACAGACGGTATATATCGGAAAAGGCCACGTAGAGCCCGTAAAGGCGTCGTAGTGGCCGTAAAGTCCAGGATTGCACCGGCGTCGCGGCTCCCGGTCGCGTCAGTCTTGTGCGTAACTAGTTGATGATGATCAGTCTGGGCGGCAGCATGCCCTTCTTACTCAGCCACACTCTGAAAAGAACGGAAAAGACCGAGTTGATAACTCTTGGAAGATTGGAAAGACCTAGTAGACCGGGGAAGATTTGAGCAATAGTCGACATGCCTAAGTATAATTTGTTTGTATCAGCTCATACATGTACTTCCCACTGCAGGGCACGGGCCTACTCCACAATCGAGATTACTACTCTACAATGAGATGCGATTGAGAGTGGTAAGGCCATATAGTCTAACATGCTAGCCTAGTGCGGGTTGGCGAAATTTGATATACTATAGAAATTCATACTAATCGCTATGGTGTGCAGGTGTTCTCACGTTGTTTTGCTTTAGTGCGTGATGATTGACTATCCCTACACACATGAACCCGAAAAGTCAGAGGTGTGCCCTGGGATTTGAACCCGCAACCAACGTGAACATTTTGGCAATCACGTCTCCTCCGCCAAGAACAGGCCACCAAGCACACGCAATAATATAATGAATATAAAATTAAAATAAATAAGAAAAATTAATTGATACAAATACATACCAAGTTGAACGTCTAGAGAATATAGGTTTTCAATAAGATTGTTTTTAATACATAAACAATTTTTTTACATTGACTGTACATATTGTTATGGCATGTCAAATAATATGATAAAAAAATAGAAATCTAGTATTATCCTATTTGTTTTCAGTATATGTTACTCATGTTCAGCACATTCTAGTGATAGTGTGATGGCATGATAGTTCACGGGTATAAAGGCATGGTAATGACGAAAAATGGTAATGACGACAAGTTGGTAATGACGGTAAGATGGTAATGACGAAAGTTGGTAATGACGGTAAGTTGGTAATGACGGTACTGACCCGATGCCGGCTCCGAGCAGCAGCGACACAATGTTGGTGACCAGCACGGCCGCGATGGCGCCGCGGCTGAACAGGCACGTGCGACGGACAGACAGACAGTGGCTCTGCAATGTACATTAATATATACAATTAATTAATATATACATGTGGGAATAGTTCCGTAAGGGGTCAAATCAAACGAGGATCGTTTGATAGTCTTCGGTTTATTCTCTTATAAATTCGTCTTTAAAAAATATCGACTTTTATCGTCTTCACGTCTTACGTCGTGTCCAGACTGTTCTCTCCTGTTCCGTCCTTCCATAGTTCAACATCTTAATCATTTATTCTCTAATTATTTCTATCTTAAGTACTTTCATTAGTAATCTTTTTCACACAAACCACGTTCCATATCAGCCATTTGTCTAACGTTTTATTCTACTTATCTTTCATCATAATATTCAAATCCTACATACAAATACAAATGTCATTAAAATACTTCAATGAAAAAAATGTGATGTGTTTCACTGCACTATTTATTTAATTTGTGTTGTTGAAAACAAGCATCAGATTTCCAAGTATCCTCTGAAGAACGCAAGTATCAACAATTCCAAAATCCTAAGTTCCCTCTAAAGTAGTAGTAGTATTGAAGCTATATCAATGAGTCCAGGTGCTCACCTGCTGCATGACAGGCGGCGCCAGCTGCTGCTCCAGCACCTCGATGGAGGAGGTGGCTGAAGGTGGACCCCGAGCGCTCTGCGGGTGCTTGAACCGCCAGTCCCTGGGTACAAACAGTAGCTCATTAGCTTCGATCAAATATACACTAGATTATAAGTAACAGCTTAAAAAATATAATTGATGCGTAAATATGTTTTTGTTGCTAACCAGGCTTTTCATGTGATATTTGATAGATAAGTGCCATTGACTTTCCTATTCTTATTGAAACGCATTGTACATGACACAAGACTTGATTGATGTGTGGTATATGACTGTATGTACTATGTATGTGACTGTTGGGTGTTTATTTATTTACTTACTTGGGCGGCAGTTGGTCTGGTCTACTGCTCCACTCCCACACCCAGTCGTTTGAATCTTCCTGCAGGCAAAAATACAAATATTATGTAAACAAAATATACACAACACTTTGAAATACTGGCACGGCAGTGTCACTCATACAACAGTATTTACCATAGATGTAGTATAGAACATAGATCGGCAATGTGTCATTTTGAGCGCGACCAAAACTGATTTACGATTGTGTGCGTGAAGTTTACATGTGTGCTTGACATATAGTGGTGTACCATGCACTTTCGATACTATCATATCGATATCGATATAGCCGTCGGCCTGTTGTTGTGAAATAAAATGTTATGGAAATATGCAACATTTTATTATATATTAACAGAAACTTATTGATGTGTTTATTTCAATACAGATTGATAAACACACAAATAAATAAAGATAAATTGTCATATTATTTGAAAACATTTTGTTTGAGATGTTTTGTATGGGTCTTTATGTTCACCTGAACAAAATTATTTTTTTCATTGTCATGTATACATAGTACATACACCTAATTAAACTGAGAACAGAAAACACTTTTATAAAATAAAACTATAATTTACAAAGTTAGCGTTTTCGGTTTATTTTTTTCATTTTTAATTTCCCGTCGCGAAGTTTCGATTACTTTACAGCTTTCGTACATAGATTACTAACAGAAGTAAAGCTTGTGTATGTACTTCACTTTTTTGCCACACTCACACGACGCTCGGCGTTCGCGCAAGGGTTGTTAACTCTGGCTTATGCGAAAACACGTATCGTGTTAATAGCACTCGTATCGTTTGATTGAATTTTTAAAATAAAATATATAAAACACAATAATACAATAAACAAATTTTAATTTTATTTATGAACTCGCTGAGAATGTGTATGTCATTATTCTAAGTTTTTTTATTGATTTTGTATAATATATGTTTTTTTTAATGAAATTTATATTCAATTATTATAATCTTGTGTTTTATATACAAGTGTAATAACTTTTATTCATTTGTTCCATCTTTGCACAAAACATCTCAGTATTTGCGTGCCCGAAGCGGGTGACACTCGCGCTCGCAGTGGTCTCGACTGGTTTGAAATATCGTGTCGGTGAACGCTGTCAATGTGTGCGTTGTTTTAGCGCGCTTTGTATGGAGCTTGACTCCTGTTAGTTTAGTATTCTGTGTTTCGTAGTCACAAAGTGGACTCAGTCTGTAACAAAATCCGTGATTATTTGTTTTTTTTTCAATGAGTAACATTCGCGTAAGTCTAAGAAACACATTTTTACTATATGTATACTAGAGTTAAAAAAATATGCTTATTCAAGTCAATTAATTGACCTAACGCCTGCTAGGCCGCGTTGGAGGTGTACGGAGGAGCTTGTAGGAAGTCGTTGGATGCAGGCAGCTTACAACAAACTGATGTAGACATTCTTGGGGAAGGTCTATGTTCATTAGTCGCATTCCTGTGGCTGAAGAAAGAGACAGTTTAATAAACTATGAAGCTTTTCTCGATCACGTCACCTAAACTAATGTTTTTCCTATGAGAATTATAAATTTGAAACCTATACCTAATGTTATGATAAATGAATAATGTTGCTTCAAGGTTTGGACGATGATACTGTGCATAGAAGTATCGCATATTTTATAATAATATCGAATATGTTCTTGTTTTTTTATTATAAATTGACAGGCTCTTGGCAGAAATTGAAACAGGTTCTTAATTCATAAATCACACACATGAAGTGTTATAATAATTATTCCACAAATATAAAAAATGAGAAAAAGTAAAGTAATAACTAATATTGTAGAATGAATACTATAATAATGGCCGGGCTAATATGGCCGAGATAACGCCAGGTAGAAGAAGAAGAAGAATGCACACTAATCACTATCACAACATACTATAGCTCCATAAAAATGTAGGGAAACATGTGTTGTCATCGAATATTTTATCGATAACCTTTTATTGATCGAACCTGTCAGTCAATCCCTAGCAACTTTTGGTTGAAATTATTGTAAATTCACGTATTTGATATTAGTTTTTATACGCAATGGATGCTTTCAGCGTATTTATATAATGAAATACTATATTCTTTTCTACCGATATGCATACACGGATTTCTATTTAATTCTATAATATCGTCACAAAATAGTATTGTACAAAAGTGGCCGGTACCTGTGAAAACTTTAATTATTGCGGATTTTTACGCCTGCATGAACCACACCTTGGCACTACACAATGCACTATAATAAACTACGTTTAATAAATATAACCAGCTACTGTAAAATTAAATGAATTATGAAAATAAGCGAATTTTGTTGCTCGCTTAGTTTGACATATTTCGACTCTGGGTCACTGCAGGCTACTTCTGTGTAAACGTATGGTCGCATCATGCATCTCGCTTTAACATATGAGTTAAATTATTCTATCTCTTTCACATTGCCGATCTATGTTTTATACTAAATCTATGGTATTTACTATAATGTGTAAAATAGAGTATTTAAATATGATCGATTTCTCAAACATCTTTAACAAATTTTTTTCCATTAGAACACAGACGCATTGTTTCCGAGATAACGCGAAAAAAGTGGTTTCACCCCTTTTTCCAAGATGGCGGCCGGGGGGCAAGCATGGCGACCCCACAAACTTGAGGTTAAGCTTCTATTGACCGCCCACACATAGCCCAAAAATAAAATTGCGTCCTCTAAAAAATGCAAAGCTCATGTAACATTTCAATGGACTAATGACAGTTTACGCAAAAACGTCACTACAAGAAGGCAGCACTAGGGTACCCACACGTAAGGAAACTTTTTAGGAAAATAGAATACAGATTTACTCTGTCATTTACTATTATTATTTGCGCATATTTTTTATAGTTACATACAAACATGATTTATATGTGTTTAAATAGGTAATTCCACTGAAAATACACGCTGTATACATACATACATACATACAGGTTAAACTAATATAAGGGCATTAATAATCTCACCCGCCAGCAGTTGATGTAGACTCCTTTGAGCTCGTCTTCAGTGGAGGGTTCCAGGTTAGGGCTGTTTGGTGGCGACTTTGGACTAAAATTACAAAACAAGTTAAATTAAAATTTAGAAGTTTGAAACTGGAACAAAAAAGATAACTGTATGCAAACTTAGGTACATGACAGCCAAATTATAAAAGTTATGACTAACTAAGAAATTTTCCACGTACTATGTAATGAGTATTTACATTGCTGTGTCTGTACATATCATATAAAGGCAAAAACAAAGTTCTCGTTGAAAAACTTGTATTTGCGAGATATGTTAAACTCGAGTAAAGATGTGAACAATTATTAATTTTTGTATTGGATAGGTCATTTATCATTATGCTATGACCTATAAGAGGCAAACGTACTGAAAAATCTAGCAAATACCAGGAAATTTTATTCATGGTCTGATTAGTCGATATTCTAAATTGACAGTCGAAATAGAACATTTTGTCCACCATTTTGAAACTTGTATCTGCACTCGGGCTAAGCCGGGTCGGACCACTAGCATATTATATACGCGCAAAAGTTGTAGAAACTAGAAAGTGTAAGATCAGACATATATGCGGGATGCGACACAGACGCCGACAAAAACTGACCTCCATAGCGGACTGGTATCGAAGCGACACCTGCCGCGCCGGTGCGAAAGCGACTTACTGTGCCGGTCGGACGAGACATTGTAAAATATTTCATGTTTACATATAGAAATTAAAGGAGAATGCCCATTTGACCTACTTTTTTTTGTGTACGGATTTTTTTTCAATAAATATAAACATAATTACGATCCAGGTCCGGAGTTCTTGGAAAAATGAACTTGAAGTCCAATAAAAAATATTTTTTTGTCTTCGGCTCTGTGAAGAAAATGTAAAATGTGACGACCATTGCTTTATTTTATAAAAATCTGCGCCCGTGATAAAACAGCAAAACGTTTAAGGACAAACCATAAAAAATGCTAAACGATTTTTTCCTTTTGAATGAAGAAAACCTTCTCCTTTGACAGATAGGTAACAGCTAACTTCATCATGTCGCGAAGCTGGAATCGCGCGCATCGTAAAAATATTTACTCTCATTTTCCAAATGTGCTAAAGTATAACTTTAAAACCTCCGATATATCGTGTCCGACATTATATCGTACCGACATATCGTGTGGTGTGAAGTGGACGCACCGGCTGGCGCCTGCAGACCACAAGTAATAGTACAGGTTCCCCAGAACAAATTTCATAATTGATTACTAACAAGTTGATTTTTCGTGAGTAGCTTCCTTTCGACTAGACGCCCAAGTTTTTCCTTACAGTAACTTTGGGAAATGGTAGCTTAGTAGGGTAGCAAGGATAAAACATGTCGATTTGACGAATTTTTAAAATTTATAAGTAACCGAATTTTTCTTTGTTAATTATCGAGATAATTATCTAAATAACGTGAAAAACTATTTGTCCTACAAAATATAAGGTTTTATCACAACAGTCCCCCCTCTCCAACATGTATCATAAACAAGGTCATGGAAAATAATTACTAACCAGCTGATTTTTTTTTTATGGGTTAACTAATATTTGTATAGTTTACTACCCACAATGTCCTACAAATTGTGTGGTATGTCATCTTGGTCCTACGCTCAAAAGTTGTCAATACCGCAAGACTTTTTTTTTTATTAGTAACTGTAGGACAAATATATCACGTGATAGGTTAATATATTTTTCATCCAAATAAAACAATGTCCTACAAAAATAAAGGTATGTTATATTAGTCCTACAAAATTTGTAATTTTTGAGTATACAAAATAAAATGAAATATTCATTTATACTAACACTAGTACTCGTATACAACGACTTCGCTTATAATGACTAATCGGTTTTAACGACGATAATGTTTACTCAAGTTAGGTTTCATAGTATGGTACTGAGAAAATATCACCGTTTAGTGCGACCCCGGTTTAAGCGACCAACTGCTTATAGCGACCAATAATTACGTCTAGTTAAAACCACAGAATACTAACAGAAGTCAACCTTGTGTATGTACTTCACTTTTGTTGCCATACTACGCTCGGCGTTCGCGCAAAAGTTGAAACTCGCTCTCGCAGTGGTCTCGACTGGTTTGGAATATCATGTCGGTGAACGCTGTCTATGTGGGCGTTGATTAAGCGCGCTTTGTATGAAGCTTGACTTCTGTTAGTTTAGTATTCTGTGGTTAAAACGACGCGCAATGTTTTGTTTGCACAACCTCGGTGCCCCAAAGTTACCCCGCCCCGCGCGCTTCACCTCTCCTTATTAGTGCATGAATCCATGCTTAGTGTTTGTCACTTAAGACAAGTTCTAAAAGGTCGACAAAATAGTTATTTCGGTAAAATACCTATTTCCAGCTCCGGTGCGAAACGCATCTAAATATATACCGGGTATATCAAGGGTGCGTGGTGGCCTGTTGGTAAAACGGACTAGACGCGACTGCCAATATGTTCACGGTGGTCGCGGGTTCGAATCCCAGGGCATACCTCTGACTTTTCGGAGTCATGTGTGTATTGATAGTCAATCACCACGCACTAAAACGGTGAAGGAAAACATCGTGAGGAAACCTGCATACCATAGCGATTTATAAATTTTCTGTGGTATGTAAGTCCGCCAACCCGCACTAGGCCAGCGTGGTGGACTATATGGCCTAACCACTCTCAATCGCACTCTCGATTGTAGAGTAGGCCCGTGCCCTGCAGTGGGACGTATATGGGCTGATACAGAATATCAAGGGTGCTACTGAATACGAAGCCGGATGGTAGTTTAAGTGACTACAAAAACAATGTAACTGTGTGTTAGCTGTCTGTATTTTTAGTCGTCTGTGGTCCACAGTAAACCATGCTGTGCGGATGCGTTTGTGAGCAAGGAAAGCAGTGTGCCTTAGCTACAATAGCAAAATATACAAAATATTTTTTTTAATTTCATGAATTTCAACTTTGTAACTGGAGGACTGGAATAACGTACCACGCAATTTGTAGGACAGTGTGGGTGGTAAACTATGCAAATGTTAGCTAAACAATAAAAAAAAAATCAGCTGGTTAGTAATTATTTTTCATGACCTGATTTATCATACATGTTGGAGAGGGGGGACTGTTGTGATAAAACCTTATATTTTGTAGGACAAATATTTTTTTACGTTAATTAGATTATTACCTCGATAATTAACAAAAAAATAATCGGTTAGTAATATTTTTTTTTAATTCGTCAAGTCAACATATTTCATCCCTATTATCTTAGTTATAAACCACAATCGAGAATTTTCGTACAAGAATTACTTGGGCGTCTCATTGAGATGAAGCTATTCTCGAAAATTCAGCTTGATAGTAATTATTTTTACATTATGTATTAGTACTACATCTTTTGAGCGTAGGACCAAGATGACATACCACACAATTTGTAGGACATTGTGGGTAGTAAACTATACAAATATTAGTTAACCCATAAAAAAAAAATCAGCTGGTTAGTAATTATTTTCCATGACCTTGTTTATGATACATGTTGGAGAGGGGGGACTGTTGTGATAAAACCTTATATTTTGTAGGACAAATAGTTTTTCACGTTATTTAGATAATTATCTCGATAATTAACAAAGAAAAATTCGGTTACTTATAAATTTTAAAAATTCGTCAAATCGACATGTTTTATCCTTGCTACCCTACTAAGCTACCATTTCCCAAAGTTACTGTAAGGAAAAACTTGGGCGTCTAGTCGAAAGGAAGCTACTCACGAAAAATCAACTTGTTAGTAATCAATTATGAAATTTGTTCTGGGGAACCTGTACTATAACTCTATATTCGTATAACAGCTGTGTTTACACGACATATTTGTACGCAATCTATTCATTACGAGATATTACAATTTTAAAACTGCATATTTCCTTATGTTTTTATTATACATACTAGCGGCCCGGCCCAGCTTCGTCTGGGTGCATATATTTTTTGATTCCACTCCACACCAAATACATGTTATTTTTCGTATAAACGCTTGTATACCTAAACTTGACGTAGCTGTCCTACTGTTCGGCTCAATCCCGTCTCATCCGTCTGTTCAGTCTCTTCCCAATCCATCCCGTCTTTTCTCTTTATTATCCATCCCGTCTTATAACGTGCATTTATATTTCGTCCTATCAAATCTGTCAGCTATCCCAGGCCTTCTCCCGTACCTTCCACTCTATTATATCCCGTCGGCCGTCTCTCCATATACATGTACATATAAAGATTGCCTTATGAAATTTTTGTGCAGCAGAAATCGTAATATTTTAATTTCACCACAACTTCAAAACCAAACGTCCAATTTTAATCATTCAAAGACCAAATATTATCAACATAAACTGTACTTATTGATGAAATAATTTATTTTGATAAGGATTAATAGCATGAGTAAAATAAACGCGTTTAAATGTAGTCCAAAAAAAAATTCAAGATTTTTAAATAAAAATGTGGTTGTTGTGCCTCACTCGACATAGATAGGTATAGTGTGTCGCGGACTTTTTTGTAGATATTTATAAGATCTACAATTAATTATAACATTTTATGGTTCTATCTTTTGTAGTTTAGGCAGCGTACGCAAAATAAGTAACTTCTTTGGTTGATTTTTTTCAGTTTGTGTCCGAAAAATCCAAATATCTTACGGAACCCTATTTTTTTCCAAAATAAAATATAGTCTATGTTACTCGTGGATAATGTAGCTTTCGAATGGTGAAAGAATTTTTAAAATCGGTCCAGTAGTTTTTGAGCCTATTCATTACAACCAAACAAACAAACAAAGTTTTCCTCTTTATAATATTAGTGTAGATTATACTTCTATTTTTATTACATTGAATGTCGAGACGAGCATGCCGTTCGCCTGATGATACTGCTCATGAACAGTAGCAGAACCAAACAACATGAATTACAAAGCATTCCACTGCGCTCGCCATCCTGAGACATAAGATGTGAAGTCTCAATATGTCCAGTAGTTACTGTGGCTACAATGTCCTTCAATCCCAATTTATATCTTACTCCGGACGTCAACCACCCCATTCGAAGTTCATATCTTTTTATAGAGCAACCCCCAGGACTAAGTATGTGAGTGTTGGGTGTATTCATATTATTATTTTTTTATTCTGTTCCGGCATTGTGGCCGCATTGCGCCTAATGGTGAGCACAAATGCCGTCCAGGCAGTGTCTACTGGCATCGGACGGCAGTCCCATGTCAAAAGACACAATTATGCCGGCCTGCTAAGATTATATTATTATTTATTTGTCTCCATTGCATCACACACGCGGCAGTCATGTCGTGATAGTAACTTCTAGGGCTTCGGTCGGGCGCCACTGTATCCCCCCTCCCCCCTACATACCTGCCCCTTCGTCTAATTAAAGTGCACGCAGTAATTACAGGTAGGTAAGAACGCCAACTGTAGTACGTGGGACAGAAATGTGAGGATTTTAACCGACTAATAAGAAACAAACAAAGTGCCCGATATGGCGACAGACTCGCCACCTATCACATTTTGGGACGGAACATACAAGGCGAAATGTGGGTGTCCTGGCACCTCTGCCTACCCCTTCTGGAATATAGGCGTGAGTTTATGTATGTATGTATGTAATAAGTAAAGGTAAAAAAAACGGAAGGAAAAAATCGCGAGGTTATCTGCATACGCGATTTGGCAGACTTCACATACCATAGAAATTCAAAAAAGTAATTAACTTAAGCAGGTTTTCTTGTAACGTTTTCCTTCTTTACAGTTTGTGGTGATTGACTATTAATACACACATGGACCCAAAAAGTAAGATGTGTACCCACTACCCTGGCATTCGAACCCGCAACCACCATTACCTACAGGCCACGACGCACTTTATATTCACAAACAGAATATTATTTTTATTTTTGCACGTGTTTGAGTACATTATCAAGTTGGTTCCACTTAAATTTCCATATTATTGGACCTTGAACTTCACAATACATAACATGTTGTGGGCGACCTTCAGATTCCACTAGTGGTAGTTTACTGTACCCTTTCGGATTACAAGCACCGCAGTTATTTTTAGAGATATCCACACAAAATACACATATTATGTCTTGTAAACAGGGTAATATTGAAATAAGGTATTTAATTTTTTTTCGTAAGTATCAATGCATGCAGTGGCAACTAAATTTAATGCATTTAATTTATTGTTGGTATTTTTGTTTTTATTAAATTAATGTAATCTAATGTAATTAGTAATTACCACTGATTGTCCAACCCAAAAGAACCAACTAAAAAAGTGAAAATAAATTGTCAATGAACTTAAAATTAGAAAATGGAGTGAAATACATTCATTTTATTGTTAAAAAGCTAGGTTGCTTAGGATAAGTATTTGTTGTAAGCACCCAAAGCAAAATCGGTCCATTCGTTTAGGAGCTAAGATGCCACAGACATAAACATCAATCTTACAACACTCCTCGTTATGCGTCGGTCAAAATAACAGGTGATATATAAATAGTAAATACATAAGAATTAAAACAATAAGCAATGCATTGTTCACCTCTCGACACGCCTCGACTTCCAATGAATAATTTTACATTATAATTGGCAAAAGTTAAAAACAACACTGGAATTTATATTGGGAATAAATCGATTGCGTATATATAATCAATCCTTTGCAGTTGGTCAGACGCAGGTTGCGAAACGAGAAGCCGCAGGTTCGATCCCCGCACCGAAACAAATATTTGTGTGAACCACAGATATTTGCTTCGGGTCTGGGTGTTTGTGAGACCGAAAAGTCTCTCGTAGTTTCTGACACGACACAAGACTCGATCTTAGTGTGGGGTCAGGACTATATATGTGACTGTTGGGTGTATTTATTTATGTAATCTCATGCCTTTTTTCTAGGAGAGAAGTGCTACTAGGACACCCACATTTTGCATTGTACGCGCATCCCATAATGTGATAGGGGGCCGGGCTTATCGCCGTATCAAGTACATTTTTATTGCTAATAATAATTAATAGGGGGGCGAACATATCACCATATTGGGAACAAATTTCTGTCTGATAATTATGTATAATGGTATCTCATATGTTAGAGGCCGCCTGGGTACCACCGCAATGTCTATTTCTCCCGTGAAACAACACTGCTTAAATGCACTGTTGTGTTTCGGATTGAAGAACATTGTAGCCAGAGTAACTACTGGACATATTGATACTTAACATCTTATGTCTGAGGATGGCGAGCGCAGTGGAATGTTGCTACTGTTTATGAGCGGTCGTATCGCTTACCATCAGGCGAACGGCATGCTCGTATCGCCATTCATTGCAATAAAAAACAATCTATTCTCGAAGGTTCGTTCCCTCACCTGCCCTTCACGCTGGAGGCTCGTGAGTGTCGCACGGAAGAGTCCCGGCTCTCTCGCTGAGCCTCCCTCAGCAGTCGGATGTATTCGTTCTCCACAGCGGCCAGACCGCCTCCAGAGTTCAGCTCCACCCATGACTCTGTTGAAAGAAATAACACATAAATAAACAAAATAAATAACTCATAAAAGTAGGATTAACAAATGAGAATATACATTTTACAATTAAAATTAGTACCGGTGCGAAGGTTTTTGTGCCTCGATGAAACCTTTTTTTTTTTTGTGGAGGCTATTATCACTACACAGTATAAAACAAAGTCGCTTTCTCTGTCCCTATGTCCCTTTGTATGCTTAAATCTTTAAAACTACGCAACGGATTTTGATGCGGTTTTTAAATACATAGAGTGATTCAAGAGGAAGGTTTATATGTACAATACGTACATATTATAGTACAGAAATCTATTTGTAACCAAGCGAAGCTGGGCCGGGCCGCTAGTTATTCGATAAAAATAAACATAATTGCGACCCAATCCCGGAGTTCTTGGAGGAATGAACTTTAAGTCCAATAAAAATTTTTTTTTGTCTTTCTCTCTACCAAAAAATGTAAAATATGATCATAATTACTTTATTTTATAAAATCTTTCGTTTGGAATACAACAGGAAAACGTTTCAAGGACAAACTTGTTGACAAAGCAGTATCGGTGTCGGGATCAACGATATTTTTGCCGATACTAATTACTATGAAACCATATGCCACCATAACTACGCCAAACCGCACTAGGCCAGCGTGGTAGACTATATGGCCTAAACACTCTCAATCGTACTCTCGATTGTAGAGAAGGCCCGTGACCTGCAGTGGGACATATATGGACTGATACAGAATTACTATGGATGGTATTCCTTTAGTTCCAAAAAAATACAACGAGAGTGTACCCCAAGTTCAACGCACACGTTTTTCTTCTGTACACTATCCCGCCCTCACACCCACCACTGCAACTCCTGTGTCGCAGGATCAACAAGCATAGGGTTGTGTCCAAGATTTTATTTAAGCAGTAAGTAATCATTCCTTAAAAGCATTGTTTATAAAAACAAACGAATTTGAAAACAGCATCAAAATTTAATGTAAAATGACTGAGATATTAATACATTTAATAATACGGTGGGGACACTCGTTGTCTCTTTCGCACGCGTGCACCTTATGGAAGATGACGTCACGCCGTGCATGTTGCATCCTTTTCTATCACTCCTACCACCAACTTTCATATATTTGTAACTTGCTTATTACTTAACGGATTTTAAAAATTCTTTCTGATTATGATTATGCGAAACGTAACCTTCCGTTATAAACAAAAATAAAAATGTATGAAACTAGCCTATTGTAATGACACCGAGCATTGAAGCGAGCCGGGTCACAGGGAACGAAATCAATCAGAAAATTTAATTATAAGCAATTGGAAATAAACCGTTCTTTGTATTCCCTACTTATTTAAATAACCTTTACAAGGTCACGTGTGAAAACATTAAAAATATAAACAAAAGAAATGACCCTGCATCTTGGCCGATAAGAGTGAATGCAGACGACATTATCGACGACAAAACATTACGATGCTACGTGCAGTTCATTGTCAGGCGTTTTGCAAAACATCTCTGTTGTAAGATGTGCATAAATTATTGTTGCAATGGAGGAAAGTGACAACAGTAAGCCAGCATTAGAAGTTTCTGTGATGTAGTCCGCCATTTTTAACTTTTTAGTTGTCAATTCGTTTGCTGTCAAATTATAATTATGTAATCACAGTTGAAGAACAGATAGCCGTAGATTTTTTCAGATTACGAATTTCTCAGATTGATATGTAAAAATAATATTGTCGAGCGTTCTAAATTTCGGATCGGAGTTAATTCAGATCTCCCGATGTGTGAGGCCGTTCTAAGGCTGTAAACTTTTTTTTAATAACTTATGAATGACATTTGAATTTCGAACTCTAGACGAATTATTTCAATACTAAATGTGCATCATCCAGCTACAGAGATAACGAACAAGTTGAAACCGTCATTGCGATAACCCCGACGACCTCACGATGCAATCTTCATAATAACTAATTATAATTTTATTAACCCTGGACTTTGAGACTCGTGAAATGTTCGTGAAAGTTGATTATCAGTAATTAATAATAATAAATAAACATTACTTCATTATATTATGTACAATTAGCTGCCCCACCCAGTTCCACCCAGGTTCAGATACTCTTTAACCCCACCCCATAATTTCTCCGAGTGTAATTAATTATTCTCCATTCGTGCAACATTTTTGTTAGTTTATTGTTCATGTAGATTGTAGTCAATTAAATAGTTCTTATGACAAATGACATAGTATGTCTCTAATAAATGAGAGGCCGCCTGTGTAGGTACATACCACCGCAATATCTATTTCCCACGCCAAACAGCAGTGTAAATGTACTGTTGTGTTTCGGTTTGAAGGACATGATAACTACTGGACATATTGAGATTTCGTACGTCGCAACCACAGACTAAGTTCGGAGAAAATGATGAGTATAATGGAGAATAGTATTGATTCTTAGAAGTGGAAATCTTATATCTTACTCCGAACATCGAACACTCGAAGTTCGTATTGTTTTTATAGAGTAACCACCATAGGCGTGCCCTGGGATTCGAACCGAAAAAAAATAATAGTACCGGTTACCATTAAAGTTTATTTATTGCTAAATGTAAAAAAATGAATCGACCTCCGGTACGGTGCTACATTCCAAAACGAACCACAATAGGACTATCACTAGGGTTGCCACCGTGTTAAATATAAAATGAATACAACAGCTTCTTCCTCTCTCCTAAAATGTTGCCGCGCCTAACAGGGACCACATTGTTTTTTATAAAATAATTTAATTAAAAATTAAAAGACCGACTTCAATGTGCACTCAGTGGCGTAACAATAGGGTGGCATAGTGCGCCAAATGCCACGGGCCCCCGGCCTTAGGGGCCCCCGGCAGGGCCCTGGTACCGACAGGGTCTCAGGCCCGACAGGGCCCCGGCTCGATAGGGTCTTAGGCTCAAACAAAACAGGGTGTAAGCAGAGAAGAATGTAACATTAATAACGAAATTAATAAATAAGTGGCTACATATTTAACATGACAAACATTTCACATTAATATTTGATTTTAATGTTGTGTTTTTGTTTCATTACAGTGTAATCTTAAGCAGAAGAGAATAAAATAAAATTTAATGAATATTAAGGTAATATTTTCCAAATAAATATAAATATGCCTTGTTCTAGAAACTAAGTGGTAGCGAAAAACTAAAGAGAAAGAAGAAGTCTGAAGCAATAAATAAAAAGTTACCTAAAATAAGACAGTGTTTTGGAAATGAGCAATAAATTGATGAAAAAGCGAGTAAACAGAGTCCCAGAAATAAACGAATGGACGAAACTAAAAATTCTATAATAGCAAATCTCGGCGATAGTAAATATTCAGACTCAAAACAATCAAAACCAAGTACTACGAACAAAAATTAAATTGAACCATATTAGTAGGAGTAGAAAATACCTATTAAATCTCCATATGTTACAGACAAGTGTGACAAAAAAAGGCGAAGTTTATTAATAAAAAAAATGATTTGTGATTGAGAAAGGTCACTGTAAGCCAAATGGCCCCTTCTTATGAGACTGTAATAATAAATAATAAAATAAATAAATATAATCATAAAAAAACGTAGAGGACCTTTCGCTGACGACATAGTTTTGATGGCGGAATCGCTGGAGGAGCTGCCACAGATGCTGCACGGCCTGGCTTCATCCTTAGAGCGAATAGTTGATAAAATTAACTTCAAAACCAAAGTAATGATCAACCACCACATTGATCCAACCTGTCGGTGTATGTGGCCACCAGCTCGAAGTTCTTTCCAAATATACCTGGGGCAGACTCTTTAACAAGGTAGAAACGACTTTGAGAAAGGGGCTACGTGGAGGTTCCAGCTGGGCTGGGCAGCATTTGGTAAACTACGTCGAATCTTCTCGTCACGTTTACCACAAAGTTTGAAAACGAAACTTTTCAACCGGTGCCTCCTACCTGTCATGATCTACGATGCTGAGACTTGGACACTCCCAGTACAACTGGTCTATTAGCTATAGTCGCTCAGCGATCTATGGAACGTGCTATGGTCGCTGTCACTTTGAAGGACAAAATTCATAATGAACTTATCCGTCCAAGAACCTAAGTTATAGACAGCATACAGAATTAGCAAGCTGAAGTGGCAGTGCGCTGGCCACATCTGTCGAAAAACCGATGACCGTTGGAGTAAACGTATTTTTGAGAGGAGACAACGTCTTAGCCAACACTCTGCAGCTAGGTGGAGTGATGACTTGTAAAAGATCGCTGCTCGATGCTGGATGTGACAACCTGACGACACGGTGAAATGGTGCAATTTGGAGGAGTACTATGTTGAGCAGTGGACAACAAAAGGATGAAAATGAATAAACAAAATGTTTGAGTTGAGGGTTATGACTACTGGAAACGAATAATTAATGCAAAAGATAGACACGAAATAACGAAAATTCACTTGGATTCATGTCTTTTGTATGAAAAATCCTGGTTATACTGGAAATTGGAAGAGGAGCAACAATCCATATAAAAAGAAACACTTTTTGGGGTCAGGAAATTACTATACTCCACGAAGATACCAATTTAGCTTTTCGTGGCCATAGAGATAACGCAGATAGTAGTAGGCCTAAAAGAACTTTTTTAAGTTGTTACTAGCAAAATGGGATCCTAATTTAGAGGAATGGTTTAATAAGTTAATTGGCCAGATAAAATATTTAAGCCCGAAAATACGAAATGAGCTAATTGCTGTTTTGGGCCTAAATTTACTCCATTATCTTTGATACAACTCAAGATAAGTTTTTCGGTACTGTGTGGCAGAAAGAAATGAAAATGGAAATCCAAAAACACTCTTTAATCATTATTAGAGAATCCGTTTTAGATTTCATGAAATGATCTACATATGTTAAAAAATATTCGTAAAAACGAAATTACAATGTTATTTTTTTTTTACATGTACGAAGGGCCCCATTTGATGAACTTTGCCACGGGCCCCCGATGGGGTAGTTACGCCACTGTGTGCACTACAAAGTAATAAATAATATATGTATATTTCATTGTGCTAGTACACATTGATTAATTTTCTTATTGACTAGACTAGCCAACAAATCCTAAATACCTACGTAATATTTTGAAGGCGGGTCGCCAAGTGCCAAACAAAAACAAATTTAAGTAATGTAACACAGTTGAATATTACCTACTTGTAGATGTATTGTTGGCGCTCAGTTAGGTCCATATGTAAACTAGAAACAAATTAATTTAACATATTGATCCTACGTGTACATTTGTTGAAATTTTAATAGAATTAATATGTGTGGTCTAATTTTAATGTATTGCATACGATCGAAGATACAGTAGTCCAGGGTTTCAACTCCAGGGTACACCATTGACTTATTGGAGTCACTTGCATATGTATACAATTACTTTAACAGTGATAGGAATCATAGTGAGGAAAGTATAATAAAGGGAAGGGTTGTTAAGTTTGTATGTTTCCCTCGATTGTAGATAAGTCCGATGCTCAACTATGTTGATTAAGAGCTGATATATTAAGGACGGAGCGTAAAAAGACGTGAGTTTATATATGTATGTTAATATTTTTTTTGTTTAATTAACAATGCCACGTCAATTTAATCTTCCCACGATAAACGAGTGAATGTCTGCGTAACAGATACCGGCAAATACAATATTTGTATGGTATGTTTGTTTTATGTTCGCGAAATGTCTCGTAACTTGTGATTAATGACGCAAGTCGCAACACGAGCGTAATACTTGAGAAGACATCATGTGTTGTTATCAAAAATCTATTAACGATGGAAATATATAAAACTATTATTTACCACCCAGTGCGTGGTGGCCTGTTGGTAAACGGACTAGACGCGGCTGCCAACATGTTCACGGTGGTGGCGGGTTCAAATCCCAGGGCACACCTCTGACTTTTCTGGGTCATGTGTGTATTGACAGTCAATCACGCACTTAAACGGTGAAGGAAAACATCATGAGGAAACCTGCATACCATAGCGATTTATAAGAATATCTATGGTATGTAAGTCCGCCAACCCGCACTAGGCCAGCCTGGTGGACTATATGGCCTAACCACTCTCTATCGTACTTTCGATTGTAGAGTAGGCCCGTGCCCTGCAGTGGGACGTATATGGGCTGATACTACTACTACTACTATTATTTCCGAATTTTATCGCGAATAACAAGCGTTGCTTTTTATTCATCTTTAATTCGGACGTATCGCTTACTAGTAGACGAACGGCAGTCTTGTCTCGCCATTCAATGCAATAAAAAAAAAGAACCGGAGGTATTTGTGTCGGGTCTGGGTGTTTGTGAGACATGGGGCCCTAGTATATTCATCCGAAAAGAAGTTCGAAACTTCGGATGATCGAAGTTTATATACGATACGAATGTACATATACTTATGGTCGTAACCATAGACTTATGGTTACGATGTACGTTACACACATTCGAACCGACAGCCTCCGTGGCGCAGTTGGTTAGACGCCGCCTGTGAAACGAGAGGCCGCGGGTTCGATCCCCGCACCGAGAGAAATGTTTGTGCGGCCCACAAATATTTCTTCCGGGTCTGGGTGTTTGTGAGACCGAAAAGTCTCTCGTAGTTCCTGATACCCACGACACAAGACTCGATCTTAGTGTGGGGTCAGGACTATGTATGTGACTGTTGGGTGTTATTATTATATAACTTTTACAGAGTAGATACATTCGTATCGTATAAAATACTTCGATCGTCCGAAGTTTCGAACTTCGTTTCGAATGAATATAGTAGGACCCTGGAAAATTTCTTGTAGTTTCTGATACACGACACGAGACGCAATGTTAGTGTGGGGTCAGGACAAGGGGACTGTTAGTAGTTTTTATATCCATCGAAATATACCATCAGTCTTTACTTCTAGTCCAAGATAAGTTATAGACACCGACCGCGAAACAGGGGCCCTACTATATAAATCCGAAACGAAGTTCGAAACTTCGGACGATGAAAATTTATATACAATATGAATGTATCTACTCTGTAGAAGTTCGTATTTATGTAACGTACATCGTAACTATAAGTCTATGGTTAGGACCATAAGTCAATAACGACCATAAGTATATGTAGGTACATTCGTATCGTATATAAACTTCGATCATCCGAAGTTTCGAACTTCGTTTCGTTGAATATAGTAGGGCCCCAGGTAACATTAATTTGATACGTGCGTGACAACCCTACGGACAAGTCTTTTAATAAATCAAAGTGGATTATACCCTCGCCAGTCTATTCAACTCAGTGCTATGAACCGATATATCGTGGGCTCGGTTCCCAGGTGGGGTAATTAGGTTTTTTTTTTTCAATTGAATTAATGTGACGTCGTTTGGAGTGGAACTTATCATAGAGTATTTTATTAACAGAGAAAGATTTTTTACGAATTATTAAAAAAGTTTGAATATAATTCTTTTTTCACACAGAATATATGGATGTTCCTGTACCGATTTTTAAATGTAGTGAACATAAAATAATATATAAATATATAACAGCGTACATTCAGATCGCATTTTTGCAAAAATAAAAAATTGCATTGTGTCTGAAGTCAATAAAACTACCACCCGGCTTCGTTTTCCGTTGCAGTATTGATGTACCTTGTAGAATCACTACATAGTATAAAACAAAGTCGCTTTTTCTGTGAATTTTTGATGCGGTTTTTTTTAATAGATAGAGTGATTCAAGAGGAAGGTTTATATGTATAATACGTACATATTATTGTACAGAAATCTATTTGTACCCAGGCGAAGATGGACCGGGCCGCTAGTGTTAAATATTTATTAGTACACTTTCCTCTATTTCTAAATTTTGATTTGATTATGTTATGAATGCTAACCAAGTGAATTGAAAGGAATGCTATAATAAAAACAATTTGTACTTCTACTTGAACAAGTACATTAACAACATAACCGCACCTCATCCCCGCATCAACTTCAGTCTACAAGCTAGCAGGTACCACATTAAATTCCGGTTACATACACATTATATATTAATAACATGTAATACCGGTCTCCACGATCCTCGCGTCGGGTGCTGGACATTCATGTCAAACAAAATACTAAGCAAAAATATGATAAAAACACATTTATTGTATGGGGACTACCCCTTTGGCCGACTGTCTCGATGGCGTAGTTGTACTACGGTACGGTTACAAAGTTGAGGTCTCGGGTTCGAATCCCGGGTTGGGCAAGGGATATTGGATGTTTCTATTCATTATCAGCTCAGAGTCAGGAATTTAGGCCCGATATGGAGATAGGCTCGCCACCTATCACATCATGGGACGGAACATACAAGGCGAAATGTGGGTGCCTTGGCAACTCTGCCTACCCCTTCTGGGTAAAAGGCGTGAGTTTATGTATGTTTGTAACTCCCCCCTTAATATTTTCATATTTATATTTTTAGTTTTTGTTTTTAGCGGCAACGGAAATACATAATTTGTGAAAATTTCAGCTTTCTAGCTATCACGGTTTATGAGATACAGCCTGGTGACAGACAGACATACAGACGGACAGAACAGACAGCGGAGGCTTAGAAATAGGTTCCCGTTTTTATCTTTTAGGTGCGAAACCCTAAAAAACATATAGGGTACCTAATACGAAGATAAGAAATTATACGAAAACAAATATATATATATTTTTTACAACCTCCGTGGCGCAGTTGTTTAGACTGGCTGTGAAACGAGAGACCGCGGTTTCGATCCCCGGAACGAGTCAAATGTTTGATAAAGTATTTGTGTCGGGTCTGGGTGATTGTGAGACCGAAAAGTCTATCGTAGTTTTTTTATTGCTTGAAATGGCGAGACTATAATGTCAATTGACTGACTGTAAGCGATATGAACGCTCATGGACAGTAGCAAAACCAAACAACATGAATAATTACAAAGCAATGCTTTTTTCCCATTGCGCTTGCCATCCTGTGACATCACTACATAGTATAAAACAAAGTCGCTTTCTCTGTCCCTATGTCCCTTAGTATGGTTAAATCTTTAAAACTACGCAACGGATTTTGATGCGGTTTTTTTTAATAGATAAAATTATTCAAGAGGAAGGTTTATATGTACAATACGTACATATTATTGTACAGAAATCTATTTGTACCCGGGCGAAGCTGGGCCGGGCCGCTAGTAAGATATTAAGTCTCAATACATGTACTTTCAAATCACCATAACACAATAATTTGTACCTCAGTGTCAACTGTACCAAATTAGTGTCGTTTTAAGATTAAAATATCGCTACTAATACCCTTAATTTGAAATTAATTGACTATTGTGTTCTCTCGTTATATTGACTTATATTCAAACCGATTCACTAGCCTGATTTTTTTATTTTGGCACGGCATAATGACTCACTGATGGTAAGCGCTAGTAATGGAATTATTCTTATTTCAAATTAACATCATCACACAGTTATTTTTGAAGATTTAGCATGCTCTATGTCTATATTATTTCTGCTATTACTAATTGCTCCCACAGAATTTGTGAATAAAAAAAAGACCATGTATTATAATCATTTTTTACATCTAAAATTAACAACATTGATTGTCCAGTATCTTCTTTAAATGGGTTCGCAAAAATACCTCTCCCCTTCATAGATTACACGAGATCGTATAAAAATATCAGCCGATCGGCTTTGTGAATCACAATCGCAAATCGTAAAATATCGCTTATTTATATAATTTGTGAAATGTTATTATAGACTTCACGTGTTATTTGTGATTGCTAGTGCTATTTGTTTGTTTGTTTGTATCAGCCCATATACGTCCCACTGCAGGGCACGGGCCTCCTCTACAATCGACTACCGATTGAGAGTGGTTAGGCCATATAGTCCACCACGCTGGCCTAGTGCGGGTTGGCGGACTTACATACCATAGAATTTTAGAAATCGCTATGGTATGCAGGTTTCCTCACGATGTTTTCCTAAGTATGTTTTCCTAGTGCTATTTACTAAGCGCAAATGCTGTCCAGGCAGAGTATTTAATTGCACGACGGCAATCCCATGCCATTCGATACAATTATACCTGTTAAGATTAACATTATAAAAAGGAGGCTGTGTTTTTCACCCTTATGCCTTTTTACATAAAATGATATTTTTCATTCGATTTGTACATATTTTCTTTAATAAATAGATTTTTACTTATCAACCTGCCTCTACCATATGTAAGAGTAAGTTTGCTGTTATAATTTGCTATTGTTGTTATGTTTATATCTGTTCTGTATCAGCCCATACACGTCCCACTGCAGGGTACGGGCCTCCTCTAAAATTGAGAGTACGATTGCGAGGGGTTAGGCCATATTGTCCACCATGTTGGCCTAGTGCAGGCAGATTTTACATACTATATAAATTATGTTTCCTCACGATGTTTTCCTTCGTTATAGTGGTGATTGACTATCAATACAAACATGACTCCGATAAGTCAGATAAATAAATAAATAGCACCCAACAGCCAAACATAATCCTGACATCACAAGAAGATCGAGTCTTGTGTCATATTAAAAACTACGAGAGACTCTTCGATCTCACAAACGCAGACCCGAAATAAATATTTGTGTGCACAAACATTTCTCTCGGTGCGGTGATCGAACCCGCGGCCTCTCGTTTCATAGGCAGCGTTGAACCAACTGCACCATGCCAAGCATTGCTTTGTATTTCACGGTGTTTGGTTCTGCTACTGTACATGAGCGGTCGTATCGCTTACCATCAGGCGAACGACTTGCTCGTCTCGCCCTACATTGCCATAAAAATAAATAAATAAAAAGTTATTTTTAATGTTTGTTTTTCAGCTTAAAGTAAGCATCCTTTCCCCAAGGCCGTTAACTTCACAGTATATGAACTGTAAACATCCTTTGTACAGTATAAACGGCCTGGTATTATCTGTTTGTAATGTTTATACATTCATTTATTACGCACAGTACGAGTGTCTGACCGCAGATATAGCGGAGATATTTGTAAATACATACATTCACTCACGCCTTTTTACCAGAAGGGGTAGGCAGAGGTGCCAGGACACCCACATTTCGCCTTTTATGTTCCGTTCCACTATGTGGTAAGTGAGCCTATCGCCATATAGGGCACAAATTCCTGACTCTTGACTAATAATGAATAGTAAAATCTATTATCACTTTGCCCAACCCGGGATTCGAAACCGAGACCACAGCTTTGAAATCATAGCTTAGCACAGCAGGTATTATTTATAATTTAAAAAAAAAAACGAAGCATTGGAATCCTACTCAATTCTGAAAAGTTCTAATCTCCATGTCCGAAGATATTCATTCATCACGTCTTTTTTATGGGAACCCCTGTGTGAAGTAAACGAATAACCAAAAAGTATTTTGTTTACAAACCGGTTCAGGCGTCTTCAAGTAATGGGTGCACATAAAAAAAAGATTCCGAAGAATAGAGAATATCCTCCCTTTTTGAAGTCGGTTAAAATGCTTTTTATAATAAAGCACTGACTACTAGTCATAATTTTTGGTTTTGGATAGACATCCGTAAAGTTTCTCAAATTCTTTAAGTTCAAATGTGTTTATTACCATCCATCAGGTCCATTTAATTTGAAAGTATTAATAAGCAAAAATAAATATTTAGCTTAAGATCTAAAATCGTGGATCCCTAATCGTGTTTCACGTTTAATTATATTTTTTTGTACTTGACCAATTAAAACTTCAATATACAATATTGGACATGCTACATTTTCGACGGATTGGAACATAAATTGAACGCAGATTTCGTAAAAGAATCCTTTGATACATCAAAACCCCGAAACAAACATTTATCTTTCAACTTCACACTAATAAAACATCATACCCATTTCTTCCGGAGTCAAAGTCTTTTCATTCATCATTTTACACTACACTATAACACACAAGTTCACAAGTGCGCAGTTTTTTTTAAATACGCAGAACGTGTCACTGAGCAGTAAATACGGCCGCTCGCATCGACGGGCGACGGCGTACTGAAATAAAATACTAAACAGCGCGCCGAGTGTGGGTAAACAAAGCGTGGTCTGCGTGTGCGCTTGTTTACATTCTTCGTACGGCCGGGCGAATAGTGAATACTGGCAGGTTATTTTTTTTCTTTTATCGCTTGAAGGAGTATTGTTGGTGTTTTGTTTACATTGCGAGTGTAGCCGTATTTTATCTCGTGTGACAGACGTGTGTAGGGATAGATAGATAGAATATCTGGTTTTATTTATCTGGTTAACTTCGAGTTTAACTTGCAGGTTTATTTATTTCAAATTACGCGCATCAGTCATCCCTATTTATGAATTTTATACCATTTATATTTACCAATATACAATAAAAATATTTCAAACACCATTGTTTATTGTCACTTTATGGGTCTTGTATCGGCGTATGTTTATTTATCTTATAGTCCTTAATTTGAATGGCTGTGAAACGATAGGCCACAGGTTTGATCAACGCACCGAAACAAATATTTGTATGAACCACAGTTATTTATTTCGGGTGTTGGTGAAAAGGGGAAAGTCTCTCGTAGTTACTAATATCAACGTCACAAGACTCGATCTTAGTGTAGGGTTAAGACTATGTGACTGTTGGGTGTATTAATTTAAAAAATTAGTGCGAGGGTATAGTGGAGACATCTTACCGTCTCTTCCACCCGCACACACTATACTTCCAGTTTCCACGCCATCAATCAATTCCATCAGTCATCTCCTTCAACCCAGACTGACGGCGTGCACCAGGCCTGACTGTCGTTAACATCGGCACAGTTGGGCGAATAACATGGCGACCTTGACAACGCGAGGAGGGAAACTAGACGCAACGCACATCTGCCACGATGACGCACGCTTCCGAAGAGATTCGTACAAATATCATTGATATAGTTTTTGTGTGCGTGGTGGTCTGTTGGTAACCGGACTAGATGCGGCTGCCAACATGTTCACGGTGGTCGCGGGTTCGAATCCCAGGGCACACCTTTGAATTTCTGAGTCATGTGTGTATTGATAGTCAATCATCATGCACTAAAACGGTGAAGGAAAACATCGTGAGGAAACTTGCATACCATATCAATTTATAAGAATTTCTATGGTATGTAAGTCCGCCAACCCGCACTAGGCCAGCGTGGCGGACTTTACTAACCACTCTCAATCGTACTTTATTCGAAATTTTACAAATCGCTATGGTATGCAGGTTTCCTCACGATGTTTTCCTTCACCATTATGTATCACGACACACATGACTCAGAGAAGTCAGAGTTGTGCCCTGAGATTTGAGCCCGCGACCACCGTGAACATGTTGGCAGCAGTGTTGTAAAAAAGCTCGAGTCGGCGCTTAAACGCTCGAGTCGACGCTCAAGCAGATTGCTCGTGCTCGAGTCGGGACTCGACTGAAGCGCTCGACGCTCGAGCAGTGGCTTGAGCGCTCGGCTCGAGCTTGAGAGCGCGCTTAGATTACATAGTTAGAGAAACTGTAAAAAAGATCTGTATCTGTATCAGCCCATATACGTCCCACTGCAAGGCACGGGCCTACTCTACAATCGAGAGTTCGATTGAGAGTGTTTAGGCCATATAGTCCACCACACTAGCCTAGTGCGGGTTGGCGGACTTACATACCATAGAATTTTTTATAAATCGCTATGGTATGCAGGTTTCCTCACGATGTTTTCCCTTACCGTTTTAGTGCATGGTGATTGACTATCAATACACACATGACTCCGAAAAGTCAGAGGTGTGCCCTGGGATTCGAACCCGCGACCACCGTAAAAAAAGATAGTATAATTGAAATAAGACAATTTCAATTTTATTTTTAACGATATTTATATTATAATAGTAGAAAAATACTTATTTATTATTAGTATACAATATGCCATATGATCTACGCCATAAGGCCCAAATTACATTACAAGTGTGGTTTAGCTTTTTGTTTGTTTTTGGTTTTTGTATTTTACTGGTGGTAAGTCTCTAATATGTGAGAGGCTGTCTTAGTGGGTACCACCGCAATGTCTTTTTCTCCCGTCAAACAGCAGTTTAAATGCACTGTTGTGATTCGGATTGAAGGACATTGTAGTCAGAGTAACTACTGGACATATTGAGACTTAACATCTTGTGTCTCAGGATGGCGAGCGCAGTGGAATGCCAAGCATTGCTTTGTAAATCAAGGTGTTGTTTGGTTTTGCTACTGTTCATGAGCGGTCGCATCGCTTACCATCAGGCGAACGGCGTGTTCGTCTCGCCATTCAATGCAATAAAAAAAAATAGCTGAAATTTTTGTACAATTCCTGACTACCTACTGATTTTTCTTAGCAACTAAGTTAAATTAAATACCTACCTAAAATCATCACACACCTTTGCAACACTATATTTTTTTTAATCATGAGAAAAGTCACATACTGGCCTGTATATTTTCGTTACTAAGTCTGTTCCTTCTTTTAGTTATGTGCCCGCGACTTCGTCCGCGTGAAGTTTAACAAAAAAGTTAATTAGGTCTTTTAGTTATTTTTTAAATAAATGAAATTTTCTACAACAAATGTAGCCTAAGTTACTCCTTATTATATCAGCTACCTAACAAAAAAAGTCCCGTCAAAATCGGTCCAGCCATTTCAGAGATTAGCCGGAACAAACAGACAGACGGACAGACAGACAGACAAAAAAAATCTAAGGTCATTTTCGTTATAGGTATCGTGTATACAGGGTGGACAAGAAAACGGCGCACCTGCCAATATACATTATAGTATATGGTGAAGGCATCTTAATTAAGACGGATTTGCATGGCACTAGAGAATATTAAGAAAGATGCCGAGAAAAAAAAACTAGCGTTACATATGCTATCCCTTAACACATTACGCTAAAGTGATTGAACCTTACAACTGAACGGTAGACACTCAACAATAAATAAGCAGAGCTCATTATTTACTTATAAGTCGTGCGATTGTGTACATAACGCTCAGGGTACATAAAAAGATATTAAATTAATACTGTCAACAGTCACATACATGGGTACTAACCCCACACTAAGATACAAATCTTGTGTCGCGGGGATTAGAAAAATAATTATGGTTCATGGAAATTATTTGTCTCGGGGCAGAAACCGAACCCGCGGTCTCTCATTTCACAGGCAGTTCTTACCAACTGCGCCACGGAGGCCGTCGGTGACTCATATGGGCTGGTTACTTGTTATTAATGACCACTAAAATAGTTTACTGACCTTGTAATGTAAACCGTAATGACCTTGATAGGCAAGGATGGAAGCGCAGGATCCGCCAAAACCCGCACGAAAACACTGTCATAGTTTGGTAGCACAAATCACTTTTTCTTTTACATTTCACATAACACAAGTTACATCAAAAGCTATCAAATTGGGTAATGTTCAAAGCATAGTGAAATTAATAAAATTTACTCAAAATAACTGAAAACGAATTTACAATAATATGCACACGACTAATACATGCACACGCGATCGTAATCCGAATTCAACTAATAAAAAATAAATTATTATTTTGATTTTTGAAAGATAAAGGCCTGTTCACATTAGATACAAAGCTTTCCTATTTGAGTTCATAATAATTCATGTGAACAATTAGTATTAGTACTATATCAGCTCATATACGTGCCACTGCAGGGCACGGGGTCTCCAGTGCAGTAAATTAGTGCTTAGTGTTTATTGATTTCACTAATTTTATCTCACAGAAGTCTCCTATGCAAATTCCATGCTATAATGGTAGACGACATTTCTCTAGGTATAAGAATTTAGAAGAAATTTTATCACTTTAAAGTAACATAATTTTCAAAACACATTAGTAATGTTAAATACAATAATAAGCAAAAGTAAATAGGCAATTTGTAACTGACTGGATCGGTTGATGACATATTTAAATATTATTATAAGCTCTTGAGCAAGTAAGGACCATTCTATTAGTCCAATAAGATCTTTTTTTTTAACGTAACTTTTATATCGGAGTAGGTACTTAATCAAATTAAGTTATATCAAGTGTGTAGTGTGAACACACCCCAAGATGTCGGTCTTCTTTTGCAAAATGCTAAAAGTTACCGACAAAGAAATTGCCGCCTTTCGGCTCGCGCTCACAAAGGGCGGCGGCAACCTCAAAGGAAGAATAATCGAGCCGCGTTGGATCCGACGAAGTACACTATGACCGGCGGCTTCCTTTGACTAATAGGGCCGAATTGGGCCATCATTTTAAAAATCTTATTTTTTATTAATCAGTGTCAAAAGATTATTTTTTCAATGAATATTAATTATTTAGAAAATTTAAATGTTATGTAGGTATTACCAAAACTTTTCTAGTTATAATTAAATTCGCAATCTTACATGATTTAAGCGATGACCAGTGTGATTTCTTGGTGTCTTTCAGTTTGGATTTGTGACACTAAGGAAAATAATGACAAACAAAATAGTCAATCCATACACGATGCAACTGCACCTAAAGTTATTATGTTGTTAATTTATTGACGCTTAAATCTAAGTACGCCCCTGTTTAACTGATTGATTTATTTGAAATGAAACAAAAAATACCCTTTTTTGAAGTTAGAGAAGGATAAATTATACAGCTAAGAGTTCATGACCTTACCCATGTGTAAACAACGGTTAATGCGAAATATTTTCCAAATATTATTTTTTTATTATGATATTAATATTATGCCTTTGTACCAAACTGAGCAAGTGCGCCATTTTTTTGCGCTCCCTGTATAACGATATGTACTTGGACATTTTTATTTATTTTCACTTTACAAACAGACATTTCAATTTTATTTATATGTATAGATAAGGCCAGCTTATACGACCAAAGTCAAAAGATAAGTAATACTCACCGTACCTACCGCCCCCCACAACTCCTAACATTTTTATTTATCACATTTTTTTCATTTATCCGTATTTAAAAACTACAACGCTTGAACGCTCGAGCGCATAACTCGAGCATGAAAGTCTAAACTCTCAACGCTCGCAAGCCTTAAACGCTCAAGCGTTTAACGCTCGAGTCTAAAACGCTCCAAAGCGTCGACTCAGCGCTCGACGCTCGACTCTCAGCGCTCATTTTTACAACACTAGTTGGCAGTCGCGTCTGGTCCGCTACCAACTGGCCACAAGTGAGTTTTGTCATTCCAAAAATCTTTTGTCACTTTAATACAATGGTCTTGAGGTCACAGGGGTCACTCCCAAGTACACTCTCCTGAACCGAATACAATGATACAATTAGGGGTCACCTCTAAATGTCATCAATCATTTGATCACGGATTACTCCAGACAGAAATAGTACGAATGAAAGTTAATACATAAATAAATGCACCCAACAGTCACGTACATAGTCCTGACCCCACACTAAGATCGAGTCTTGTGTCGTGTATCAGGAACTACGAGAGACTTTTCACTCTCACAAACAACCAGCCCAGAAAGTAGAAACAAATATTGGGGGTTAATAATTATTGGTATTGCTGTGTTGTTCATTTTAACTATGAATTTACCATCCAAATACGATATTTTAAAAAAAAGAAAGCAGAAATTATAATTGTCGCGTTTCTATGCGAAATATTTAGTTGCATTGCATTGCGTTTGTAGTCACTAAAGCTACCACCCGGCTTCAGTTTCGGTAGCAGTCTTGATATACCTTGTATATTTACTATACCTATATCCATCATACACAACGTTTACAACTACTGAACAGATGATCTGTATGAGGTGACACTCCACGTGTATAGGAGCGGCTGCCAAATATTATTTACTATTATAGTACACGCCACCGAAGGGAAAAGTGAATTCAGTGCAGCTGAGGAGACGTTTCATTTATACTGATGACGTCCGCGAGCTCGTTTTAGCAGAAATATTAGTGGTAGGTCTCTCATTTGTGAGAAGCTGCCTGGGTAGGTACCGCAGCAATGTCTATTTCTTCCGCCCAATAGCAGTGTAAATGTACTTTATTTTATTTTTATGGGACAAAAAACTTGTGTTGTATGCTAAAACATAAAATATATTTAAATATTATAATAATTATTAATGACCAGCTCTGATATAAACCACTTGTAACTTTTGTAAAAATCACCAAATTGTAAACTATTTTTGAAAAGAGCAACACCAGAGTTTCTTGCCCGTTCTTCTCTAGTGAAAACAGCTTTCCGAACCGGGTGGTAGATAAAAACAAATGATTGAATCTAAACGATGTAGAACATCTTAATGGATTCAATAAATTATTTCCATTTCATTTCCATTAAAAGAGAGAAATTATACTATACAATAAAAATTGACAAACATACAGCCCACACCATTTTCCACATGTTGCCTAATTATGTTAATGAATAAGAGAAAAGCATTTAAAACGTGGATAGCTCGCTATTTTCTACATTATAATATTATAAAGAGGAAAACTTTGTTTGTTTGTTTGTTTGTTTGGTTGTAATGAACAGGCTCAAAAACTACTGGACCGATTTTAAAAATTCTTTCACCATTCGAAAGCTACATTATCCACGAGTAACATAGACTATATTTTATTTTGGAAAAAAATAGGGTTCCGTAAGATATTTGGATTTTTCGGACACAAACTGAAAAAAATCAACCAAAGAAGTTACTTATTTTGCGTACGCTGCCTAAACTACAAAAGATAGAACCATAAAATGTTATAATTAATTGTAGATCTTATAAATATCTACAAAAAAGTCCGCGACACACTATACCTATCTATGTCGAGTGAGGCACACAACAACCACATTTTTATTTAAAAATCTTGAATTTTTTTTTGGACTACATTTAAACGCGTTTATTTTACTCATGCTATTAATCCATATCAAAATAAATTATTTCATCAATAAGTACAGTTTATGTTGATAATATTTGGTCTTTGAATGATTAAAATTGGACGTTTGGTTTTGAAGTTGTGGTGAAATTAAAATATTACGATTTCTGCTGCACAAAAATTTCATAAGGCAATCTTTATATGTACATGTATATGGAGAGACGGGATATAATAGAGTGGAAGGTACGGGAGAAGGCTGGGATAGCTGACAGATTTGATAGGACGAAATATAAATGCACGTTATAAGACGGGATGGATAATAAAGAGAAAGGACGGGATGGATTGGGAAGAGACTGAACAGACGGATGAGACGGGATTGAGCCGGACAGTAGGACAGCTACGTCAAGTTTAGGTATACAAGAGTTTATACGAAAAATAACATGTATTTGGTGTGGAGTGGAATCAAAAAATATATGCACCCAGGCGAAGCTGGGTCGGGCCGCTAGTAGTATATGTAATGTTATGTTTCGGATTGAAATACATTGTAGCCGAAATAACTACTTGGACATATTGAGACTTAATTTATGTGTCAGGATGGCGAGCGCAGTGGAATGCCAAGCATATGTAATTCATGTTGTTTTTTGGTTACAGTACTGTTCATGAGCGCTCGTATCGTTTACCATCAGGCGAATGGCATTCTGGTCAAAATTGAGTGGGATTCCAAAGGATATATATATATTGTATATATACCACAGCACAGCCTCCGTGGCACTGGCGGTTAGACGCCGCCTGTGAAACGAGAGGCCGCGGGTTCGATCCCCGCACTGAGAGAAATGTTTGTGCGGCCCACAAATATTTCTTTCGGGTCTGGGTGTTTGTGAGACCGAAAAGTCTCTCATAGTTCCTGATACCCACAATACAAGACTTGATCTTAGTGTGTGGTCAGGACTATGTATGTGACTGTTGGGTGTTATTTAGATATATGCATTAGATTTTGTATAAGAGTTGTTTTAACTCCAGATTTCTCTTCATAAACATATCTGTACGGCCTACATTGCTCTCAAAATCAAACATATATAAACTCAAAAGGCATTATTTAGTCAATTTGCCCTAATGTACGAGTATAAATACATATGTATTTACATTTGTAACCACCGATCCTGCAGTCAAACTGTTTGTACAGTTTTGTAGGACACTGCTATAGTTCCTATGTATGTATACCGAGTATATCAAGACTGCTACCGAAAACGAAGCTGGGTGGCAGTTTTAGTGACTACAAACTCAATGTAACTAAAAATTTCAGACACAATACAACAAAATCTTGTGCCAACAATTGTGAAGAATTTATTTTGTTATTTTTTTTCTATCGTCCATATTGGGGTGTTAAATACATAGTTTTTCCTTTAATAATAGAGTACACCCTTTTATTTTTAAAGACGCTACGGTACGCAAGGCTTTAAATTATTATTTTAGCAAAAACTATTTACCACCTACACTGGACAATATTAAAAAAATAATTTTAAAAAATTGTCGCGTTTCCTTGCGAAATTTTTAGTTACATTGTGTTTGTAGTCACTAAAACTACCACCCGGCTTCGTTTTCGGTAGCAGTCTTGATATCCCCAAAAAGATATACATCTTTTTGTTAAATAAATAAATATAAATAATAAGCCTTTCTTTCCCATGTCAATAAACTTAAGTATACATCGCGTGCTTTCTATCACGCTTTTGCAAATCTCCGTCCACCTAACCGGTAAGTTACGTGACCGTCCACTCGTAAGCCGTTTGCGAACGTGTTCACTCAAGCATGGCATGCAAATTCCGATGTTCTAGAGTTATTTGGTAATTGGATGCGTTGATGAAATATGGGACAAAGAAAATTAATCATCATTATTGGGTTTTATGTGGGCGAAAGTTTGTTACGATATTAGTAGAATGATAGGTTGTAGATTCCTAAACAGAACCACACATGCTGGCTTCCGAAGTCATAGCTTGATGGTCCAAACTATCTCAGCACGAACCTAGAGATTCGCAAATTCTTTCCTAAGCCGTATCGTCAAGTTGTGGAATTGTTTGCCGTCACGCACGTTCCCTCCTTCCTATAATCCTAGATCCTTCCGCTGTAGTGTGAAGAGGCATCTTACTGGGCTGGTATAATTGTACCTGGACTGCCGTCTGATGCCATTCGATACACTGCCTGAACGGCATTTGCGCTTACCATCAGTTGCAGTGCAGTCATTATAACGTGCCTGTATAAAAAAGTGCATGCGTTCTTTTCTATTGAAGAAAATGTAACTTATAGAAATATTAAGATATAGGTATTATAGTCACAGGCGCCGATATGGTGATCGCGGGTTCAAATCCCAGGGCACACTTCTAAATTTTCGGAGTCATGCGTGAATGAATGGCGAGTCGAGCATGCCGTTCACTTTATGGTAAACGATACGACCGCTCCTGAACAGTAGCAAAACCAAACACCTTGAATTACAAAGCAATGCTTGTCATTCCACTGCGCTCGCCATCCTGAGACATACGATGTCTCAATATTTCTAGTAGTTATTCTGGCTACATTGTCCTTCAATCCGATAACAGTGCATTTAAACTGCTGTTTGACGGGAGAAATAAACGTTACGGTGGTACCTACCCAAGCGGCTTCGCACATATGAGAGACCTATCACCATTAAAAATTAAGATATTTATAATTTCGTTCATATTCTTGCTAAAAGCGTTTAAATACAACCAATCGATTGATCAGTTTATTAACACCACAGTATATAGTACGTACACGTGTTAACCTACATTCTCTGTACGGAGCTACCGTGGGACGCGCATTACATCATAGCATCGTGCATAGTGATACTTCAAATCAATTGTTACGCAAACGCGATTATTTTATCAGTCTAATGTTCCATTTCTATCCTATACTTTGTTTTTAGTAGCATAATATACTTAAAATTATGTATATTATATTTACATATATATAGACTAGTGGTGCAGATACAGTTTTCAAAATGACGACCAAAATGTTCAATTCTGACTATCAATTTAGAATATCGACCAATCGGATCAAGAAAAACGAATAAAATTTCCTGTTATTTGCTAGATATTTGCAAGTGAAATTGATAATAATTTCACAAGCTAAATTTAAATAAAAATCTGTTAAATTTTGCGATTTGCGATTGTCATTCACAAAGCCGATCGGCTTATATTTTTATACGATCTCGTGTAATGTATGATGTGTGAGTATTTTTTACGAACCCATTTAAACAAGAAACTAAAAAGTTATAGTCCCAGAGATGACGACCAAAACCATGTATCATAGCAATACGGTCGAAACTGTATAAAATCGTTAGATTATGTGATTCTAAACCCGACTAGGTAGGTAGTAACGGTCAAAAGTGTAGCAATTGCATGTCAGGCTATTTCTGCTGTGTCCAAAAAAAAGGCAGTCGGTATCATAGCAATACGTCTGATATTGGAAATGTACATAGATTTTATAATTTTATGACGAATAAGTTGGTTTTCAGACATTTTGCGCGTAGTATATAGCTGAAGCGAATTTTTGAATATGTCAACAAATTTAGCCGACCTGTATCATAGCAATCCGAATGAAATTTTTTTCTACGGTTCGTAAATAAGGCAAGATTGCAAAAAAAATGTTTTCAGACATTTTAGATGTCGCATGTACTCCCAAAAGAGAAAAGAACGTTTTGGAGTCGCTTGGCCGATGCCTGAGCGCTTCTTACGTTTCTGCTGCGGTGGGAATGGTTTTTTGCATATTATACTCCTGCCACTCTCTTATTATACTTAGTCACTCACCAGCTGTCCTAACCGTTGAAATAACGCTCACTTAAAGTGACAACAAACTATAAGTAGCTCAGGCGGACGTGGGTGTGTCGCTGGTTGTCCGAGGGCTCGCGGACGTTTTTTTTCTTCTATTCCCAATGATAAGGCATAGTTTGCTCATCTCCCATTGACGAAGTTTTCGGGGATGGAAGAGTAGTATTTTAAATATTCAAAATTATCAATTATAATAGACGTTTTTATAGCATAGACACGTTGTCCGCGCTCTATTTTGGCAAGACAAAAGCAAGGTGATTGCCCAACTTGCAATCAGTCACGCTTCAATACGGTCGATATCGAAAAGTTGTCTGATAAAGGAGGTGCTACACTGAATTCTTCTGATATAATTTTTTTTTACATCTGGTTAATTCATTTCATCAATTTCAACAATTTTCAGACAGATTGCTATGATACCGATCGGTAAAATTCCTTAACATATTTAGAATGGTCTCAAAATTTGTTGCATCCGAATTTTCTTCTGAAAATATTTTTTTTCGTATTAACTAATCCTAATTTACCCGTAAAGAACATTTTCAGATTTTTTGTCTCATTTTTAATTTTTCTAAATTATTTTTTGGGTGCGCGCTACACTATTAACTTCTGAAAAATATGTTTTCGGTATCTTATAGCTATTATATAACTACAGTCAGAAAATCAGACAGATTGCTATGATACAGTCCGGTAAAATTTGTTGACATTTTTGAAAATTCAGTGCGGTCAAACGCTACGCGAAAAATGTCTGAAATTGGTATTTTCGAGTTCGAAATAATCAAATCTATCAATTTGATGCGGTTGTGGCCGTATTGCTATGAGACAAAAATTTTGGTTGCCATCTCTCGTACTATTAATATTGTGTGTGTAAATTTAGATGTAAAAATGGTAACATTAAATGGTCAGTTTTATAAACAAATTCTTTGTTAGCAATAGCAGAAATATGTAGCATGCTAAGGCTTCAAAAATCACAAGGTGGTGAAGTTAATTTGAAATATAGGAGACTGTCCCGCCCTCACACCCACCACTGTAACTCCTGTGAGCCAGGATCAACAGTGGCACGCAAAGTAATGACACCGAGCATTGAAGCTCGGCAAGTCTCCGGGAATGTCTAACTTGTCTTTAACCCGCAACGAAATTAATCAGAAAGTAAAAAATTAGTAGGAGGAGTTGGAAATAATTAATTTGAAATAGCAATAATTCTCATTACTAGTATATATGTATTATCAGGTGAATGTATGCTCGCCCTCTATCAAGTAAACAAACAGTTCCAGTCGACACGCTCGCATGGTCACGTATGCGATTCGATGGAGGCGCGTCGTACGGTCACGTAGCTTGACGTTTATATGCACAAGATGTGCAACCGCGTGGTACTGACCACGCAGTGTATTTAATGTAATTAATTATGTAACAATCTAGCCTTATCTACGATTGAAAGGGGTTAGAAATTAGTGGTACTGGTGGTATCTCATACAGGGTATATTAAGACTGCTACCGAAAACGAAGCCGGGTGGTAGTTTTAGTGACTACAAACACAATGTAACTAAAAATATCGCAGACAGTAATTTTTTAAATTATCATTTTCTTTGGGTGGTGAATCTCTAGTTTTTGCTAAAATAATAATTTAAACCCTTGCGCACCACAGCGTTATTAAAAATAAAAGGATGTATCATGTACTGTTTACTGGTGGTAGGTCTCTCATATGTGCGAGGCCATCTGGGTAGGTACCACCGCAAATCAAATCTATTTCTCCCGTGAAACAACACTGCTTAAATGCACTGTTGTGTTTCGGATTGAAGGACATTGTAGCCAGAGCAACTACTGGACATATTGAGACGTAACATCTTATGTATCAGGATGGCGAGCGCAGTGGAATATTTCTACTGTTTATGAGCGGTCGTATAGCTTACCATCAGGCAAACGGCTTGCTCGTCTCGCCATTCATTGCAATAAAAAAAAAAAAAAAAAAAAAAAAACACTATTATTTTTGACAAAACAATTTTTTATCACCCAAATACGACGACAGGAAAAAAAAATAACAATAAAATCCTCGCTTTTTATTTTGCAAAATGTAGTTGCTTTGTGTCTGCTGTCACTAAAATTACCAACCGGCTGCGTTTTCGATAGCAGTCTTGATATGTGATGTAAAAATTGAGTACCTATGTATGTTTTACCAAATATAACTGCAAAATTGCCTTATCACAATGGTATGCGAAACTGCATCAATTGCAAACGATTATCCTGTTAAGTCAATTGACCTATATCTAGTACTCGTATTGTGGTAAATACGGGCATTGTCGCACACATCATACGATCATACCAAGTGGTCATTCAAGATACCGATATTAATCCGACCTACATATTCCTAATGCTCCAATTTATCACTACATAGTATAAAACAAAGTCGCTTTCTCTGTCCCTATGTCCCTTTGTATGCTTAAATCTTTAAAACTACGCAACGGATTTTGATGCGGTTTTTTAATAGATAGAGTGATTCAAGAGGAAGGTTTATATGTATAATACGAACATATTATTGTACAGAAATCTATTGTACCCGGGCGAAACTGGGTCGGGCCGCTAGTTTATTTATAAACGCTTTATATAAACCCCCTTATTCCTAAAAAAGCCACCACTGAACCATATAAACGTAAAAAAACCGACTTCAAAACAAAAACCACTATAAAGTAAAAATACCACTGCAAACCAAAAAATAATATTTAAATATATACAGTACAGTACAGAGATATGAGGTAACAAATATTAAAAAACATAGTCGAATTGAGAACCTCCTACTTTGTTTTAAGTCGGTTAATAAAGTAATAACAGGTGATAAAACGTTCCTTAAATTTTGCTATTCATAACGGTTTTTTCTACATATCGACGCAGGAAACCGATTTTGTCGTATCTCGAAACAAGCAATTTTACACCAGGATCAAAAAATTTTTTTAAAAAATGAATAACCTCTAAACTAGAAAACTTAGGAATACCATTTCTTTAATAATAACATTTTAAAATAAAACCTTACATTTTCACAAGGAAATTCAATGCGGTATTTTTTTTAGGAATTAAATATACAAAACGCACATACGCATTTTTTCAGATACGACAAAATCGCTTTCCTGCGTCGAAATCTAACTAATATTGCCACTTCACAGGTAACAATGATTTCATTCACTTAATAGTAATTACAGTACACACATTAGACAATATTTTTTTTACCTACGTCGTCTTATCCATCTCTAAAGTTGACCTGCAAAAGATCGACGTCGATAAACAAAATAAATAGGACTCCACGATATAATTTTATCAGACCGTGAATTTGTTTTGTTTTTATCAAAGTTGTTACTACTGATACCTGCCATTCGCCCGATGGTAAATAAATAAATAAATAACACCCAACAGTCACATACATAGTCCTGACCCCACACTAAGATCGAGTCTTGTGTCGTGTATCAGAAACTACGAGAGACTTTTCGGTCTCACAAACACCCAGACCCGAATCAAATGCTTGCGGTTCACACAAATCGACGGTGAAGAACCAATACCTCCTATCTGAAATTTTATGAGAAATTACCTTCTTTATTGTTTTAATTGTAAAGGTGTATTAAGCCGATGTTTTTGTGAAATCTACTAAGTGTATTTTACCATACATTCGCATTGTTACTATTCCCCACTAATAAATATATTTACTACTCATTCATGAAACAAAAAATTAAACTTTTTTTTTCAGTTTGTGTAAATTTATGACTTTCAGTTAGGAGCTATTGGCACTTCGCCGTCGAAATATATGTCTCGTTGCGGGGTTCGAACCCGCGGCTTCTCGTTTCACAGCCTAGCCGGTGTCAAATCAACTGCGCCTCGGAGACTGTCGAAATGTAAGCGATACGACTTATCATGGACAGTAGCAAAACCAAACAACACCATGAATTAGAAATGCTTAGCATTCCACTACGCTCGCCATCCTGAGACATAAGATGTTAAGTCTCAATATTATGGACACCTTAAACGTCTAGATTCGTCTTAACTTAGACAAAAGCGTGGGAATCATTGTCAATATTTGGAGACGCCGACAATTAGGACATGAGGTCAGTGTGCAACCTCGACACCGGCAAAACAATGTCAACTCGTAATTAATACTAGATTAATAAACTACGCGTTGTATTTAGAAGTTGACTGAGGTTGACCCTATCGAACCTACGTTAGCCAATTCGATGGCACTCTGAAGTGATTTCTAAGTATTTTAGACATAACTTAACTATGACCCAAATTCATGCATAAACTAACGCCTTTTTCCCAGAAGAGAATCCTTTATATTCTAGACTGGCCTCTGTTTCTTTTCTAAATCCACCCATAGATTACTTAAGGAAATCGCATAGACTCTAGAGCGATAAGGCTGCCATCTGTACTTTTTTATTAATCTATTATCTCAAAAATTTTATATTTTATTTTTGTGTCCAGTTAAAAATAAAATAAATATAGAGGATATATTTAATTGTATGTTTGCATTGAATATGCTCTGAAGCTGGACCGATTTGAAAAATTCTTTCACCATTGGAACCCTCCATTATCACTGATGAACATAGGCGATAGAATGTTTTCAAAAATGTGTATTAACCCGGTCGGAACCACGCCACATCGCTTCAATATAAACAAATAAATTAATCGGTATTTCTGTTTCGTCAGATCTGAAAATACCCATGTGTTGTAAATACATACATACACACCTGATGCTTATTCGTGACAATAACAAACTGTTGGGAGTAAACAAGATTTCTCACACGTTATCTATCAAGCTAAATATTTTCGTGATTATCTATTTTTATCATTCAAACTTTATTCTAAAATAACACTTCAGATTCTCTTTTTTTTTTGAAAAACAAAACAAAACACTCATTTATTGTCACACTAGCGGCTCGGCCCAGCTTCGCCCGGACACAATTAGATTTCTTTACAATAATATGTACGTATTATACATATAAACCTTCCTCTTGAATCACTCTATCTACTAAAAAAAACCGCATCAAAATCCGTTGCGTAGTAGTAAAGATTTAAGCATACAAAGGGACATAGGGACATAGGGACAGAGAAAGCGACTTTGTTTTATACTATGTAGTGATAACACAAAAAAATAACTTCTCTTATTCTCTCTTTCCTTCACTTATGTCCATCCCATGGTAGCCAGTAAGAGATTGCCTTGAGCGATACGACTGCCATTTGTACTCTTTTGTTAAATTTTAGTTTAGTTTAAGATTTATTTGGTGTATAAAAATGAATAAAATTAATAAATTGACATAAATATATGGACAAGGCGGAAAGCACGTAGTGTTCAGACGTAAGTGGTGCGCGCGCTCCAGTACATCTAGTGGAGCGTTATAATGAATTTAGTCGTCACTCGCAACGATTTTGAAAATTCTTGCTTGTATTGTGACAGAATCACCACGCACTAAAACGGTGAAGGAAAACATCGTGAGGAAACCTGCATACCATAGCGATTTATAAGAATTTCTATGGTATGTAAGTCCGCCAACCCGCACTAGGCCAGCGTGGTGGACTATATGGCCTAACCACTCTCAATCGTACTTTCGATTGTAGAGTAGGCCCGTGCCCTGCAGTGAGACGTATATGGGCTGATACAATACAATACAATTGTGACAGAAAGTTTAATGAAGATGGATAATATTTTAGACGAAATCTATTTAATTAAGTTAATTTAATATTTATTTTAGCATAATTTTCTTTTTGAAACTCCAAATGTACTGAAGGGCCTATTCTTAGGTTTTAAATCTACACTCGTTCAGTACCACATACTCAATATAATAGTTTTTTTTGTATATTATGATTAAGTTTTGGGAGTATTTTGCGTACGGATGGTAGGTAAAGTGGACAGACAAAAATCTACGGACAGCCTCCGTGTCGCAGTCGGTTAGACGCCGCCTGTGAAACGAGAGGCCGCGGGTTCGATCCCCCCACCGAGAGAAATGTTTGTGCGACCCACAAATATTTCTTTCGTGTCTGGGTGTTTGTGAGAGCGAAAAGTCTCTCGTACTTTCTGAAACACGACACAAGACTCGATCTTAGTATGGTGTCAGGACTATGTATGTGACTGTTGGGTGTTATTTATTTATTTTGTTATATTCCTCATATTGTTGCATCTAACGTCTTTATCATATTGTAACAACACTTTCACGACACGCATGACTCACGGATCGCAACAAACAACATAATTGCGCCGTTCAGCAATATGACGTGTCCTACTACGCATGTTTTTCATCAATTGTTATCGACTATCATAATTTGATCTCCCAGATGTATGAACATAAGTTTTGATGACGGGTCATACATTGGTAGCTTTTTAGAATTATATTTTTATACTGGGCCCATTGATTTAAAACCTATGGAAAGGCACTTCAGTACATTGGGAAACAATAAGATGTTGTTAAAATCACGCCATCTATTAGATATTGTTGGAACTTGAATTGACAGCTTCAGTGGCGCAGTCAGTTAGACGCCACCTGTGAAACGAGTGGCCGCGGGTTCGATCCCCGCACCGAGAGAAATGTCTGTGCGGCCCACCAGTGGCGTGCCTAGGCTTCTGGACTAGGGCAAGCCCAATATATTTTTTTAGATATTTTAATATGTATTGATTTAGAAGCAAAATGGTATTAAGTTGGCAGACCTAATACACAACGTCTATACATACACATAGAGGTGCTACCAGGACACTCATGTTTCGCCTTGCATATTCCGTGCCATCATGTGATAGGGGGCGGGCCTTTGCGATGTTAATATTATCAATGAATTTAAAAAAATATAAAAACGACCCGGGATTCGAATCCGACACCTAAGGCTATATAAGAATAGGATGGAAACCATTAAAATAAACAGCTATCTTTATCAGCGATATGAAAACATCTATTACATTTTACAATAAGTTGTTCCGTAAAAATCTAATAGATGGCGCGACTTTCACGATGAAGGCATTACTTATAATTCGTTTTTAAATCAATTAATAAAATAAATATGTAACTTAAATAACTTTTGGACATGCATCTGTAACTTTAATTTGCATTTTAATAGCAAAAGCATAGTTACAACTAGGGTGCCGTGTATAACTTCGCGGGCAGAAATTGTTATTAATACATTCATGTTCTGTTTTTGTGTAATACAATTGATATAATTTCTATTGAAGGACGAACTAATTTATTTTAAATTTAAATCATTATATTCCAAATAATTTAACACACAAAACTTGGCGTTTGATAAACATTTATGAAACACGATTGTTCAATAACCTATTTGAAGTGGAGCATGTTAAAATTAAACAACGCACATAGTTTAAAGCGAGTTGATAAAATATCTCTTGTGATATACCACGACTGAGAAATTCACAATCCCGGCGTATTTTTCGCGCCAGTTTAGTTACAATATACTTGAATAAATTTACCTTTTTAACGGCAATGAATACTTTCACCGTCACACTCACACCATCACAGCAAAACAATACCACTCATTATAGTATAAAAAGTTTAAATAATATCAAACTCTAAACATTATCACTAAAAAGAACTATTTTTGAGAACTACTAACAATTGCAAAATGTCAAAATACATGTGAAGTTAATCGCAATTCGTTCAGTATTGCCCATAAACGTAACATAAACATTACGACATACAATTATATTTTATTAAAAATCACCTATAGGAAAACCTCATTATTTGTACTAATATTATAAAACCAAGCAAATTAATAAAAATAAAATTTAATAAATCATATTATTAAATAACAACGCGCCGACCATGAAACGTACGATGTTCATTCTAAAAAGCCGGGCATTTGGTGTAGTACAAATTGCTATATAAAATGTCTATACCTATACATTTGTAGTGCACTTCACTCGTGAAATCCCCATACAAATATCGATTTTGCCAAAAGCCTCGTAAAAGCACGCGAGAGAGAAAAAGATAGATATATTGTGCGATGTTGCGACTTGCGATTGCGGGAGCGCGCGTGGAGCCAGCGGACTTCATATTTTAATGTCACTGCCAATTGAATGAATTTCGCGTGGCGCTTCGTCGCGGTGCACCGTCGCAGGCGCTTTTAATAATATTATTTTGGATTTTGGCGCGCGAGGGGACAACGACCTCTGTCGCGCTCGACAAGACGCGGTAAATTCAAAAATTGCAGATGTTTTCTAATAAAATATGATTGTATTGTGTGAAATAAAATGGTTTGTGTTCAGTATCGAGTATGTACGTATTAAGTAGGGCAAGCCGGGCTTTTGGGCTTGTATGGAAGTACCGCCACTGCGGCCCACAAATATTTCTTCCGGGTCTGGGTGTTTGTGAGACCGAAAAGTCTCTCGTAGTTCCTGAGACCCACGACACAAGACTAGATCTTACTGTGGGGTTAGGAGTCTAGGGAATGCAATCTTGTTCTCGCGAGATCTCGGCCTTTTTTAGCGAGATTGATCTCGGACGAAAAAAATGCGAGATCTCGCGAGTTTAACGAGATTGCACTCGAGCATAAAAACATTTAATTTGTTTACTAATAGTTGTTGCTAGCTAACGTGATGGAGTGTCATTGCATTCAAGTATTTTTTGGGTTATTGTTTGTTATAAAAAAAACTGTTGTCTTAGTGAAATAAAACTATTATTTACGGATTTTATCGCGGATTTGGTTTCAATTTTTAAGTTCCCGACGTTTCGATTACTTTTTATGTTGTCTGTTGTCTTATTAAAAGATTTTTGTTTATCAAAGAATGTTTGATGCAAAGTCTATTTAAAAAATTCGTGAAAATAAATGTTTATCTTATATTTATTATTTTTTTTCTAATTTATTATAATAGTGTGTTTATATGCAAAAACAACACACTAAACTACTAATCTCGCGAGATCTCGAAATTGGCGAGATCTCGCGAGATTGTATTCATAAACTCGCGGGATTTCGCTTTAGCCCCAATCTCGCGAGATTTGCATTCCCTAGTTAGGACTATGTATGTGACTGTTGGGTGTTATCTATTATTATTTACTATTTATTAACTACGGCAAACGAGAAAACAGGTTTTCTCCCGCCAAACAGCATAATTTTCATAGAGAATTGTATTGATTTTTAGAAGTGGAAACTTTTATCTTACAGTAGTAATTCCGAATATCAATTGAGAATATCGAACAATCGGACCACGAAAAACGAATAAAATTTCTTCGTTTTTGCTAGATTAACCACTACTTTCCTCCTATCCTATCCATCATAGCGGGAAGTTACATTTTTCACTACTGCTTCCCTCCTATATATCATAGCGTGACGATATATAGCTTATAGCATTTCTCGGTAAATTGCCTATCTAACATAACAAGAATTATTCAATTGGAACCAGTAGTTCCTGAGATTACTGGTGGTAGGCCTCTTATACGTAAGAGGCCGCCAGCGCGGGTACCACCGCAATGTCTATTTCTCCCATCAAACAGCAATTTAAATGCACGGTTGTGTTTCGGATTGAAGGACATTGTAGTCAGAATAACTACTGAACATATTGTAGACTTAACGTCTTATGTCTCAGGATGGCAAGCGCAGAGGAATGCCAAGCATTGCTTTGTATTTCAAGGTGTTATTTGGTTTTGCGACTGTTTATGAGCGGTCCGTATCGCGTATCATCAGGCGAACGACATGTTCGTCTCGCTATTCATTGCAATTTCAAAAAAGATTAGAAGTAACAAACAAAAAAAACTCTTCAGCTTTAAATCATATGAGTAGTATAGATGTGGACATTGAACATCCAAACATTCCAGCTTCGCGTTGGGAGTATTTAACCCCCAGTGTTTAAGATTAGCATACGACCGCTGCGGGAATTTACATTACTGATAAACTGACAGATGACCTTACGCCCGGTCAATAGATCGCTTCAATGGCGTCATTGTGATGCTCATCAATTGGACAATCAGCTGATTTGCAATTCCGTGATTAAGTTCTTGTTAATTGTTTACGTAATTAAATTGTGACTGCTGCAGTGGCATTGTTGTATTATGGTTAGATTCCATGAGATTCGGATACAAAATCAAAATATTTTTATTCAAATAGTCTTTCAGAAGAAGTTTTGAATTGTTAGTTACTAGACCAATAGCCTGTGTGGCCGCCATTTTATAGAAACTGAAAGTATGTTTGCGCATGTTTCTGACATTCGTGGGAAACTCACAAAATGGAACCTGGGTGTTCTGCCTATCCCTTCTGGGAAAAAGATGTGAGTTTATGTACGTATGTAAATTCTTGTTACAGATTTTTAACTATGCTGATTTCCTGCGAAGTTTTTCGTAACAGTTACATTATTGTTTTAATAAGGTTTGGGTTATTTTTGGCATATTTTCCTTACTATTTAGTTTTGAATAAAAAGTTTTCCCCAACTAAGAATAGAAATATGTATATAAGCCTCTTCTGTGTTTATCCGGAATATAATAGTTTTTTGACAAGTTGAATAAACAATTATTAACGTTATCAATGTCTATGTATTTATGTAGTCACGTTTTTTTAACTGATAAAATCAATTGGCAACTTGGCATTGTTTTCTATTGATGTACCAGGAGAATAGAAAATGCATGGAGATGTCCAGGAGCCAGCAAGATCGCTTCCACAGATCGGTACAGTATACAGTTTCATTTCATTAAGAGTGGACTATAAAGCCAAAAAATGCACTTAACTTGTCTTAGGTAAAAAGAGATGTATGTCTTCTATCATTATCTGAAAACTATAGACCACACTTTATTTTGTCTTACTCACACTTATGTGTAACTTTACGTGACTATTTCATAATAACCCTCAATCCATGCCTTAATAATCTACGGCCTCTTGCCACCCTTCAGTAGAAGAAAGCGTGAATATAAAGGTAACTCAATAAAGGAAGAATGATCAAAGTCGAACTACTAGGGAAGCAGAAAATCATCAGAGGCACGCAAAAACACAAAGAACTATTCAGGCGATTTCAAACAAGGAAGAGGATGATAAGACTACTAGGAGATCATAAACCTATTGGAGATACATCAAACTATCTCAAGTGGAGCACATTCACCAAGTAATGGACGGTTTCTAGATTTATATTTATGGTTTATGAAAATGGGATTTCTTTTATTGTCGCTGCTCGCTGCTAGACCATGCCCTAGGGAATTTCTTCAAACCTAATATTGATCGTGGGGTCATCAAACCTCTTCCAGCAAGGTCAGACGGCTAGACGTCTGCATCGACCTCTACGCGTGGTGCGTTGACCCCTCGCGACATGCACCTTACAATTCATGATTGCCTGGTACTATTTTAGGGCGCTTGCAACTTTTATTGAGGTGATTTCCAAATAGACAACGGTTATTACTTGTAATCATTTTGCCGGCATCCATTATACGAAATAATTGCGATGTATACTGGAAGTTGTAAAGATTAAAGAGTTCGGAACATTTCCACCCATCAGCCCCATGAACAAAGAAAAACTTGACACAGACAGTTTAAAAAAACTCTCAATTTAGAACAAATTAATTTGTCGAAATACCAAACAATGGTGGGAAACTATTAAAAGGTCGATTAAAACTATCATTTCATTTAAAACACAACAATTAATACAACGTATCATGACGATGTCGGCTAGTCTTGCAAAATCACTTAAAACATATGACATCATTGTACAGTACACAGCTAAATGGTTTTATCTTATTTGCAGGGCATGATAACTAGTGATAACCTCTCTTCCAGTCTGATTAACTATTCAAGTTTAACTAATTGTATTACATTCTGTATTTATAATTCAATGATGTCCACATGGCGTTAGCATAAGACATGTGGAATGTATTATTGTTATATTGACAATATTTTTTCATTCGCCTGTGTATAATTTCTGCAAGCCTAGTACAAATTTTCATCCATTTAACCTTGACAAAGAAAATCAAGAGGCCGAATAGGTTTTAAAAGTTGTAAAATACTAGAAAATAGGAAAAAGTTTTAGGTTCAACCGCTATCAATTAAAAAGAAAAATAAACTATGATTTGGGAAAAAAATATCCCTTTACCTCGATAACAAAGCCGACGATAAATATCTTGGCTTTCAGAGATATTATTTTTTATTAATCTAATATTGCTAGCAGCAAGATGTAGAATGTTTTTTTATTGCTATGTATGGCGAGACGAGCATGCCGTTCGCCTGATGGTAAGCGCTACGACAGCTCATGAACTGTAACAAAACCAACAACACCTTGAATTACAAAGCAATGCTTGGCACTCACTGCGCTCGCCACCATGAGATATATGATGCTAAGTCTCAATATGTCCAGTAGTTACTCTGGCTACAATATCAAACCGAAACACAACAGTGCTTTTGCTCTGCGGTTTGGCGGGAGAAATAGACATTGCGGTGGTACCCACCCAGGCAGCCTCTCACTAATGAGAGTCCTACCAGGAGTAAAAATGTCTATACTTTTAATAAAAATTTTAAAAAAATATGTATTCTCTTTTAAAATGGTTTCTTAGCTTTACGCGAATGTTACACATTGAAATACGACTAAATCTATTATTCACGGATTTTATCGCGGATTTAGTTTAATTTCCACATTTATATTCTCTTATGACCATGTATGGACGATCATTTTTCCAACTTCAAAATGCAATTTATTTTATATTGCACAAAATTCATACGCATTTTACGCGAGAGACAATCCGCGCACATTTCCTGCAATCCCAAATATAGTTGCATTAACGTCATTTTGGAAAGCTGCCAACGCATATGTAAATGGGGCATCATATTTGGGCGACACACGGGCTATATTAAACCCTGCTTTAAATAGACATGACGGGTCATTGGTTCGGAAAGCTGTTTTGACGACGAGGGTAGTTTGAGAAAGCCTTCCTACCCTTTATATCCGTGTTTGTTATAAAGTTTGTACAAAGGAAATCTTTCATTTTAGGCATTAACATAAATAGTAAAATATCGCCATATCGGGCACAAATTCCTGACTCCGGGCTGATAATGAATAGAAAAATCCAATATCACTATGCGCGACCTAGATTCGAACCCTAAACCCCAGATTTGCAACCGTACCGTAGTACAACTACGCCACTGAGGCAGTAATTAATTATCACTACTTAGTATATAACAAAGTCGCTTTCTCTGTCCCTGTGTGCCTTTGTATGCTTAAATCTTTAAAACTACGCAACGGATTTTGATGCGGTTTTTTTAAATAGATAGAGTGATTCAAGAGGAAGGTTTATATGTATAATACGTATATATTATTGTACAGAAATCCATTTGTACACAGCGAAGCTGGGCAGGGCTGCTAGTATTGTATACAGTACATTATGTGTACTTAGACGGACATTCTCAACCGGGATATCATGAAGTATTGCAGTCATTCATTTACTCTTTACATATTTTTTTACCGCAAAAATCCTTGCCAAAAAGGAGATTTAGAGTCAGATCACTGACTTATTATTTTTAAATCATGTAAAAAGGTTATTTGTTAGTTCATTGATCTTTGGAGAAATATCACTTCTTTCTTTAACTTTTCTCTTCAACCATAAAAAGTCCACTGCTGTACGTAGGCCTCCCCCAAGGATCTCCACATCGACCTGTTGGAAGCGGCCTGCATCCAGCGACTTCCTGCAACCTTAGCCAGGTCGTCCGTCGACTTGGGCCTTAGGATCGGGAGTAAATGTGACTGCTGGGTTTGTTTTTAATGCGCCTTTATTAGTTAATGTATGCTATTGTCTGTAACGGAATCTTTGAACCTGAATTTAACCCACTTCAAAACGTCGGATTTACTCTAAATGTAGCATACTTATCCAGGACATATGACAATATGTACAATAATTTAAAAAATATATGACATTATTTTATTCAGAAGCAAACAGAAATTTAACTCTTGTACAAAAATTGAAAGTTGGTAATTGGCGCCCAGCTGTCTTCCTTTGATAAGACAGCCGTAGATAGATGTTGTTAGTGCAAACAATTAAATTTGTAGTTTAAATACTAGCTATAGTTTAAATAAACTTTGGGGTGCTTACAACAATTACTTATTCTCCAGCACCGCACGCTTTGTAACCATAAAAGGTGTGTATACTACATTTTCTAATCTAAATTTGCAACATTTTTTACTTTTTCGTTGGATCTTTTATAAAGGGTATTTTTTTTTTATTTTACTTGCTAACCTACTGGGCTATAAAGGAATCTTTTTTATAATAATTACATAACATGTGCCGATTACGTACAAATATAAAGTGGCCTGATAATGTTGTATTACTCCGGAAGACAAGTAAATCCTTTGTAATGCAACCCCCAATTGCGATTAGATTGATAAAAATTGCGCGACATTGGCTCTTATCATTCTAATGTTTTGTATTGAAAATTACAATATATTGCTTTTAATTTTCATGTACCTATCATGCTATTAGCATATCTTTTAAAATTGCTATTATTAAGGAATGTATGTTACTCGGATGTCATGATTTCCTGGTACTTCTTTTTCTCACGCGCGCAAATATTTAAACAATTTTATTTATTTATTATTATATCTATATTCAATTTCATTCAGGCTATCATAATTCTATCGACTTTTATTCGTCACATACTTACGGCCGATGCCAATAATCAATCGAAAAAAATTAGATTGAAGTCAATCTGTTTTGTTGTCAATTGTTTTCTACTTTTCGATTGGTCTCCTGTCATGTTGCCATAGTTTATTCACTACTGAGGTTGATTATTGGCAATATAGTATCAGAAAAACGATTGAGCTGTCAATCTAAAACGGCAAATTTTGGATTGGGTTTGTTTATTGGCAGCGGCTGTGAATCATATAGAATTTTCAGACCAGATTTCCTATTGTTTTGTGTGTGGTGTGATCGCGGTGTGTCACATAACATTATGTAGAACTACATGCCTCATTGCCAAATGTTTTTTAGATATAAAATGGCATGATGACATCGAAAGACTCGGAAATCCTTCGTAATGCGATCCCAGGTAACGATTAGATTGCCGAAAATCGCGCGACATTGACGCTTATCATTCTAATATTGATAACGTATCCTTTTAGCTAAATCTAAAACTTGCTCTTAAAATGTCATGATCGCCTGGTACTTTTTTACCAGTTTCGCGAAAATTAATGCGATTTGCAAAAAAATATTAAACAGATAGATTTACCTAATATGATGAAGGTTTTCTGTATATCTTTTCCATGTATCAAATCTACAACAAGCCTCTCTTATTTTATGCTATCCTAATACAATCTTTACCACATATGTATAAAAAAAAACACCTTTTCTCCGAGAAGGGGTAGGCAGAGGTGCCAGGACACCTACATTTCGTGTAAGTTCCATCCCATAAAATAGGGTGCAGGCCTATCGCCATATAGGGCAATTCTTGACTCCAGCTATACTATAATAATACTATAATAAATATAAAAATCGAATATCACTTTGCGCGACCCAGGATTCGAACCCGAGACCTCAGCTTTGTAACCGTACCGTAGTACAACTACGCCACTAAGACACTACTTTAAATGACTCCGCAATATATGTATTCACACTATACTTGTGCCAAGATGATTTTACTAAACGCACGTCATTTCTTTAAGTGATGATTTTAAGTCATCAGCTGCAATTATAGATGATGACAGCAGTTTAACACTAATGAAATAATGACTAACTGATAATAATTAGATACCCTCCATGCAGTTTTTTAGACGTCGGCTGTAAAACTAGAGACCGCGGGTTCGATGCCCGCACCGAGACATGTGTTTTTATAATCCACTGGTATTTGTTTCTGGTCTGAGTTTGTGAGACCGAATAATCTCTCCTATTTTCTGATACAATACAAGACTCGACCTTAGTCTGGGTTCAGGGGGTTACTCTATAAAAACGACACGAACTTCGAATGCGCGGACGCTGTACGTAAATCTTCACTAATGTCCTTTGATACTCCATAAAATGTTGGACTCCTCTATCCTACGTCGCAACCATAGACTAAGTTCGGAGAAAATGATAAGTATAATATAAATAGTATTGATTTTTATGTTTTTAGCAGTGGAAATCTTATATCTTAATCCGGACGTCGAATATTCCAACATGCGAAGTCCGCATTGTTGTATGTATGTATGTGACTGTTAGGTGTATTTGTTTAATTTTTAACTTGTACAATAAAGCGAATCAAATCTAGATGATCTCTCAACGGTCGATGTAATGCAAGCCTATTCAATCCCAAACAGATTGTATCTGAAACGCGACATTTGCGTGGGTTATGTGTAAATATTTGAAGGTCGGAGTACCTTATTTAGTTTAATCTATAAAGTACTACCTACGGATAGCTTCAAAAGCGTAATTTACACCTACTGTATTGACTCACGCCTTTTTCCAGAAAGGGTGCTATCAGAAAACCCACTTTCCGCCTTGCGTGTTCGGTCCTGCTATGTGATAGGGGGCGAGCCTATCGCTATATCGGGCACAAATTCCTGACTCCGAGCTGATAATGCATTGAAAAATATCTATATTGGCTAAAAACATATTTTAGAGTTTTCATACTTACTGTTGTGATTTATATTAATTGATTTATGTATATTCATATGTGACTTTTTTGGCCAAATAAAAAAATGCTTCAAGTGCTTTCCTAGTCCTTCTCTTCTAATGACTGCAAATTTTATTTAATTACTTTTTTATCATTTTTGACCGTATTGTTCCTACACTTTTTTTGCCGGCCTGAATGTATCGAAACATACACAGAACCCCAACACTGGGGTAACCATGGGTAAATCTCGGTATATCATGGTCGCATTCCGAACGGTCAGCTACCAGGATAACATAGCGTGGTAGCATGTCATCCGAAGCAGGAAACGTCACGCTCTGCCGGCGACCTTGCTATGACACGCTACACTATTTTAGGATATCCAGTTACCAATCACAATAGGATTATATACACCTTTTAAAATTTATTTTGTATAGGGACAAAAAAAATCCGTTAAAAATTTCAAACATCCTACTAATATTATAAATGCGAAAGTTTGTTTTTTTTGTTAACGGCTAAACCTATTTTAACGAAATTTGGATTGTCACATAGACTACTTTTTATCCCGACAAAATTTAGTGATCCCGTGGAATGTGCAAGGAATTAAAATATATTCGATATTCTTTCACATCCAAAATTATGGGATGAGAAGTTAAAGTACGTCAGTAAAGTTTAGTTTAAATATTTAAAATAGTTATCACAAGAAATAGCTCCTGTTTCTAAACTGGATTGTCTTCAAAAAGTATCTGTGACGAGGAAAATCTTAGTGTCAAATTTTATTGGACCGAAAAGCCTTGCAGTTTGTACCAGCCTTGAATCTTAATATGGAGTCAGGACTCAAGAGTATGTAATATGTATATGACTTATGTTGGCTATGTTTATTTCCATTTAACTTGGTTCCACAAATATCAACTACTCGAGCACTAAAATATAGACTCCATAAAGAATTGAGACCTAGACATAATTTCCAGAGTTATTTACATCAATTTAATTTGATTCTACGAGTGCCTTATTCAAACCATCTTCACATCAATTGATCAATTTGCAAGCCTACGTGGCGAAGTTGGTTAGAGACTGCTGTGAAACGAGAGACCGCTGGATTGATCCTCGTACAGAAATAAGGTATTTTGGGTACAAGTATTTGTCTTGGGTCTGGGTGTTTGTGAGACTGAAAACTCTGTCTTATTTCTGATGCACAAAACTCGATCTTTTTTTAGTGCTACGAATAACGAGACGAGCATGCCGTTCGCCTGATGGTAAGCGATACGATAGCTCATGGACAGTAGCAAAACCAAACACCTTGAATTACAAAGCAATGCCTGGCATTCCACTGCGCTCGTCATCCTGAGACATGAGATGTTAAGTCTCAATATGTCCAGTAGTTACTCTGGCTACAATGTCCTTCAATTCGAAACACAACAGTGAATTTAAACTGCTGTTTGACGGGAGAAATAGACTTTGCGGCTCGGACCTCCCCAGACGTCCTCTCACATGTGAGAGACCTACCACCATTCAAGTGTCGGTGTGTAGTCAGGACTATGTATGTGACTGTTGGGTGGAATTATTTATCTGTAGATTTCACGAGGTCCTCATACAGTTCTTTATACCGATTGATCTATTTCAGTACGCTGACACAGCTCGTATGTCGCCAGGCGGCAAATTGATTGTGGAGGCAATCGCCCCGCTATAAGCGGACCGACAAACCATTATTCCATTACGGACAAATTTATTTTGGCGCGGTGAGTGATCTCGCTGGGTACATTGCTATCATATGCAGTCGACTCTCGATAGTTCGAAGTTGAAGGGATCTATCTCATTTTTATTCTATATGACAGCCTCCGTGGCGCTGGCGGTTAGACGCCCCCTGTGAAACGAGAGGCCGCGGGTTCGATCTCCGCACCGAGAGAAATGTTTGTGCACGCAATTAAATTTTTCGGGTCTGGATGTTTGTTAGACCGAAAAGTTTCTGATAACCACGACACAAGACTCGATCTTAGTGTGGGGTCAGGACTATGTATGTGACTGTTGGGTGTTATTTATATTATTTATTTATCTTTTTGAATCTCCAAAGGTACTGAAGGGCTTGGGGCTCTACTATATAAATCCGAAATTCGAATCTTCGTGACGTTTTTGTTTCGACACCTACTCTGTAACACGAATTTCGAATCTTCGGATCGAAGAATGAATGATTCGAATATATCGGCAATACGAACATTTACAGAGTAGGTACATTCGTATAGTCACAAACTTCGTTCGTCCGAAGTTTCGAACTTCGTTTCGGATGAATATAGTAGGGCCCCTGCCCTTAGTTTTAAATTCAATGACTGATACGCGAAGTCCAATACACTAGTAAAGCGTGGCCTATTAGACCTTATCAATAAAACTTCCATTGGTATAGGAATCTCCCCTATTTAAGGCTGATACAGTATTCATAATTAGAAGCAAAACAAAAGTATTATACGTTCAACTTGAACGATAATACCGACCTTGTGTGTTAACAATTGCTTATCACAATGCGTGCATACTTGTCCTTACTAACTACAAGTAGTGCAAAAATATTAAATGCAGTATTCTCAGCGTTTTTAAAATCTAATTTAGTTACCGAATTTGTTCCCTTCCAACGACTGTTAAATTCAATTTGAACGAAGAACACAAAATATTAATGCCGGACAATCTGTATACTTACTTTAATCTGTATCACTACATAGTATAAAACAAAGTCGCTTTCTCTGTCCCTTTGTATGCTTAAATCTTTAAAACTACGCAACGGATTTTGATGCTGTTTTTTTAATATAATGATTCAAGAGGAAGGTTTATGTGTATAATACGTGCATATTATTGTAGATAAATCTATATGCAATAAAACACTTAAATAACATAATACATAAACACACACCTTTTTCCCAGAAGGGGTAGGCAGAGTTGCCGGGGCACCTTGCCTTTTATGCCGTCCCACGATATCATAAGGGGCGAGCCTATCGCCATATCGGGCGATTTTTTTGACACCGAGCTGATAATGAATAGAAAAATCCAATATCACTTTTCCCGATCGGGATTCGAAACCGAGACCCCAACAACTTATACTGGCAGTAATAAAACACTTTGAATCAAGATAAGTGTGACGATGAATCCCATTGCAATGTTTTCCTGTGTGTATCATTATTACTTATCACGCAATGCGTTTACGTAACAAATAAGGCCACGTGGAACAAATAGTGTCGACATTTTATAAGAAAAACAAGGCTCTACAAATAAAGAATTATTTTGAAAGTTTTATTTATCCATGCTCGCTACTCTCACGTGAAAACCAATTTTTATAGCTTTTTTTATTCTAATGAAAGGCGAGACGAGCTTGTCGTTCGCCTGATGGTAAGCGATACGACTGCTCATGAACAGTAGCAGAACCAAACAGTTTGAATTCCAAAGCAATGCTTGGCATTCCACTGCCCTCGCCATATAGAGACATAACATGTTAAGTCTCAATATGTCCTGTAGTTACTCTGGCTACTATGTCCTTCAATCCGAAACACAACAGTGCATTTTCTGCAGTTTGGCGAGAGAAATGGACATTGCGGTGGTACCTATCCAGGCATCTTACATATGAGAGACCTACCACCAGCATAGGCTACATAGCTGTGGAAAATGAGCAAACTGGTCACCTGATGGTAAGTCACCAATGCACAGGAACATCCACAACGTTTAAAACTTAATCTGGCACTTCAAGTCAGGAGAGGAATGGGAAGGGAAAAGAAATGAGATAAATAAATAAATAACACCCAACAGTCACATACATAGTCCTGACGCCACACTAAGATCGAGTCTTATGTCGTGGTTATCAGGAACTACGAGAGACTTTTCGGTCTCACAAACACCCAGACCCGAAAGAAATATTTGTGGGCCGCACAAACATTTCTCTCGGTGCGGGGATCGAACCCGCGGCCACTTGTTTCACAGGCGGCGTCTAACCGACTGCGCCATGAAGGCTGTCAAAATAATTATGTCAAGATATTGGGCATCTGACAATCTCAATCACCGAACGAAACACAACACCAAAGCTGTCACTTCACGACGATCTCTGATAATGTAGTCACCCTTTCGAGTCAGAATAAAAATCCGGGATTTATGATATCTGAGTAAGTTCTAGTTATCTGATGCTAAGTAAAAATATTCAATCCAGGTTTTCAACGGCAAGGTTTTCAAGCCGTGTCCGGGGCTAAATAAATAAAACGATTGCCATTTTTTATTATAACCTAAACATTGCAATTTCCCGTGTAAGCAATTACGTTTGCAAAAAAAGATAACATCCTTACTAATATTATAAAGGTGAAAGTTTGTATGTATGTATGTATGGATGTTTGTTACTCTTTCATGAAAAAACGGCTCAACAGATTTTGATGAAATTTGGTATAGTGATAGCTGACACCCTGGATTAACACATAGGCTACTTTTTATCCCGAAAAATGTAGTGTTCCCGTGGGATGAGTCAGGAAACCAAATATACATATTTTCTACTCTTTCAAATTCAAATTGTTGGCACGGGATGTCCTCTCCTACGGAAGGGAAATATAGTCGACGGCACGCGGGAAATATAGTTAGTAGACACGCGAAATAATATGTTCTTGATGTGGATTGGACTCAAAAACTATCTGCACCCGGGCGAAGCCGGGCCCGACCGCTAGTTGTCCATAGTTTTATCACGCGATGTGCGCCGACAATTCTACCGCCGCACTTGGTTGCATGAAAATCCTATATATCCTGTCTTTGATCAATAAAAAAACTATTATTTGGATTTGTTCGACTAGTTTACAAATTGGTTACAGCAAAGGCTGTATATACCTAAATTCCTTAGCTTTGCCTGTTCTTGAGGGGGCAGGAAAATGTTAAAAAAAAACACACCCATTTCTTAGGAAATTATGTTTAATTGTGTTGTAGGCAAAAAACATTACAATATGTTTTTTCCCTAAAACTAAAAATATTACTACTTATTCATTTGATAAGGTAACATTCTAATTAAACCATGAATCGATAATCAACTTTATACCTATGCTTAATAACATCTTAGAAAATAAAGAAAATCGTATGCAGCGAAACCTGTTTTGAACGGAATCCTCCAACGGACATCGCTTCTAGTTCTAAATGTGTTCCTAGGTATTTTTAGTGCTTGCAAAATCTAGAAAATGCAATCTAAGACATGTTGACGTCATTTGTGCAGGTCTTAGACATGTGAATACTAGGGCAACATAAATTCTAGGTAGTAGTTAAGTAGTAAATGTTACATTTTCGTAATAAGAAAAATACGCACGTAGATATTTTTTATACGAGAAAACACGAGTAATTAAAATGTAAATAAATTAGAAGAGAATAACAACTTGTTTACCTAGACTTTGTGCTAAAAATAACATAGATACCGAAGTTTCTGATAAGTGAAAAAGAAAATAAACAAAAAAGTCCGCGAGACCATAGGTATAACGCGTTGTGTACCAGGGCATCAAGAATTGCAAAAGGTCACACATCCACAAGTATAACCCAGCCAAATGCGGAAGTCCATTGACACGTATGTTTCCTCCCGAGATAGCGTGCGTCGAACAAAGCCGGCTAACACACACAAATCACGTACGCAAATGACGTACAATGTTTTCGATTTTAATGACCTCGCCAGTTCAATAGCCATTTTACTAAATAAAAATTATATAGATCAACACGATGTAAACATTGCCTGCGAGTGCAATTACGATACAATTAAACAAGTTATCCTTGAATTATTCATGTTTCGTCACCGCAGTCAACGTTTTGTTTTCATTCCATTGTTTATCTGCGCACTCACCGCTTAAATCCTCGATTGTGTTCAGTTTTCTGGTCGCCATCCTTCGAAACACCAACACAAACGGAGTTTATGAGTCTTTATTGAGTATTCAACACTTTTGAACGGTATTCACAATGTTTTTCTAATGTTTTCTGCAGGATTCCGATGCAGAAAACACCTCGACACAAGCTCTTTGTTTGTATTTTGCGTTGTTTTGATTTTACGTTCTATTCCGTAGTGACAGGAGGCGTGAAATCAAGGAGTCACCCTATTGGTCAATATTTAGTAAATCTCGGCCAATCACGGTCTTTTACGTAAGTTTAAGAAGCCGTGATTGGCAGAAAATTGTGGTGTGTTCAATGTGGACAGCAAGAAAAAATCACGAGGTCATAATTTTTTTTGTTGTGGATTTTTTAATATTATTTTTATTAAATATTTAATTAATAACTAATAGAATTTTATTAATTGTAAATTAATTTTAGTACGAAATATCAAAGCAATTATATTGTCGTGCATTATTCGTTCTGGTGAAAGAACTCTGAATGAAAAAACATTAACGGTAATTCATAGACAAGTAAACAGCTGGCATTTAGCTCTACTATCTACATTGTCTATTACTAAGTTTTGCAAATTTATCCGTGAAGTGAGTGCACGGGAAACGATATTTCCCAAAATATTAACTTAAAACCTTAAATGATGAGTGTAAATAGTGCGGAAGACGATTGCTTTCTAGCAGACAATCACGAAGATGCAGACGTGCCTCGGTAATTTGTTTAATATCATTGTAAAACCCATGTTATTTCTGTACATTGCTGACAGCTGATTTCTGGCGGTAAAGTCAAATGGCGCCAAAAAGGATCAGTCTATATCGTGTTGATTTTTCATCGTTTTTGTAAAATATACTGAATATAAGTAATAAATCTGCAGGAAAAAGGCGCGCGTGGAAAATTCGGCACGAAAAAGCTGGAGTTTGATGGACAGAAAGACGAACTACGAGGTAGGTTGACGTTCATTCCCGCTCTTTTCAGGCTCTCTTTTTGGTTATGATTCATGTGTTAAATGTGAAAGAATGTTATTTTTACACCTCATAATCGTTCTAGTTGGATTATATTACGTATTAGTATTGTTATAGCTATTTTCACACGCAAAATTTGACGTTACATCTCGGCAATGTGGCTTGCATTTTAAACACGACCTCATCTTTACAATGGACTTTTAGACCACTACGTTAACTTAAATAGCTGATTCAGCGTATTTTACCACAAGTTAATCAGGTATTGAGTACAATCCATCGTTTGCAAACCCAGCATTTGAGTTCATTTGACGCTATGTGCCAAGAGGGATCATTGACCTCCGAAATACAGTTTTAAAGACGAACTTCTGTGGCATGGTTCCGAAAATATATTATACGCAAGGCTCTGAGTTCAATTACATATTGGGTAAATAAATTATCAATGTTGAGTATATTTGAAGTGGAACTGAAAAATGTTTTAAAGTGTCTAACATCCATCTTAACTTGGGTTTTATTACTTTGAATTGTTACATGTTTTTATTTAATAAGTCTAAATGTCAATCCTTGGGGAAAGCCTATGATCAGCAGAGGACTTACTTTGCCTAAAAATGGAAGCCTTTTTATTGTATGACTGCTTATGAGACATATAATATAATTTACCCATTACTTGTACATAAATTAGTTAAATGTGGATATTTATAACATTATGACTGCTTTGGTTCTTATGCATATGTTCTGGGAAAACTAGATACACCATTACATTGAAATGAGGAGCTAGCTTTTCTTATTATGTCTTATAAACACTATTTCTTTTTATTTGTGACCTCATTTAAAAATGTTTTGATGATCAGACAACAATTATTATAATATTGCAACTTAAAACACAACAGTGAAATGCATAGTTCTTAAAATATTTATTATCTTTTTTCTTCTGCTTAGATTATCATTTAAATGTGGTTGCTACATGTCTTAAGTCATTGCAAATTAATTTAGCTTGTTTTATTAGTTTGTGCCCAACATGAAGACATTTGGAAGAATATATTTTAGGCTCAGTTGCACAAACTAACTTTACTCATAACAAACATTAGCAATTTGTTTCGATTCTAAAGAAGAACTTATGAGGCAGTTCTAAAGTGTTGGGCTAAAGTTAATCCTTTGCTCATTGACAGAGAAGGCTCTATGTGAAAAAACTGTAAGCTCAGCTGCACCATGTAATTTTAACTTTTACCATGATAATGCTATACATTTTTTTATTCGGGATATATGTATTTATGGAATTTCATCTAAGTTAAAATTATGATCCAAACGGGACTAACACTATTGGGATTCTTTTTCCTTGATAAATAAAACTTCAGGTATCCCTAATAAGCTGGATATTGTATTATTTAATTTTATATTTTATTAACCTATAATGGCCCACATTTGGGCAAAAGTCTCCCTCAACTCCTTCCATCTGTCTCTATTTTCTGCCATGATCTGAAATGATCAAGGTTGTCATGCCATTATTACATATTATTTAGTATATTTTATCTGTATCCACCACACTGGCCTAGTGCAGGCGGACTATACATACCATATACATTCTTACAAATCCCTATGGTATTCATAAGTTGTTGTATCAGCTCATATACGTCTCACTGCAGGGCACGGGCCTCCTCTACAATCGAGAGTAGTTAGGCCATGTGGACTATATAGTCCACCACGCTGGCCTAGTGTGGGTTGGTGGACTTAAATACCAAAGAAATTTTTATAAATCGCTATAGTATGCAGGTTTCCTCACGATGTTTTCCTTCACCGTTTTAGTGTTTATGGTATTCATAAGTATTTCTAGTTAATTTTAAATTAATGAATATAATTCAGGTGCTACAAGAGATGGGAGTGAGCCTATTAGAACCTGATGACACGGAGAGTGCAGACGCAAGCTCTTCCATGGGATTGGTGAGTATTTACCATCAGAATATATCCGTATCAGCTCATATAGCTCCCATCTGAGGCACCATTTGGTCGAACAATCTAAATTCAGAGTTCTTTATCTGTATCAGCCCATATAGGTCCCACTGCAGGGTACGGCCTCCTCTACAATTGAGATTACGATTGAGAGTGGTTATGCCATATAGTCCACCACGCTGGGATTTACACACCATAGGAATTCTTATAAATCGCTATGGTATACAGGTTTCCTCACGATGTTTTCCTTCACCGTTTTAGTGCGTAGTGATTGACTATTATATATATTGAGTATAAATTCAGAGTCAGATTTTTTATTGCGATTAATGGCTAGAGAAGCATGGTATACGCCTGATGGTGAGCGATACAACCGCTCATGTACAAAGGGGTTATTCTGTACTGCGACACAATGACGAATGTTTGAACATCGCACGTAAAACTCTACGAATATGCCTAAACACTTCACAAAATTACAAAATCCTGGGGTCCTGCTCTGAAAATCCGAAACGAAGTTCGAATCTTCGGACGCCGTATGTAAAACTTCACTAATGTGCCTAGATACTCCACAAAATGGTTTCGTCTACCGTACGTCGCAACTATAGACTAAGTTCGGTGAAAATTATAAATATCATAGAGAATAGTATTAATTTTAATAAGTGGAAAACTTATATCTTGTTCCGGACGTCGAAGATCCGAAAATTCGAAGTTCGTATCGTTTCACAGAGTAGCCACCCTGTGTGTAAACATTGTTGGGTTGAGGTCTCAAGGACAGCAAGTTATTATTGGACATTAAGACGCAGTTGCATCAAGTAATGTATTTTTATTGCAATGAATGACGAGATTAATATGCCATTCGCCTGAGGGTAAGCGGTATGACCGCTCATGGACATCAGCAAAACCAAATTACCAATTACAATGAAATGAAATTGGATTATTGTTCATGTAGGCAATTAAAAAGCTCTTATATCAAGTCAATACATAGTATTTATTCTATGTATATACATACTCAGGATCAACGATATTTTTACCGATATTATGAATGGGAATACTTCTTTTCTCTATCCCAGAAGGGGTAGGCAGAGGTGCCAAGACACCAACATTTCGCCTTGTATGTTTCGTCCCATGATGGGATAGGTGGCTAGCCTATTGCCATATCGGGCACAAATTTCTGATAATTAATAGAAAAATTATAATAAAGAAAAATTATTTTATAATAAGGAATTTTTGTATTGTATTGTATTATTCCATCACGGCATTGTATCAAGTAAATCACATTTCCAGCAACACAAATTAACAATGAAACGCAAGCGTGACATAGAGAATGTGAACCCCAACATAGCAGCGGCGCCTTCGCCCCGCGCCAAGCCGAGTCCGCGCACCGCGTGCAAGCACAGCCCCGCGCGCATGCGCAGCCCCCGCAGCCCCAGGAGCCCCCGGAGCCCTAGGAGTGGTGATACACGTGAGTTTATTACTAGTATTTAGTATTGGAATAAATACCAAGTGAAATCGATAACAGCGTTTCACAAGTTATATAAATTAGCACCATTTTGCGGTTTACGATTGTGTCGAAGCAGTACAGTATATACAGGGTGTTTCAGACTGCGATATTGTTCAGGAAACGAAACCGGGTGGTAGATTAAGTGACTTAAGAGTTAAGACATAAAAAAGCTGTTTGCTGCTTTTTTCTGTATTTTGCAAATAAATGATTACTTTTTTTGTAACTTTTTTCCTGTTGTATTTGAGTGGTAAATGTATAGTTTTTTCCACGAATAATGTACACCCTATTATTTTTAAAGACAATGTGATAGACAAGTGTTTAAATTATTGTTTAACCAAAAACTACGGATTTACCAACCAAAAACGAAGGTGTTTAAAGCAACAAAAAAATATGCGTTTTTAATTCCATTTTTCTTCCTTTTTCTCTCTTTCTGAACACTCTCTCTACATTTCCAGACAAGCCCTCCCAAGCGCTGGACACGTCGCTGGACTCGAGCCTGGTGGTCCCGGGTTCGGGTCTGGTGGACGAGGAGACTCCGGCCGGACGCTACGTGAGCGCTCACTACCTGCCAACCAGAGACAGGGTCAATGAACCGCAACACACGCCGGCACGTGAGTCCAGCACTGCTACATTACATATCTATACATATAATAAAATTGGAGTGTCTGTAATATTGAAATAACCGTTTTTTACTACATGTATATGAATTTATATACGGTACATACACCAAAATAACATTTTATTCAATTTTTCTGTCTGTCTGTGTGTCTATTTGTTCCGACTAATTTCTGAAATGGCTGAACCGATTTTGTATTTTTGTAAATGTTATGTTGAATTGACCTTAAATAAGTAATTGTTTTGTTTCTGTAATCTGTTAAATAATGTTGTTTCCAGCCCTCGGAGTGGAAGAGGAGTTAATCCTCAGCCGTCGCCACAAGCCGGCGCCCTCCGGCGTGGACTCGTTCGACATCCTGTCGGATGAGATGATGCTGAGCATATTCCGCTGGCTGCCCAAGAGGACGCTGGCGCACTGCATGACCGTCTGCAAGAGGTACTGTCGCGTTTTGTTTGGTTAAACGAAAAAAAATATTAATTCGTGTCATAAAATATTAAATACAAAGTGAGATTGGGATATACAGGGTATATCAAGACTGCTACCGAAAACGACGCCGGGTGGTAGTTTTAGTGACTTGCCACAATGCAACTAAATTTTGTGAAAAAAATAGTTCCTAATTTTTTTGTTATTTTTTTTGTATCGTCATATTAGTAATGTACACCCATTTATTTTTAAAGGCACCATGGTACGCAAGTCTTTAAATTTTTATTTTAGCAAAAACTATAGATCTCTCACCCAAACACGACGATATTTAAAAAATAATTTAAAAGCATTGTCGCGTTTCTTTGCGAAATTTTTAGTTACATTGTGTTTGTAGTCACTAAAATTACCACACGGCTTCATTTTCGGTAGCAGACTTAATATACCCGGTATGTGTGCGTGCGTGCGTGCGGGTCAAGAATTGTTTGGTTAAATGAAAAAATATATATATTTAGTTTCATATAATATAAAATACAAGGTGAAGTTGGGATGTGTGTGTTTGTACGTGTCATGTAACATGTTTTATTTGTTTTAATGAAAAAAAAATGTTTATTTCGATTTACAAAATATAAATACAAGGTAAGGTTGAGATGCGTGTGTGTGTGTGTTATTCAATATGTAACATACATTTTATAATCTTTAGAAATAAGTGCTTCAGTTTCATCATAGGTAAATAAATAAATAAATATGTATTTCATTTCAGATGGTACAGAATGGCGTGCGACGAGACTCTGTGGCAGCGACTGGAGTTGGGGAACAAGACTCTATCCAGAGACGCGCTCGGCAGGATACTGGCCAGGAAACCTGTTATAGTGAGGCTGGCTAGTACTGAGGTGAAATATTATTATATTTATAAAAGTATCTATAGTATAGAGAGAGCGCTGGTACAAAAAATATAGATCAAATGGTGCCAGGCCACCTTTATCTGCCCTCCTATTGGCTGATATTTAACAGGTTGTCCAGCATAAATGAATTACTTGGAAAACTAAAAATAAACAGTTTAGGGCTATTTCATTCCACTCAAACTCGTTTTAAAAGGATAATAGCTAAACATAATTTCGGTTATCAAAGAATTTTATAGTAATTTATTGCTAAATAATTAATTCAATTTTCGCTAATATAGGAGCGTTAGCAACATTACGAACAAGAAAATATCTTAGTTTTTCAAAACGCGAATGTATGACAGCGCTCCCTCTATATTATAAATACTTTAAGATTTATTGCAAAAGAGCGCGCAAGTCATCTGATGGTAAGTAATTACTTTTACTGTTGCTATGTATCTCATACCTGAGAGGTCGCCCTGGTAGGTACCACCGCAATGTCTATTTCTCCTGCCAAACAGCAGTTTAAACGCACTGTTGTGTTTCGGTTTGAAGGACATTGTAGCCAGAGTAACTGGACTTATTGATATTACATCTCATGTCTCCGGATGGCGAGCGCAATGGAATGCCAAGCATTGCTTTGTGATTAAAGGTGTTTTGTTTTGCTGCAGTTCATGAGCGGTCGTATCGCTTACCATCAGGCGTACGGCATGCTTGTCTCGTCATTCATTGCATTAAAAAAAACATGTTTATATAATGTATCTAATTATTCCTATAAAATTGTGTTTCAGATTGGTGAATGGCGACCGACAACCCCTCCCGAGGCGTCTCGCATCCAATTCCTAGACCTAAGCATGGCGACACTAGATCCTACCACACTAGATCATCTGCTAGAACGTTGCCCTGGATTGAAGAAACTCAGTCTTGAAAGCGTCCAGCTCAGAAATTCTAGTTGTCAACTAATAGGTATGTCTATTGCTGTATAGTGTATATAAAGAGACGAGCATGCGGTTTGGCCGATGGTCAGCGATACGACCGCTCATGAACAGTAGCAAAACCAAACAACCCCTTGAATAACGGTTTATTAGATTTACACATTGAAATAAAACTATTTAATGTCGGGTAGTTAAAAAATGTAAAAATTAAACCAAATCCGCGATAAAATCCATAAATAATAGTTTTATTTCAACACCTTAAATTACAGAGTAATTGGTACTCCACTGCGCTCGCAATCCTGAGAAATAAGATGTTAAGTCTCAATATGTCCAGTAGTTACTCTGGCTACAATGTCCTAACTGGAACACAACAGTGCATTTACAGTGCTTTTTGGCGGTAGAAATAGACAGTGGTACCAATCCAGGGGGCCTCTTACATATGAGAGACCTACCTATGATAGTAATTATAAATAACACCCAACAGTCACATACATAGTCCTGACCCCACACTGAGATCCAGTCTTGTGTTGATCAGAAAACAAACAAAAGTCTCGCATAGACTTTTCGGTCTCACAAATATCTAGACCCGAAATAAATACCTTTTGATCACACAAAAATGTTTTCGAGTACATACTCAAAAGTACCACCGCAATGTTTATTTCTCCTGCCAAACTGCAGTGTTAATGCACTGTAGAATATTCTAGGAATGCCGGCAGAATTTACGAAATCTGGCGAAATATATTTTTACATATTAGTTCATTATTATAATTATTGTTTTGTCATAATATTATGTTCTTGATATTTATAGCCTTATATTTTGTATGTTAAAAGTAAGTCAAATATGTTTAGAATTTCATTTTAATCTTTATATAGAAATATGTTATTAATTAGTGTTATTGGTGTAACCATAATAATTTAATAAATAAATATAAATGTATGTATATTCAATGTAATTTTATTTTTGTTTCAGGAAAATGCACAAATTTAGAAACATTAAATTTAGCGATGGCACAGGGTGTCACTGCCAAAGGGCTCACAGATTTATTAAAAGGATGCACAAAGTGAGTATATTTCATTTCATATCTCCTTAATCCCGTGGTATATCAATAAGAGTGCGTCTTCGTACATGAAATATGTCTATGACTTAATTATCAAAGTTTGTTACGCAAAATTTTATATTAGAATCATGTTTTATTGCCATCTGGCGTGAAATACTGTACATCAAATAATTGATTGCATTATTTTATTGAAAATGAGCACAATCAAACTACTGTAATAATTTAAAAAAGCATATAATTTTTCATAAAAAAATACAGTGTGTAAAATTTGGTTGAATAGAGTTATAATATCTCATAACTAAGCCAACGATGACGAACCAATGAAAAAGATTATCTCGACAAATAGCGCCACTCTCTGGGGCCCTACTCTGAAAATCCGAAACGAAGTTTGAAGTTTATGACGATACGAATTTATCTACGATTCCGCATCGAGAGAAATTTTTGTACAGCCCACAAATATTTCTTTCGGGTCTGGGTGTTTGTGACACTGGAAAGTCTCTCGTAGTTCCTGATAGTTACACAAAACTCGATTTTAGTGTTAGGTCAGAACTATGTATGTGACTGTTCGGTGTTATTTATTATTTCAAATTGATATTTTTGAGGCCGTAGCATGCTCTATATTTTCTCTCTATAAATGTTATCATAGACTTCACTTGCTATTTGTGATTGCTTTTGCTATTTATTCCAACACTATGCTCGTAGTAACTATAAATTAAATTTATTTTGATTAAATTTTTGGTAATTATGTATGTCATGTCCCCAGCCTCCAATCTCTGAACATATCGTGGTGCAACCTGGACGAGGGTTGTGTGGAGGCGCTGGTGACGTTGCTGCCGACCAGACTGCAGAGGCTAAACATCAGCGGCACTAGGATACTCAGCGATGACGGTATGTTCGTTTTTGTGCCGCACCGTCAGGCTGTGGAATTGTTTGCCGGCGCACGTGTTCCCTCCTTCCTACAATCCTGGGTCCTTCCGCCGCGGTGTGAAGAGGCACCTTAGCAGGCCGGCATAATTGTCTCCATTGGCATGGGACTGCCGTCCGATGCCAATGGATACTCTGCCTGGGCGGCATTGACACTTTCCATCAGGTGCAATGCCGCCATTATGCCAGGCCAGTATAAAAAAATAAAAAAAAAATGTATATACAGGGTGATATTGACACACTGTACTTAATTTAACCTACATGTTCCTCATTACCCCAAGGAACATTGGACATAATTTGAAAAAAATATAAGGTAATTTTTGTCAAAAATCGTTATTTTTGTTCTCATGATTTTTGGACACCCATATAGATACGAGTATATTACCGCGTTGCTGAACTTCAGTTCGGTTCGAGAACTTACCTGAGTCGTAAAAAGAATCGGTATCTATAGGGGTTGATGAAAAGTCTTGGAACATAAAATCGCGATTTTTGACAAAACTATCAGGCAGTTTTTGATCAAACTTTGTACAATATTACCTATGGGGGTTAGGAACATGTGGTTTAAATTAAATACAATATGTCAATATCACCCTGTATACACACAGACGAAGTAGCGGGTAAAATCTAGTTTAATAATAAATTGTTGAAATTATTGTTCAACTAAGCAAATCGCAAACGTGATGATCATTATTATAAAACACGAAATCCGCCCAAAAGCACAAGTACGCGTGCCGCTTAAGTCAATTAATATGCGTTTACGCAGTAATGGTCCTAAAAATCAATCTTCTCGTAAAATTAATAACTAAAATTGCATAGCACCTCTCTTTGTTCTATCTATTTCACTCACTCCTTTATAGACCACACGAGATAGCATGAAATATTAGCCGATCGGTTCGTAACGCGTATGCGCGTGCATCGTGCTGCGTGAAGTGTATTTACAAAACTTTTTTTTGTGATTCGTTTAGCAAATCGCGTTTTTTAGCAAATATAATAATTTGTGAATCGCTATATTCGATATCACTTGTTTAGCTTTATCGCTATCGCTATTTATTCCATCACTAAATTCAAAAATAGCCAAATACGACATTCAATGTCGGTTTTCTAATTAAATAAATACACTATAAACTTTCATTCCATACTGAAATTGGCACATCGAACATTAAACTAACAGAGTAATGCACTTTCAGCTTCATATTAGTTATAAGAAACACCAGGCAAAAATGAACAATTTCTCGATTTGTACAAAAGTGGATTTCGCTAGTATTTAAAAGGTGGTGATGTTTAAAATATTACCATTAATAGTATTTAAATATCCGAATGAGAACGTTCGCGTAATCATGTCCCCTAGTGGTGGTGCATCAATATGCGAACGAGAACGTCCCCCTAAAAGTGAAACCATACTATAGTATTCCGGCTTACACATAGAGTAAAGAGTGGTCCTTAATACTAGAGAAACGCGTCTGAGACCGATCTGAACAATGGATTCTTTTGTTGTGTGCACATTATCAGTCGTACGCTTATGACGTGATCTTGTAAGTTCCATTGTCTTGATTGGTGAGTTAGTCATGTGTGTATTGATAGTCAATCACCGCGCACTAAAACGGTGATGGAAACCTGCATATCATAGCGATTTATAAAATTTCTATGGTATGTAAGTTCGTCAACCAGCGTGGTGGACTATATGGCCTACCCACTTTCAATCGTACTCTCGATTGTAGAGGAGGCCCGTGCCCTGCAGTGGGACGTATATGGGCTGATACAGATTGGTCAGTTAGTCGCTTTTTTACTTTATTCGTACTACGGAATACTATAGTATTATGATCTCGCCCCAGCCGTGCGTCGCCTGTGCTCCCGCTGCTGTCGGCTCGTGGAGCTCGACCTGTCGGACTGCGGGCGCGTGGGCGGCGCCGCCGTGCCGCACGTGGCCGCGCTGCCGAGGCTGGAGCACCTGGCGCTCAGCCGCTGCTACCTCATGTCCGTGCACGCGCTCGCGTGAGTATACAATACTGTTTATACTGCGGGCGCGTGGGTGCCGCAGCTGCCGAGGCTGGAGCACCTGGCGCTCAGCCGCTGCTACCTCATGTCCGTGCACGCGCTCGCGTGAGTATACAATACTGTTTATACTGCGGGCGCGTGGGTGCCGCAGCTGCCGAGGCTGGAGCACCTGGCGCTCAGCCGCTGCTACCTCATGTCCGTGCACGCGCTCGCGTGAGTATACAATACTGTTTATACTGCGGGCGCGTGGGTGCCGCAGCTGCCGAGGCTGGAGCACCTGGCGCTCAGCCGCTGCTACCTCATGTCCGTGCACGCGCTCGCGTGAGTATACAATACTGTTTATACTGCGGGCGCGTGGGTGCCGCAGCTGCCGAGGCTGGAGCACCTGGCGCTCAGCCGCTGCTACCTCATGTCCGTGCACGCGCTCGCGTGAGTATACAATACTGTTTATACTGCGGGCGCGTGGGTGCCGCAGCTGCCGAGGCTGGAGCACCTGGCGCTCAGCCGCTGCTACCTCATGTCCGTGCACGCGCTCGCGTGAGTATACAATACTGTTTATACTGCGGGCGCGTGGGTGCCGCAGCTGCCGAGGCTGGAGCACCTGGCGCTCAGCCGCTGCTACCTCATGTCCGTGCACGCGCTCGCGTGAGTATACAATACTGTTTATACTGCGGGCGCGTGGGTGCCGCAGCTGCCGAGGCTGGAGCACCTGGCGCTCAGCCGCTGCTACCTCATGTCCGTGCACGCGCTCGCGTGAGTATACAATACTGTTTATACTGCGGGCGCGTGGGTGCCGCAGCTGCCGAGGCTGGAGCACCTGGCGCTCAGCCGCTGCTACCTCATGTCCGTGCACGCGCTCGCGTGAGTATACAATACTGTTTATACTGCGGGCGCGTGGGTGCCGCAGCTGCCGAGGCTGGAGCACCTGGCGCTCAGCCGCTGCTACCTCATGTCCGTGCACGCGCTCGCGTGAGTATACAATACTGTTTATACTGCGGGCGCGTGGGTGCCGCAGCTGCCGAGGCTGGAGCACCTGGCGCTCAGCCGCTGCTACCTCATGTCCGTGCACGCGCTCGCGTGAGTATACAATACTGTTTATACTGCGGGCGCGTGGGTGCCGCAGCTGCCGAGGCTGGAGCACCTGGCGCTCAGCCGCTGCTACCTCATGTCCGTGCACGCGCTCGCGTGAGTATACAATACTGTTTATACTGCGGGCGCGTGGGTGCCGCAGCTGCCGAGGCTGGAGCACCTGGCGCTCAGCCGCTGCTACCTCATGTCCGTGCACGCGCTCGCGTGAGTATACAATACTGTTTATACTGCGGGCGCGTGGGTGCCGCAGCTGCCGAGGCTGGAGCACCTGGCGCTCAGCCGCTGCTACCTCATGTCCGTGCACGCGCTCGCGTGAGTATACAATACTGTTTATACTGCGGGCGCGTGGGTGCCGCAGCTGCCGAGGCTGGAGCACCTGGCGCTCAGCCGCTGCTACCTCATGTCCGTGCACGCGCTCGCGTGAGTATACAATACTGTTTATACTGCGGGCGCGTGGGTGCCGCAGCTGCCGAGGCTGGAGCACCTGGCGCTCAGCCGCTGCTACCTCATGTCCGTGCACGCGCTCGCGTGAGTATACAATACTGTTTATACTGCGGGCGCGTGGGTGCCGCAGCTGCCGAGGCTGGAGCACCTGGCGCTCAGCCGCTGCTACCTCATGTCCGTGCACGCGCTCGCGTGAGTATACAATACTGTTTATACTGCGGGCGCGTGGGTGCCGCAGCTGCCGAGGCTGGAGCACCTGGCGCTCAGCCGCTGCTACCTCATGTCCGTGCACGCGCTCGCGTGAGTATACAATACTGTTTATACTGCGGGCGCGTGGGTGCCGCAGCTGCCGAGGCTGGAGCACCTGGCGCTCAGCCGCTGCTACCTCATGTCCGTGCACGCGCTCGCGTGAGTATACAATACTGTTTATACTGCGGGCGCGTGGGTGCCGCAGCTGCCGAGGCTGGAGCACCTGGCGCTCAGCCGCTGCTACCTCATGTCCGTGCACGCGCTCGCGTGAGTATACAATACTGTTTATACTGCGGGCGCGTGGGTGCCGCAGCTGCCGAGGCTGGAGCACCTGGCGCTCAGCCGCTGCTACCTCATGTCCGTGCACGCGCTCGCGTGAGTATACAATACTGTTTATACTGCGGGCGCGTGGGTGCCGCAGCTGCCGAGGCTGGAGCACCTGGCGCTCAGCCGCTGCTACCTCATGTCCGTGCACGCGCTTACGTGAGTATACACTCGTGATTATATCATCTATTGCTGCAGAACTGTATTTCTAAGTATTTATTTTACCAATTTAGAGTTAATCGGTGTAATTTCATCTAGTCTCGTAGCAACAGTATGTAGTCTTTTGTTTGTATCGCTCCAACGTTTGCTTGTCTGGCTGTAAGAGGAGAGTTCAAACTACCAAAAGTGGAAATTCCATTGAGTTGGCAGAGTATAGAGAACAGCTGTGAGAGGGGTGTCTAAATTAGTAGATTTAGTTGAGTATCCACTAAGTTAGCAGATTGTAAAGAACGTCTGTAAGGTGGGAGGTCCAAGCTACAAGATCTAGTGTAGTATTTAACGAGTAAGCAGACTGTAGAGAACAGTTGTAAGAGGGGCGTCTAAGCTAACTGCTGGAGTGGTAGTTGCACTGAGTAGGCAGCCTGTAAGGGAGTGTATAAGCTAGTCGCTGTAGAGCCTGCGTGTGAGCCGGCAGTGTGTGCGTGTGCGCAGGCGGCTGGGCGGCGCGGCGGCGCTGCAGTTCCTGGAGGTGTGGGGCATGCTGCACTCGGCGCCGCTCGCCGCGCTGCGGGCCGCGCTGCCCGCCGTGCACCTCAACCACTTCATGTTCAGGTACCGCACATACACACATACACTAGGGCTGCTTTGTACCATCTGGTTCATTGTGCAATCTATTTGTTTCTGTATTCTTGATTCATTTGCTAAAACACTAATGGTTGATATTTGAACAAAAACAGTCTAAAATCATTTATTATTCTTTATTAAGACGTCCACTTTATTTCTATTCAATTTTAAATGAAAAAAATATACAAATGAAAATTTTCTATTTTTCGCAAAAATTTTCATGATGTCACATTACATGGGATGGATATATGACAATGGAAGCTCGGAGACAGAAATTCTTACGAATATTATAAACGCGACAATAACTCTGTTTGCTCCATTTTCATGCTTAAACCATTGGACCGATTTTGATAAAACGGGCCGGCCATTAATCACGGGAGGCTTGAAAAGGGGAGAGGGGTGGTGAATTTGTTGAACAAAAATCACGAAAAGTCACAATTCTAGTAAGATATCACGTATATTTTTTTCGACACATAATTTTGATTAAAATTCTATCTAATGTACTTTTCGTATGAGTACACGATTCTTTAATTATGTCATGGTCCTTAATTTCAGAATAAAGTCGGTTTTACGGGCGAAGATTTTACGTGACAACGTCTTTTTCTCGGTAGAATATTTATTGATATGAATATAATTAAATTGCACAATAGGAACAAGGAATTGAATGAAAATAAGAATTGCACAAATTTTAACTATAGAAATATATTTTGTTTACTAAAACACTATCAACATTTATCAATAGTATGACATAACCTATAAACTCAGTTTCTCAACTTTTGTGTCAATCTAACAATTAATCAATCAATCATAGTTTACGATAATGAAATATCAGTGTACAATTATTTACCTTTATTGTTGTAGTTGTTGTAAATGATAAATGACGAATCTAAGCACTCCATATTTTCACTACAGACACAGCTGACGATACTTTAACCACACGTGTGAACTTGTATTGTGACGCTTTCTTGTTTTTCCAACGCCAAGAACGTTCGAGAAAGACAAAGACAGAGACACAAGCATGCGCCGATTCAATGCGCCTAATTCTCTAGTGCTGCGCGCGCGGCAGACCGATCATAGTTGAGTGGGAGAGAGACGCAAGGCATTCGGCGGGCCTCTCTCTCGTTCGGTGACTCATCGTAACGTTACCGGGCGTTACACTTTTTCATAAGTGACTCCCAGCCGCAACCTAATTTAAGACGTTGTCACGTCAATAAAAAGGGATTATATTAGGTGTACAAATAAGTTTTGAGGTTTTACAAAAGATGGCATAATTAGTACTATATCGCATCGGACTATCTTGAGACTTGCGTATTCATGTTAAAACGTAACCAGTTTCCTCTCATACTACGTTGTATTTCGTTGAAGTGGAAACGACACGCATTTTTGTGGCTCAAAGTATGTCAACTATTGTGCCAACTAAACAACATTTGCGGGAAGCATTGCTTTTTTGCTTCAACTTGAAGAAAAGTGCAGCTGAAGAGCATCAACTGCTATGTGAATCATATGGAGAGCATGCTCCATCAATAAAAACATGCGAGTATTGACTCCGGCGTTTTAAAAGTGGTGATTTTGACATCAGCGACGAAGGGAGGCCAGTAAAGTTCGAAGACGCTGAGTTGGAAGCATTACTGGATCAAAATGCTGAAACTGGCTGAAAACTTGGGAGCAACTCAACAAACAATATCTATTGATGCAATTGAGTCGAACATTAAAGCTTTAACGCCCCCAATATGCCAAAAGACATGACAATGTGATCTTCCGGCAAGACAACGCTCGGCCACATGTTGCTAAAGTTGTCAAGGAAACTTTGGAGGCGCTGAACTGGGATGTCCTACCTCCCCCGCTGTATTCGCCAGACATTGCTCCACCGGACTACCACTTGTTTCGGTCAGTTGCTCATGCGCTGTCTGAGCAACACTTCACTTCTTACGAAGATGTGAAAAATTGGCTCGATTCTTGGATCTCCTCAAAAGATGAGCAATTTTTAAAATGCGGTATCCGTATGCTACTTGAAATATGGACAAAGGTAATAGAAAGCGACGGGCAATATTTTGAATGATATACATTATACCAGTTTTTCTCAATAAAAATTCAAAATTTAAAAAAAATCCCTTAAAACTTATTTGTACACCTAATACATTATACTCGTATTATTATTAATTATTAATGATAATATTTGAAAAATATCAAGATTTATGTATATGTACTAAAAAAACACGTGATGTTGGATTGAGGGTTAGGAGTAGTCTTAAATCGCACCACATGTCACTAAAGGGGAGAGGAGGGGGGGAACAAAAATACTAAATAAAAGATCACGTGATTAATGGACGGCCCCAAAGTCGGCACAGAGATAGATTAGACCGTGGGAAAGGGCATAGGCTACCTTATATTGTGATGAGAAGGGTTGAAAGGGATAAAATAACAGATGAAAGTTGGTATGGAAACATCAAAACCCTTGAAGTTACAGACTTCATTTATTTCACTTTCGCTACTCATTTAAAAACAATAATAACAGCTTAATTCGTTTTCTTAAAAGTAATGGTTGAAAGAAAGGGTTGAAATTGTGTTGTGACACAAGACTGGATCTCAGTGTGGTGTCGGGACTATGTATGTGACTGTTGGGTGTATTAATTTGTTTTATTTTTGTTGACAGCGCTATAGCGAGGCCGACGGTCGGCACGCGCCGCACATCAATATGGGGGCTGAGAACAAGAGACTGAATATATATACATATATAAATATACCTACATATATAATGTGTAAACAATGTGCTACCAGCTAAATGATATGGAAGATTACATTTTTTGTTAAGAAACTGTAAATAATGTTTATAAGATTACAAAAACCTAATTTTATTTCATAAATTGTCATTTTACGTTAATTTATAACTCACACAAGTCATGGAATAGAGTTCTCTAGAACGTTAAATTAAAGTATATGTTATGAGGTAATAAACATAAAAATACATAATCGAATTGAGGAACCTCCTTCATAATGAAGTCAGTTAAAAAGAGCCATAAGATAGTGTCACTTATAAACACTAACATGTGTAAAAACGATTAAAAAGTATTTTTAATTGAGTTGAGACTGTCCCACCCTCACACCCACCACTGTAACTCCTGTGAGCCAGGATCAACAGTGGCACGCAATGTAATGACACCGAGCATTGAAGCTCGGCGAGTCTCCGGGAATGTCTAACTTGTCTTTAACCCGCAACGAAATTAATCAGAAAGTGAAATTAATAGGAGGAGTTGGAAATAAATTATTGTCCACTTCCCTCCGTGCAAAGCGGGCGACAAAACAATGAACTAAACAGGTAAATAACCTCGTAAAAAGACTTTTACAGCCGGAGAAGCCAGCTGTAAAGCACCACGGATCATATCATTATTACATTTAAATGGGACCTATTTATGTGAGCTTTTAGACTTGATTCCAATAATAAGTATGGCAAAAACGCCGGAAAGCACGGAAGTTCTTCCTAGTCTCTACAAGGTCCATGTAGTATACGACTCCAGATGATATCTGCATACTATCCAGCATAGCTTTACGCTCATTCTGCCAAAGACTACACTCCCAAAGTATATGATGCGCGGACTGCTCATACTCGCAATTAGGTGTTGAACATGGGCACGCAGGCGATTCAACAAGCTTAAAAGAGTAAAGTTTAGACCTAAAGTTACCATGGCCCGTGAGAAACTGTGATACGCAATAATCGACATCCAACCAAGTCTTTGTCAAACGGTCACGAACGCAAGGAAAATATTGATATAGATGTCGTCCCTTCAAAGATACCTCCCATCTATTTTGCCATTCATCTAATAGTTCGCTATATACCACTGAAAGCGGTTTAAATAATCTATAAATTTTTAAAAGTTCACGTGCGGTTAAAAAACTTTTATCCATATTCTCCCTAGTAGAGTAATACATGGCGGCGCGACGTTGCACCTCCAGGTCGACTGGAAGTACACCCGCCAGGACAGGCAAAGCTTCGGTACTAACAGTTCTATATGCCTTACACAAGAATATCAAAGCCAAGCGTTGGCTCTGGAGCAGTTTTCTTCGCACAGCGCCGACAGTAGCCCTATCAGCCCATACGGGAGATCCGTAACAAATACATCCTAAGTAAGTTGCTCCATAGATGATTTTTAGTGTATTGAAAGATAGCCCCCATGTTGATTTTGATATTCTTGTCAAAGCAAAAAAGTTCCTTTTCGACTTTTCCCCGACGTTTTTAATATGTTCAAGAAATGAAAAATTCCTTTCCAAAATTAAACCAAGATAACAAACCGATTCTTTTTTCTTAACAGTGATATTATTAAATTTAAATCGCGGCGGTGATTGTAAACTTCCTTTTAAAAGTAATTGGAACGTTTTATGTGGTGCAAACTTTAAGCGATTTCGATGGCCCCAATCACATATTAATTTTAAACACGCGTCTGCACTATTTTCTAGTCCCGACCTACTGTTTGATTCTATGAGCAAGAGACCATCGTCCGCATATCCGGTCAAAGAACACCCTGACGGTAAGGGAATCGTAAGAAAATCGTCAAAGCCTAAATTCCACAAATAAGGACCTAAGACTGAGCCTTGTGGACAACCCATCGTCAGTGGTTTCGACACGGCATAGTGTCCAAGTTTAAGTTTGGTTGTTCCGTGCGAGAAATACGAGTAAATAAGTGAATATATATTTTTAAAGCAACCTCGTAATTTCAACTTAAGAAGCAGCATTGGCCACCAAGCGTTGTCGAAAGCACCGGAGATGTCCAGGAAAATACCAAGTACATATTTGCGCACCGATGTACTTACCGCTCTTCTAACCGAAACCGCCGCGTCGATGGTTGACTTACCCGTAGTAAATCCGAACTGATTTTCGTGAAATTTTGGTCCACCCGGTAGCAATCGAGGGACGATAAGACGTTCTAAAAGTTTCCCTAGCGACGGCAAGAGTGTAATAGGTCTATACGACTTCGGATCATGCGGGGATTTATCGCCACTCTTGGGTATTATCCGAATGAAACCGGTACGCCATACTCGCGGAAAAACTCCTTCAGCAATACATCTATTATAAACAGTAAGTAATGCATCGCCGGCCGATTTACACGCTTCTTTTATCATTTTATTGGATATTTTGTCGTCACCGGAAGCCTTGTTTAGGGGCAAAGATCGTACGATTTCACTAAATTCATCAAAGGACGAGAGATTTGAATCTGAAGAGTTCGGCAGTTCTACGGCCCACATCCTAATCTGCCTGTGGTATTCTTAATTGAATCAATTTTTAATTGAGTTTTCAATAATTCATATACTCAGCTGTGTACTTGTGATTAAACATGACATTGTTTACACATTATATACTTACGGACTTGTTCGTAGATCCAGTTTTAAAGCATATTTCAGTTATCGATACTTCTGTTCCTTTCTAACCACTTTTGAATTCAGTTTGAGTGAAGGAGACAAACATTCGATAGCTGAAATAGGTTTTAAACCTGTCTATGAATTTAGATTAATCAAAATATTTATCAAAGTTCTTATGATTGTTATATTGTCTTTGCGACAGCTAATGGGTTGTTTCTCGCGTTCACAGTCCTATTACTATTTTTTTATTAGATTTCTATAAATATTATAATTGATGTATATAAAATGAATTATCTCGGAACAATTAGTGATTTTCCTTGTCAAATTAAATTGATAATTAATTTTCGTGTACTAGGACTGTCGATGTGTTAAATATGCATTTATCCGGGATGAAATACTGTATTGATCATGAGTTGTGTTACTGGACTCGCGAACAATGATGTAGCTAGAGTTTTTCAATGTACTTTTCGCTACAGTAATGATGAGATGGGTAGAACTGCCGTACCTCAATAACTTAGCTTGTATGTGTGTATCTGTATCAGCCCATATACGTCCCACTGCAGGGCACGGGCCTCCTCTACAATCGAAAGTACGATTGAGAGTGGTTAGGCCATATAGTCCACCACGCTGGCCTAGTGCGGGTTGGCGGACTTACATACCATAGAAATTTTATAAATCGCTATGGTATGCAGGTTTCCTCACGATGTTTTCCTTCACCGTTTTAGTGCGTGGTGATTGATTATCAATACACACATGACTCCGAAAAGTCAGAGGTGTGCCCTGGGATTCGAACCCGCGACCACCGTGAACATGTTGGCAGTCGCGTCTAGTCCGTTTACCAACAGGCCACCACGCACTTGTATGTATGGCCACCAGATAAATACATACAAATTACATGACCTTGGGGGTATCTGTGGTCCAAAATATTTTGATATGTCCATGATTTTCTAAACTTTCTACTGATTTTTGAATTGCAGTAAATTATCTATACATATAAATAAAATTGAAGTGTCTATTTTAAAAGTGAAAATAAAAAAAAATGTCCAACTAAATATCGTTATATACACGATACCTGTGCCGAAAATGATATTTTAAAATTTTTTGTCTGTCTGTTTGTCTGTTTGTTCCGGCTAATCTCTGAAATGGCTGGACCGATTTTGACGGGACTTTTTTTGTCAGGTAGCTGATATAACAACGAGTAACTTAGGCTACATTTGTTTTAGAAATTTCATTTATTTAAAAAAATAGCTTATAAACACTAATTAATTTTTTTGTTAAACTCCACGCGGACAAAGTCGCGGGCACAGCTAGTAGGTAAATAATATTATTGAAAACTACACTATAATACGTGTTATTTCATTGTTACATTCTTTTACTATAGCAGTGCTTTAAAGAAATTGATCAATTCATTAAATATGACAGCAATTAAATATTAATAATATTTCGACCTTTTCCATCGAATCTTTTGTCTTCTTCGCTCAAATTGAACTTAAAAGTAGTAGAAAGGGACAAAATATTCGACATATAAATTAGGTTTTAAAACTGTATGAATAAGCTCGTTTTAAATGTATGTACAGATACCCCCACGGTCACACAGTCGTCCTGTCAAGGCGTTGTATTTACTCCTTAGATTGTATAGACTTATTTAAGTAGATAATTTAGACTAAGATAAATCGTTTTTTATTAAAACCAGCATTTTTTATGATGGTGTTTTTATTTGCGCCACCAATATGTTTCACAATTGTATTGTTTTGCAATACCAAATGCGTTTTTTTAAATTACAAAAAAAAACAATGTATATAATAGATATTTTTTTATTTCGCCGCACGCCTTTTGATTTAAAAAAACAAGGATAAGCCCGTCAGTACATTTGGAGTTCCAAAAAGGTGTCCGTGAAAGTCGCGCTAAAATAGACATTATATTAAACTTAATTTGATAGATTTCTTCTAAATTTTGATATGTATTATTATATTTATTTTATTAAACACAGGGTTTTTTAAATTTTTAATTAGATCTTTTATATTATTATTGCAATTAATGTCATGCCGTTCGTCTGATTGGCAATACGACCGCTCATGAACAGTAGCAAAACCAAAGACTGAATTACAATACAATGCATTGGCATTCCATTGCACCCGCCTTCCTAAGACATAAGATATTAGTACTCTGGCTACAATTTCCTTCAATACGAAACACATCAGTGCAATTACACTGCTGTTTGGCGGGAGAAATAGACATTGCGATGGTACCTACTCAGGTGACCTCACACATATGAGAGACTTACCAACAGTAAAGATGAATCAGTAAAGATATTTAATAATATTTGTTCTCATCAGAGAAGACATAAGGTATGTCCAGTTTTGTCACAATACTAAGATTCTAGAAGATCATATTAATTACACAAACTATTACTCTTCATATTTAAATGACCAAACTAAATACTGCACTAATTTTGGACACTCTAAAGATGAAATCAACCTACAGTATTCCATCTTACATATAGTGTAAAGAAGCAGCTATAAATACTAGAAAAACGCGTCTTAGACCGAACTGAACAATGGATTCTTTTGTTGTGTGTACATTATCAGTCGTAAACTTAAGTCGTGACATTGTATGATCCTTTCTCCCGATTGGTCAGTTGGCCGCTTACTTACCACTCTTTACTCAATGCATAAGACGGAATACTATAGTTTGAATTCACTGTGATAATAAACTACTTGAGAGATGTTAAATGTTATTTAACTCTAAATTCCATACACTAGGCATATTAAGAATAACTTAATAGTATTTATAATATAGAGCGAGTTGTCATACATTTGCATCTTCAAAACCAAAGATATTTTTTTATTCAGTGTTGGTAGCACTTCTGTATTAGTGAAAAGTTAACTAATTATTTAACAATAAATTGTTTTATATTCCATTGATAAATGAAAGTATTTAATTCAGTTATTATACATTTCAATTTAGTTTGATTCAACAATTTCTATTTATTGTTCTTTTTCAATTCATGCATGTTGAACAACCATTAAATGTCAACAATAGGAGGGCAGAAAAGCTGGCCTGGCATCACAATTTTTATGTATATTTCTGAATTATTAACACTCCCTCTATATTTTAGAAACTCTGAGGTCATATTATTAGCTTAGCAAAAAAGTGTTTTTAATGAGGGTGCTAAAATAAAAAATAGGATTGATATGGCAACCAGATATACTATGATGAAAATATTTAAATGTTTAAATGTCTATTAATCTATGATTTAGAAGTACCAGCTCTCCCTCTATATTACAAATAGTCTACTAATAATTACTACTATATAAACTACATTAAATTAGTTCTTGAAGGTCCTCTTAGCTTTCTGTTCGGCTGCCGAGCTCGCCTGTACAAATGTCCTCTTCAGTTTATTCTTCCTACTCTCCTTGTACCTGGCGGACACTTTCTCGGCAAGCATGGCTACTCTTTTCATAGTCTCTGGTGGGTACCTGTAATGTATGTTACAACATTGGGTTAATCTACAGAAATGCAATAAGGTATTTGTTTTTTTTTTATGTATTTTTCAATAGGAATCAATTTCCAAAATATAGGAAAGATATAATTTTGTAAATCATTCACAATTCAAAAGTTTTGAATGATTTAAAATCTTGTAGAAAAAGAGGGATGCAAAACTAAACTTGTGAAACTAAGCCGACTAACTGAAGACATGAAATAACGAAACGCAAAAGTTATTACTTAAAATTTTATATTTATTTCCTCTCTGAGAGTGGTATCTCCCCAGTTAAACCAATCTATTGGTGCAGTGGATTTAACGACCTTCACCAAGGCTTAATCAATTTCAATTCTTTATTAATGAAAGAACATCGTAAAAAAACTGGCTTACTAAATTCACGCCAAATAATAATTCTGTGTGGTTTTTCTACAATCCTTTCCATTTGCCTTAAATCAAATAGTTTCCGTACCTGTTCCCTTTTCCGTAAACCTTTGTATCCAATAACTAATTCCATCAAAGCTGTAAATGTACTTGACGTTGGCTAAATAAATGCACAAGTGGAAAGCCACAAACAGAAGAAAAAAAGTCATTTTAAATTAAACCTACTTGCAGCCAAGAAACTCGATGTTTGTAAACAGCTGTGCGAGTGTTATCAATTCGTCCTCTTCGAATTTGTCCTTATGTTCCATCATGAAGCTGCGCCGCACTTCCCACTGCTCATCAGACTCGTGCTCTGTTCGCAGGCTGTCCACGTCTATTTCGGGCTTCATTTTGGCCGTAATTTTGAATAATTTATCAACACAACTGCGGGAAAGCCGGTTTGTCAATAATCTTTATATTTTGTTTGTTTTTGCCTTTTTTGGTTTATTCAACTTTCAGCAAGGGATGTTTTTATTTTGACAGCTAATTTAAGTTCGAGTGCTTTGACAGATCAATAATGTGGCAAGATTGGGGTTCATTGACCGTGGATTACGATTAATTTTGATATGTTTCGCTTGGGTAACTTTGACTCAGCCATTGATAGATTTTTGATAAAGATGCATATCTTATATCAAATCTGTTTCTTATGACTCGAAACAATAAGAACGATGAAAAACGCTTGTATTTAACTAGTTTTTATTTGGTTTATAATACTTTTTGGTTAAAATCGTGACATTATTTCAACGTTTTAAAGGAGCAAAGCTACGGTAAGCGATTGTGATCAGCTGGAACTTTTATATTTTACACTGGCAATAATTCTATTGACGTATAATTCTACCAAATAAAGTAGAGCTGTCTGGAATTCAAATTGTAAGCAAATCGAAAGGCAAAAATTCCTCAATCAGCGCCATTCATTTCGGTCATTTAGCTCGAACATTAAACCCGAGCACTTTTGTTTGTTTTCGTTAAAACAATCAGTTTAACATTGTTTAATATTAATTTTATTTTAAAACGAGGGTATTCATGAATTAAATAACATCTTTATTCGTTTGAAAATGACGTGAAAAGTTTTATATGTGTCGTTTGTCAGCAAATCAGTGAAGAGAAGGTAAAATATTTTAAGTTTCGAGTCTTTGTTTTAAGTTGCAAAATTATTCAGAATATTTCCGCTCCGATTGTCTTGAACTCTTGAAAGGAAAGGGGTGAATTGCAGAATGGCGTTCTCGTTTCGTAGAATGCTGTCGAATATAAGTTATTTTACTAAACCTAATGATGAGAATGATATATTAACTGAAACATCGTCACCGCGGCGTCGCCACACCACTTATACATGTTCCGATGAAAGCAAAAGAAACTTCGAGAGAACCGAACCGGACTCCACATCAAAGCAAAATATCAAACTGCCAGAAAGCGTGAGAAACTTCAGTGCAAAAAAAGGCTCATTTTCAGACACTGATGTTTTCTCAACCAATAATGAGAAAAAACGGAAATGTAAGAAATTAAAACTTGATATTAAAAAAGCTAGCAAGTCTATGATGGAGTGTTTGAACCGGTCTGATAACGAAGAAAGTTCTAACATTGAGAACACACCGAAACACATCCTACTGGATTGCAAAAGTGCTGATGTGTTTAGTGAGAGGTTGAAGAAATTTGATTTCGATAGGTCTTTTGATATATCTGACTCCACATCTGAGACCTCTACTTATGATGAAAACCTGGATATTGATTCTATTACCGATAACACCGAGACTGAGATCTCTGGTGATGAAATGACCATTAAAATGTGTAGAAAGGTCGAACCCGGTGAAGAGGCGCCATCTATAACCCCCGAATCATTTGGAGACGTTGAAGACAAGAATGAGGAAGAAAGAATGACGCTACTCCTAAACTATCAAATGAAATTAGAAAAGATTGAAAGCTTCCTTCAAAAGTTATTGTCTGAATTCCAGTTCCATATTGAAGTATCGAAAATTTTCAGTTATAAATCAATAGTCACAACATTACCTGGCGCCCATGTAACTACAGTACCAAAGGCATTGGGAGAAATTTCCCAAATTCACAATGTATCACGCGGTGTAAGTCCATCTTGGAACATGATTATGGAGAAAGAAGACCAACTGTCAAAAAACAAGCTTAGGAAACAACTATTATCTTTGAAAGATAGTATAGATAGCTTCGTCAAGATATATCTGCAAAACCCCAAACCAAAGCCTAAAAGATACCTAACCAGGCAACACAGGAGCATTACATTCGATTTACATAAAGGCCAACGTCTCCACAAGCAAAACAGAGTCAGCGACAAGAAAAAGATGAAGCATTATGACTTCCCGGATCTTCGTGAAGCTATGGTCAATTTATTTAGCACCGAAGAAGATAGGGACGATGGATGTCTTTCAATGACTAACTCCACGCCCATAGTCAGTGATTCAGAAGACAGCGCACCTAAATGCAATTGTACGTGCCATATCTCCCAAACGGACGAGGGGACACCACAAATGGACCAAACCGATCAGTCAATCACCTCATCTCTTGGCAATTTCACCCTAGATTCAACAACTTTGTCGGCCTACTCAGAAACCCTCGATGAAATGAGCTTCAACAGTTTTCAAGACTCCAGTATGTATTCTACTTTAATTGATAAGTCTGCTGTAGAACGGTTAACTTTTTACATACAAGTGCACTCAATTCAGATCAATTGCGAGTTAAACCATGGTTACGAATCGAAAAATCATATAACTTTCTACTGCCAGTCGTGTAAAATAAGCTTGAATGATGAGTACGCACTTCTGAAACATGTGTTAAGTCAAAAACACTGCGAGAAAATTCATTTTTTGTATAAAACAGCGTATATTAAAAAATGCATGTCCAACGGTCAGGAGATTATGCCTAGTACGGTCCTCAATCCGATGACTATGTATAGAGATGAGAATAAAATTGTTTGTTTTGGAGACGCAGTGTATGCTTGCTCGCTTTGTTTTGAAAATTTCATAGTTGGAGAATCTGTGTTAATGGGCCATTGCTATGATAAGCTCCACATTAGTAGAAGAGAAAGGATATCGGAGTATTTGGAGTAATTTTTTTGGTGAGCTGTTTTAAAATTTTCGGACTTGTTAATTTTCTACTTTCACATATTAATTTTAATGTCAATAGGCAAATGACTAAATCTTGGTATTTATTTAATCTTTCTACTAAATTGTACTCTAATCAACTCTTTACAGTAGTTAGACTTAACCACTTAACTGTGAAAATATCAGATTTTGAAGCAAGACTTAAAAATATCTAGAATAAAAAAATAACCAAAAATTTGATACTGAAAATTCATGTTGCCAAAATCAGATCTTTTATTTTCATAGAAGTTTTAATTTTCAAAATATATCTTATAACAAATGCATAACATTTCCAAAAATTTATCATAAAGTTATCGAGTAACATTTTTTTAGTATTTAACAACGTAAATTCCCTTATTTATACATTCCATCTTAAAAAATAATATGCTGAAAAAATTGCAATAAATTAAAATTGAAGAATGCATGAAAAAGCATTTGCACCCTTAAAAATCGAATAAAAAACCTGTTAGATACTAACACGACCCTTTCATTGTGTTGTAGACAATTCTGTTAATATTTTTCCTTTTTCATAACTAATGTAGGCTGCCAAAAATTCCGTCCATTTATCAGATTTTCCCACTTTTATTATTACCTAGATTCTCAAAAACACCTAACTGATTAACCTTAATATTTTTATAACGTAGATTGAATTAAAAACATATTTATACCCCAAAAATAGCAGAAAAACTTTTTTAACACTCATTTTAAAGTTGCTAATGAAAAAACTGCTTTTAATTCGATGAAAATCTCAGAATAAAATGTTTTCTTACACAAACAGGCAGATCTGATTATATTTTAACCATTTTTATCTGAAAAAAATACATCAATGTTTATGTGTGTTCATTTAATTTTAAACAGCATATCTTTACCCCTAAATAAACTGTCAATTTACAAGCGAAAATGTAATAGTAGTATTAAAAAATTACTAGTAGCGTTTTTTTTCTTTTTGAGATTTTTTCTTGGTGCTAAAATATATGTACAGGGACTTTTTGATACAGTTTTCAAGACATTTTTTGGCATTTGTTTTTATAGGTAATAGATATTCCTAAAGGTAATAAAAAACAGGGTTTTAGACACATAGTTGGATTCAATCATGGAAATTGTAAATAATGTAATAGTTTATCTAAATAGGTGCTAAACTGGGCCATTTTTTGAGAACTTTTCATATCCAGATATCATATAATGATGATTTTGCAGACACTTTACATGATATGTAATAAAGGTTTATACTGTTATGAAAATAAAATTACAAAAAACAAAATTTAAAAAGAGCGGAGCATGATTTACTTTCAATAATCCTTTTTTAATGGACATTTATCTAATAAAATTCATTTTAAATTATGTATAAAATGTTTAAAAGTAAAGGCTCTTTTGATAAATGTAATCGACTTATTAGCTCTAAATATAATAATCTTGTACACATAAATGTATACTGATATTAAACAAAAGCTTTAAATGAAAACCAATTAAAATATGAAATTTATACTTGTATATTAGATTAAAAAATCTCACATTTGACTGTAAAAACTTTTATAATTTATATAGTAGCCTAACATCTAATATTCTTACCATTTTGTCTTATAGCATCACTTTTGATATTTTATTAATGTGTCTTTATACTGTCCTAACATATTTCAAAATGGATCTTTTTAACATAGCTATTCTGTATGCCTTGACTTTTTTGACCAATAAAACTGACTAATTTTTCGCATGTCTACAACATTGTAACGAAATAAGTATAATAAGTCTTAAAGTTTCAAGCAATATTATAGATTCTAGCTTTAGTAATAACAGCATAGAAATTAGAAAAAAATATATTTTTATAACAAGACAACAAAGTCCGAAGTTTAATATGAATGTAATGATGAAATCATGTATTCAGATAGAATCAGATATCAATGTTCGAAGTGATGTAAAATATGTTAATCAAGGGACTTATGAAAGTGATTGTCGTTTATAACTCTTGAAAAATACGAATAATTATAAATAACAGAAAAAGCGTTAAAATATATTTTTTTAATGTCTCATAACTTGTGGATAACTGTAAAGGCTATTGCGTGGTCTATCTTAGCTTATTGTGATTCTAATTACCATTATTTTTTGAAAGTAAGTATTAATTTGATTTAGCGATCTGTGATTTATAGTGATAGTTTGGGAATATGTTAGAGCACCTACTTTCAATAAGTCCCTCGTTTTTATACCTATAATATTTCTAAAAGCCTAGTTTTAAACGTAAAATAGAACTGAAATCTAAAATGTACTTACCTTCTAGACTGATTTTGTTAATTTTCGATCTCTTAATTTTAATCACTAAAGCTTTTTGTAATGGAAAGCTATAATTATATAATAAGTTTAATATAAGGTGCTGTAATACTTAGAAATTAGGAAAAAAATGAAAAATAGTTATGAATTTTAAGACATTTCTCATAAGAAACTATAGGTAAATAAATACACCCATAGTCCTGACCCCATACTAAGATCAAGGCATATGTCGTATCAGAAACTTCGTGAAACTTTTCGGTCTCATAAACATCAGACAAATACCTCTGATTCACAAATATTTTTCTAAATGTGGGATCGAATTCGCCTCCATATTCATAGTTGGCGTCTACCAACCATCCAGGGCAGTTGAAAAGGCAGTAAACAGGGCACATAGCTCGCAGAACTGATGGCCTATGGTGCTGAAATGTTCTGGATTAGAAAGCCACATACAATTTGGACAGATGCCTAAATTGATGCAGGAAGTCTCTAGATGCAGGCCGCATAACAGTGTGTTGTGATTTTTTTAAAGGCTTTATGTTTTTAGTGCCTTTAATAGTGGTGTAAAAATAAAAAAATAAATCAAATCTGCGATTAAATACGTAAAAAAATATAAGAAGTGTAAATTTGGAAATAAATCAATTAAAATGATTGACTTATTTTTGCTATTGCGGTTTACAAATATGGTTTCAACATTTTTGATATGTTTTGTTTTTGTAATTTAACTATTGTTTTTTATTGCTTTAATGGCTTTCTAAAGTCCAAAGTCTCTTAAAAATAGGAATAAACGTTTATTTTATCTCTCTTGAATATGATCTGGGATGAGTCAAAGATGTCTTAAAATTCATATCTGTATTAGAAAAGTTTGTCGTCAATAAAATTTGTGAAAGACTGCTAATGTAATAAAAATATTTCAATTTATGTCTTTTTTGTTTTTTTTTCTTTAGTTTATATTTTTCTTTAATACGCTCTTACTATTCGCTTTCCACATTAGTTAGACATGTTTTATACCATTTCAATTTTTTTTATTCCGTTTATTTCATTTTTTCATTGTAGTAATATATGTTACAACTGATATGCTAACTATGAGTAGCCCATGTTTGTGGATCTCTCAAGCATTTGTCTCAGCAGGGGATCGAACCCGGGGCTTCTCGTTTCACAACCAGTGTCTTATTTATTTCCAACTAATATAATTTATTTCCAACTCCTCCTATTAATTTCACTTTCTGATTAATTTCGTTGCGGGTTAAAGACAAGTTAGACATTCCCGGAGACTCACCGAGCTTCAATGCTCGGTGTCATTACATTGCGTGCCACTGTTGATCCTGGCTCACAGGAGTTACAGTGGTGGGTGTGAGGGTGGGACAGTCTCCATAACCAGTGTCTTAACGAACTGCGCCGGACGCTTTCACAATTAAATGCGATGCACTATGACCAAAAATAATTTAAAACATTACTATGACGTGGTTTTACATCTTACAACTCTGAATAAAGCCAATTGTATGCTACTTATTTGTAAATCATTATAATAATAATGTTATGTAAATATCAGTCGGAAATTCCATACGAAACTAAACACATATTTGTGTATAAATAGGAGATAAGTGTATTAGGACCTGATGGTAACGAACCAGGGTTCGAATCCCAGAACACACCTCTGACTCAAGGGCGGATCCGGAGGGGAGGTCATGGGGGTAAGGACCCTGGGCTGGCCACATATTGACAAAATTTATTAATTATCTTGTTGATAAAATTTATAAGCACATTTAATTCTGTGTATGTCGATAAATAAAGTAAAAAAGTATGTGTGTGTTCACAAATCACGCCTGTACCAAACTTTAAAAAGTCATTATTACGAATTGGAGTATTGAAATCGGACCCAGTGTTCTGACATGAACTATATGACCCCCCCTGGCGTAAAATCTGACATGAACTATAATGTGAATGTGTCAGGGGGGGCCTGACGTAAAAGCTGGATCCGCCCTTGCTCTGACTTAGGGGGTTACTCTATAAAAACGATAAGAAATTCGAATGTTCGGACGCCGTACGTAAAACTTCACTAATGTGCCTAGACACTCCACAAAATGTTGACTTCCTCTATCGTACGTCGCAACCGTAGACTAAGTTCGGAGAAAATGATAAGTATAATAGAGAATAGTATTGATTTTTAGAAGTGGATATCTTATATCTTACTCCGGACGTCGAACATAACTCCTCTGGACTGTATCGATAGTTCTTTACCACGCAATATACCTAATCAAGGAAAACATCGTGAGGAAACCTGCATTCCATTGTCATTTGTAAGAAAATCAATTATATGTAGTCCGCCAACCAAGGGCGGATCCAGCTTTTACGCGGGGGGGGGGGGGGGCACATTATAGTTCATGTCAGATTTTACGCCGGGGGGAGGGGGGGAGGGGGTCATACAGTTCATGTCATAACACTGGGTCCAATTTCAATACTCCGATTCGTAATAATAACTTTTTAAAGTTTGTTACAGGCGTGATTTGTGTGAACACACACATACTTTTTACTTTATTTATCGACATACAAATAATTAAATGTGCTTATAAATTTTATCAACAAGATAATTAATAAATTTTGTCAATCTGGGGCCAGCCCAGGGGGGGAGGGGGTTATAATCCCATTACCTCCCCCTGGATCCGCCCTTGCCGCCAACCCGCACTAGTCCAGCGTGGTGGACTGTACTAACCACTCTCAATGGTACTTTCGATTGTAGAGGAGGCCCGTGCCCTGCAGTGGGAAGTATATGGGCTTTCAATTTCAACAATTTCTTTGATTATCATCGGTATCAAATTAAAACAAATAAAAAATGTATGTAGCGATATCTGTGATTTACCACTGTGTTCAGATTTTGGAAGTTTCAATATAGATTTAAAGCATTGTTTTCAATTTGTAATTTTGAGTTTGTCGGTGTTTTCTAAACACGCTTGTATGTTTTCTACGATACATATACATCAATATAATATGTGTTTTGTAATGTTCTAGTATCTACTATAATTAAAATGTTTTACGCATAGGCTCAAATAAAAATACATAGTCAACTTTGTTTCATTTTATTTTTGTACATATTTCACAATCAATACAATTTGTTTACAAATCTTAAATGTAGATTTCTGTTCAATAATATGCACGTATTATACACATAAACCTTCCTCTTGAATCACTCTATCTATTAATTTTAAAGCTTTAAGCATACAAAGGGACATAGGGACAGAGAAAGCGACTTTGTTTTATACTATATAGTGATAACGAATTTTCCCTTTCACAAACACTCAACTCTACAGAGCACAGGTGGAAGGTATGTCATAAGTGTGACGCCGCCTGGGTAGGTTGGTACCTACGGTACCTTGCGGTGGTCCGCAATGTCTATTTTTCCCGGCAAACAGAGTAACTACAGTAGTTGTCTCTTAATGGATATAATGAGATTTACAATCTTATGTCTCAGGATGGCGATTAGTGGAAAGCCAAGCATTGCTTTGTAATTCATGCTGTTGTTTGGTTTTGCTACTGTCCATGAGCGATCGTATCGCTTACCATCAGGCGAACTGCATGTCCGTCTTGCCATACATTGCAATATGATATACCAATCAGGCTATTTTCGAGAAGGATATTTAGATACAGATCGTGTAGGCTGAAATCCCATAACATCAGTCGTCGACATTGAGATAGTATTCTAGACGGTACACTGCAAACAAAATCTTTTTAACAAAATGAACGGTACCGTACCGCTCTTACTATTTATGTCTCTCTCACGCCTACGCAGTAACATTATCTTCCCTCTCGCTTCACTGTGTACTGTGCACGCACTATACGCAGAGATTTAGTTCCCGATGTCCGCTCTAGTATAATACCTCAATGGTCGTCGAGATCTTTTATCAACACTGGGGCGTACAAAAGTGGGTACAAAATGGTTAATTGTTTTCTTTTGTATCTGTTGTTAATTTTTTTCTATGTATCGATTGTAGAGTTATGCTGAAAACAGACTGTAGGTTTTTGTCTTACGCATAGAGTAAAGAAGCGGCCATAAATACTAGAGCAACGCGTCTTACAGCGATCTGAACAATAGATTCTTTTGTTGTGTGCACACTGTCGGTCGAAATTCGAGGGCATGACCTTCAAAAACAAAAAACGTCTGAGACATACAGCGCAACTAACATAAATTGACAAGTGGTGAAATTAGGAACTAGAAATGAAAATAAAAAATATCTTCAACGCTTTCATTAAAATATTATTTCATAATTTATACAATGTACATTTATACTAGTAGTCCAATAGTAGTAATGATAATAATGTCCAATGTAATGAAATTTGAAGAGAGAAAAAAATAACAATTTCTCCGTGCACCACAGCGCTTTTGGGTGATTTGCGATTGTGGACAAACTTGAGTTTACACAAAAATAGGTTTTGTAAATATGGCTACCAGCTTTTTAAGCCAAACTAATATAACATTTCTTAAAACTAACAATTAAATTAGAATTTATAATACATACAAGGTATAATTTTCTTCATTCAATCTGCATACAAATTAAAATTGTTGAATACAATTTGGACATTTCTATTTATTTACATGAGGTGTTGCTGGGAATCTAACTTGAATTAATAGAAATAAACACCGCAGTTCTTTGACCAGTTGTTCGTAAATACTAGACTGGACGTAATTGACAGCCTCCGTGGCGCAGTTGGTTAGACGCCGCCTGTGAAACGAGAGGCCGCGGGTTCGATCCCCGCACCGAGACAAATGTTTGTGATGCCCACAAGTATTTGTCTCGGGACTGGGCTTTTGTGAGACCGGAAAGTCTCTCGTAGTTCCTGATACCCACGACATAACACTTAATTGATCTTAATGTGGGGTCAGGACTATATATGTGACTGTTGAGTGTATTTATTTATTTAATTATCAGTAATTAGCCAAAAGTTCGTCTGTGCGTTCATTTAAAAAATGGAAAAAAACGATTAGAGTATGTGCGTAATAGAGAAATTATTTATGATGTTAAATGTAAAGAATACAAATATGCTCACTTAAAGTAAGAAGTATGGGAACAAATAGTCAGTACCTATTTGTACTAAAGATAATAAAGTATCATACTAAAGATAACGGAGTAATTTTTTATACAATTAAATATTAAGTTATTGATGTAAAAATTTCAAAATACACGCGCTGTTTTAGGAATTATAATAGGAAAAAAGTTTATCTTGTTATTTGTCTTCAGGTAGTCTCTTTTTTGTTTTCTTTTAAACTGACACTGGTAGTAGTAATATACATAGCTCGAAACACGATCTTGCCTACTTTGGAATTCACACATTGTACACTTTTTTTTTTTATTGCAGTGAATGGCGAGACGAGCATGCCGTTCGCCTGATGGTAAGCGATACGACGGCTCATAAACAGTAGCAACATTTCACTACGCTCGCCATCCTGAGACATAAGATGTTAAGTCTCATTATATCCAGTAGTTGCTCTGGCTACAATGTCCTTCAATCCGAAACACAACAGTGCATTTAAGCAGTGTTGTTTCACGGAAGAAATAGACATTGCGGTGGTACCTACCCAGATGGTCTCTCATATGTGAGACTACCACCAGTACATAAGTATTTCTAATATGTGTACACGGCATTGTTGCTTAACATTTTTCCACAGTAAATTTATTCTCAATGTGTAATCTATGTTTGCGTACAGAATTTATTCAATCATAGTATTATATAATTGATTGATGTGTGATTTAATATTAATTGAATCATTGATTTTGACAATAAAACAGTTGCAAACTCGAATATGATAGTACCACAGGTTATCACAGACTTAGAACTGTTTATAATAAGCGCAAACTAGGATTGATTTCATTTAAAAAAATATATTATTTGTTTGTTTATATAGAGATGAGATAAAGAGTACATAAAAATCGACTCTTCCATCCCTAAAAGCTTAGTCATTGGCAGACGAGAAAACCGTCCTTTGTCAATGAAATTAAAAAAATAAAAACGTACGTGGGCCCTCTGACGACCCGTACGAAGCATGTAAGACGCGCTCTTTACCATAGTTTTGTACTCTTTACTCTATGCGTAAGACAAAAACCTACAATGTGTTTTCAGCTTTATTCCACTTCTGTTATCTTTTTTTATTCATATTTTCGTACTTTAATACATACTCATATTTTTTTCTTTTTATCAATGAGGCACTGTATATTAAGAGCGTATACATCTTGCACGCAAAGTCAACTATAGGTATTTCTTCGTTAATTTCACGCACACATAAGCGACCAAAGCTGTGTGCGTAGAGCTGCCGCGTCGGTTCGCTATACAATCGGCTCAAACAACTTTGATCCGTGCGCTTCAAATATTCAATTGAAATGTAACTGTAATATAATATCATAAAAATATTTTATTTGCATTATAAGTAGACAAATATTACTGTACAAGCAAATAATAATGCAAATTTAGATACTAATCATATTTTCGTTATTATTACATTGTTAAGTTGCATTCAAATCAATGTTCAATCAGTAGATACTACGGACGTTTTATTAATAATTTCGTATTCGAACACATAAATAGTGTTAGGGGCCTTACAACCCCTTACAATTACGAAATATATTTAATTTTATATTACAATACATAACATAATTTAGCCTCGGAATTACATCCCATTATATTACCTGAAACATAATTTATACTCACTACAAAATCATTGTAGGTAATAAAAATAATTAAATATTTTGCTACCAAAGTACTAAGATGTGGTAATCGCATTCCGCGCGTGGCTATTTTTACTACGCGCGGCATAATCGACTGCAGCCAGGCCGGAGCGACGAGCGATACGTCCTCCCTCTAGAAGGCCTTGCGGCGGTCTGATTTGATCCACGTCGGACAGCGTGTTTTATAGTGGTTTTTAAAATATTTGTAGAAAACATGAAAACTAATTTTGTTGAAATATAAAAATGGTAAATTATTAATAAGATGTTCTTCTATTATAATATGCAATTGCTATAGAAAATTATGTACGATAAGTTGGTGAAAAAAAATATGTTCTTGACGAGAGTTTCTGAATAATTTCGCATTGTTTAATTTTTTTTTTCAGGAACTAAACACAAAAAGATTATTTTTCTCAGCAAAATCCCTCCATAAGGGTCTTATTAGTCTGATAATATTTTTATTTTCTTCTTATATTTTGTGGTTTCGGATATCTTAAGCTTCTAAATTGCCATTTAAAGCCTAAATAACGAAACTTGTGTTCAGTAATCCTTATAGTACTCACAAATTATCCATCAATCTATAATGTTTTCCACCAAAATCCCTAGATGACAACCTTTTCTAAAATTACTAATAATTATTTTTCCTTTAAATTGTTTATTGGTGGCTATTAACTCATTTGAAAAGTCCTGTTTTTAAGCCAAAAAGCGCGTGCAGGGTATAAACGCTCTTAATTATCTATAATATGTGAAAGCTTGGTATTAGCTAATTCATCATTATTTCAAGCTTCCCTCAAGGATCTCCACATCAACTGTTGAAAGCGGCCTGCATCCAACGACTTAATTAAGTAGTTATTTGATTTTCGTTTGTAAGTAATCATAATTATTGTATTAGTATACTACTGGTGGTAAGTCTCTCATATGTGAGAGTCCATCTGAGTGGGTACCACCGCAATGACTATTTCTCCCGCCAAACAGTTTAAATGCACTGTTGTGTTTCGGTTTGAAGGACTTTGTAGCCAGAGTAACTACTCGATATATTAAGACTTCACATCTTATGTCTTAGGATGGCGAGCGCAGTGGAATGCCAAGCATTGCTTTGTAATTGAAGGTGTTGTTTGGTTTGGCTACTGTTTATGAGCGGTCGAATTGCTTACCATCAGGCGAACGGCAGGCACGTCTCGCCATTCAAGGCAATAAAAAAAAAACTAAGTTTTTCAAGAACTAAATAAATTAAAAAAATATGACACTTTTGTTCTTTTATATATTTGCGTATTACATTTTAGTATCTGCCATATCATTTAAAATCTTTTCACACGGTTTCCTAAATGGCGTTTTGTGATTATCCAATAAATCAATTAAGTACTGTACATTCAAAGCCTTATTTTTACTTTTTTGATTTTGTAAATATGCCAAGAACAGTTTGCCATAATTCCTATCATTACTGCAAATTGCATTAAACTGTATTAGATTTGAAAATATGTAGTTATCGACTTCATCTGTTTTTTTGCTAATTTGATAAGTACTACATATTGTAGGCAAATGGTGGACAAACATTTCAGCAGATAATTTTATGTAAATAATGTTTTTCAAGAACTCCTTTTGTTCGTTTTCATTTAAAAATACAATAAAATCGCTCAACACTTTGCTTGGAATGTCAATGTCTTGTAATAAAATCTCTAATAGAGTTTTATACAACCTTGGGTATTGTTCATAGATTCCAACGAAAAAATCTAAATAAAATCGATTATATTCTCGCCTTATGCAATTAGGTATGAAGAGTTTACAAAAATTGTCTATAAAAGTTATGTTCAAGTCTTTAGTGGCAAGGATGTGTTTACATAATCTCTCAATAGATGGCGCTGAAATCCGTTCCGCGAGCAAGACGAACAACGTTTGGTTTTTCGTACATTCTTCGACGAGGTAATCCCAACGGGCCGCTGGATCTGTTTCTATAATATCGATTAGTTCTTCATGGCCTACGAGATCGTTTATAACTTCTACATTACATGTAATAATAGCAGGACATGATTCCGTAGCGGTAAGAGTGAGGTTATGTTTTGGTTCACTTTCTTGAGGTTTCTTCCGAAATGCGAGCATCCATTTGTTGTTCACGTCTGGTGGAGGCGCGGCAGCGATGCACATTTGTAATAATTCCTCTGATGATTGTGAAAATGTCCAAATGTGCGACATTCTATCAAAATTCATAACAAAATTTTATTGGAAAAGTGACAGATCGGCCGTGCTAATTGTCATTTTCATTTTGACAGTTGTGTTTAGTGTTGCTACTAAAATAGTGAGCCAAATCGATTGATTATGATTGTGTTGTAATTAGAAATATTAATTTCGACATAATGGCTTTTATTTACATCTAGATCTCATAAATCATTTAAAGATAATCTCTGTCTATCTTCAGAATTTAAAAAAAATGTTTCATCACACTTTATTGTTATTGCAGGTAATTTTTGATTTCAAATATTCTTGTCATGTTGCTTTGTAATTAAAGACATTAGAAATATAGAACCTTAGATGTATTTCATTCGCTTGTAACGAAGACCTGCACATAAGTATCACCATGTTTTACACATTTATATAGGTACAGTGCTGTCGTCCGTCTTAGAGCTCTATAGGACCGCCTGTTTGCAATCTATTTCTTACTCTTTGGCGCCAATTGCTACTTGCAAGCTGGTTCAAATATCTATCAAGTGCTGTAAATCGATCGATTCAAAAATAAATGTATGTGAATATGGCAATACCGTAATAAGACGTCGGAAACACCAAACGGAATTTGTTTGATAAAAAAATAATCAGTCATTAATTAAAGGCGAAGGGATACGATTGTGTGTAGTTTTGTTTCTTATATTTTACGCAAACCGGATAAATATTTTTTTATGGTGTCTATATGAAGAGGCAGTAAGTGCTCTTAGAATATTATAATTTCTATGCTTTATTTTTGTGTTCAGTAAGAGTTAGGCACAATGCCTATGTTTCAATATTTTCCTTGTTTATTATCGCATACCTACATTATTCCACTGTGGTTAATTGAATAATACACTCAGAATTGGCCACAATATGTTAGTAAATTACAATAATAGATAAGATGGGAATATTGTCGAGAAAATAAAACCATACATCCTTGAATTATTTAATAAGTGAAACCAATAATCTCGATTTGTAACGGAACGTCCTGTCTTTATTCTATTTTTTAAATATTTGTATACGCGCGGGAGACATCTTTCGGCCAAGATAATTTTCCATTTATTATTGAACTGATTTTAATTCACTGTAATTTAAATTCTATAGGAAGTGTATGATTTAATTTTTCCGCGTTTCTATGCATTTCTACTCGCTGTATGTCAATCTCTAGGATAGTCAGTGATGGAAGAGATACAGAACTATTTCTAAATTATACATTCAATAGAATATTATTCTGAAATGTGGAAAGATATTAAATAATATTTGCTTTTATGCCTAATCAGAATTAAATTCATATCTAATTCGGCTTAAGTTTAACAATTTTAATGCGACAAATATTGTATGTTACGTCTTTCGTTCTGCCTTCATTGCCCGTAGCAGGTGCAAACAATTCGCTTTTGCCAAACCGGAATTGAAAAAAGCCGGGAGAGCAATGACACTCCAGAGGTCAAAAATCTCATAGGGTACTTAGATTGTGACGTGACCAGTTTATCTCCTCGTTTTCAGGGTCCCGTACAAGGTAAAAACGGGGTCCTATTACTAAGTCTGTCTGTCTGTCGGTCACTAGGCTGTATATTAAAAACCATGATAGTAAAAATGCTGAAATATTCACAAATTATGTATTTCCGTTGTTGCTATAACAATAAATACTAAAATAGAAAAAAATAGAGATATTAAGGGGTTTCGCAATATAATATTATAAACGTGTTTTTTTTTCGTATTTTGTTTGCTCAATATTAATAACGGTAACAGTATTGTATATTTCCCGACAGTTCCCGTAGCACAAGTTGACCACACGCTGACTGTAAACCGTGAAGCGCTGGGTTCGATCCCCGCACTAAAACAAATTTTAGTGAGACACAGTTATTTATTTCGGGTCTTGGTGTTTGTGAGATCAAAAAGTCTCTCATAGTTTCTGATACACGACCCAAGACTCGATCTTGGTGTATATGGGGTTTACTCTGTGCTTCAACATGACGATGAATTCGAACACACCGTAAAAGTCTTGAGTATGCCAAATTCTATACAAAATGTTAATCCTGTATCGTACGTCGTAGTCTTATACTAACTTCAAAGTGAATAAGTTCCATAGAGAATAGTACTGGTTTTTAGAAGTGGAAAACTCTCATCTCATATGTTGATGTTTAACGTCCGAATATTTAAACATCGCGTTGGAGTATAGTGTAACCCCCCAGGACTATGTATGTGGCTGTTTTTGATATTCTTTTTTTATTCCTATGAATGGCGAGACGAGCATGCCGTTCGCCTGATGGTAAGCGATACGACCGCTCATGAACAGTTGCAAAACCAAACGCTTTGAATTACAAAACAATGCTTGATATTTCACTCCGTTCGCCGTGCTGAGACATAAGATGTTAAGTCTCGATATGTCCAGTAGTTACTCTGGCTACAATGTCCGTCAATCCGAAACACAATAGTGCATTTACACTGCTGTTTGGCGGGAGAAATAGACATTGCGGTGGTACCTTCCCAGGCGACCTCTCAGATATGACAGACCTTACTATCTGTACCATTTATTTATTTATTTCTTATAATGTGTTCAAAAAAAATACCAGGACAGCATGTGAGTGCAGACTGCAGAGGTATGGAGCGCGAGCGTCCGCAAGCCGTAGTCGCATTGTTGACCTCTTAACATCAATGTTATCCTAGTACCCGTTACTTCTCGAGAATAAATCGTGCCGTGTTTTTTAATCGCAATTTTACTGGGTTTTAAGACTAGGCAAAGGTAAATAGACCCGACAGTCTTAAATATCGTATTGACGCAAAATTAAAATTAATTTTACACATAAACAAATACACCCAACAGTTACATAATATATTGTTCTGACCTCAAATAAAGATAAATTATGTCTCGTCATAGGCATCAGGGACTTTTAAATACATTTAACTACAATAAAATATAATAAATATATTACATCCAACAGTCACATACATAGTCCTTAGACCCTACCTCACATTAAGATCAATTAAGTCTTGTGTCATAGGTATCAGGAACTACGAGTTTCTTCAGTCTCACAAACACATAGACGCGAGAAAAATGCCTTTGGGCGTCACAGACATTTGTCTCGGTGCGGGAAACGAACCCGCGGCCTCTCATTTCACAGTTGGCGTTTAAGCAAATGCGCCACGGAGGCTGTCAATTAGGTCTTGTATCAGGATATAAAGGAAACTTCATAGCATCAGAACAATTATTTGGGTTTATTTGTAATGAGAAGTCGCGGCTTCTATCTCCGCACCTAAATAAATGTTTGTATGATGTGTGAAATGTGAACCACAAATATTCGTCTTAGGTCTGAGTGTTTGTGACTGAAAAGTCTCTCGTAATTTCTTATACCCACGGCAAACGACTCAATTGACCTTAATGTGGGATTAGGACTATTTATTTATAAAACTGCGTGGTGGCCTGGTGGTAAACGGACCAGACGCGGCTGCCAACATGTTGACGGTGGTCGCGGGTTCGAATCCCAGAGCACACCACTGACTTTTCGGAGTCATATGTGTATTGGTAGTCAATCACCTCGCACTAAAACGGTGAAGGAAAACATCGTGAGGAAACCTGCATACCATAGCGATTTATAAAAAAATCTATGGTATGTGAGTCCGCAAACCTGCACTAGGCCAGCGTGGTGGACTATACCCTACTATATTCATTCGAAACGAAGTTCGAAACTTCGGACGATCGAAGTTTTTTATACGATACGAATGTATCTACTCTGTAAAAGCTCGAATTTGTATAACGTACATCGTAACCATAAGTCTATGTTTACGACCATAAGTCAATAACGACCATAAGTATATGTAGGTACATTCATATCGTATATAAACTTTGATCATCCGAAGTTTCGAATTTCGTTTCGGATTAATATAGTAGGGCCCCAGTCTAGCCATTTTCAATCGTACTGTCGATTGTAGAGGAGGCCCGTGCCCTGCAGTGGGACGAATATGGGCTGATGCAGATACAGAGATTTATATACGGACTATTATGTATGGACTGTCGCTGGATGCAGGCCGCTTCCAACAGGTCATTGTGGAGATCATTGGGGGAGGCCTATGTTCAGCAGTGGACTTCCTGTGGCTGATATGATGATGATGATGATGATGTATGGACTATGTATATCACAGTTGGATATATTTTTATTTTATTTTATTGTTGTTAAATGTGTTAAACAGTCTATCGGTAATCAAACCAATTATTTATTGTAAATTGGATATACATAAGTGTAACAATTTGATTTATACGCAAAGCTAAACGATAATGTTATTTTGCATGAATTGAAATGAATTATTACCGCTCATTTCAATCGTGAAGGAAAATATCGCATGGAAACATGGGGGTTAGTCTATAAAAACGATATGAACTTCGAATGTTCCACGCCCGGAGTAAGATATAAGATTTCCACTCAAGAGCGTCGCCAATGGGGAGCAGCTTGGGGCAGCTGCCTCAAACTAGAGATTAAAAAGAATTGCCAAATGTAAAGCAATCAAAATCTTTGACTTGGCTTGCCTACTATACGGATTTTTTTTGCATATACCATACTATTGTACAATAATACTTACCGTCTGGGGCCGCCGTCAATATTGTGTAAGTTGGAATCACATTTTTCTCATTTTCTATAATGTTTGCCTCTCTCTAGGCCATCAGCTGGCGACACCCTTGTTTCCACTTCTACAAATCAAAACTTTTCTCTATTATACTTATCATTTTCTAATCAATTTTGTGGAGTATCTACTATCTAGGCACATTATTGAAGTTTTACGTACGCTGTCGGAACACTCGAAGTTCGTATGGTTTTTATATAGGAACCCCCCCCTGCATACTTAAAGAAAAGATAACCTCTTCAATTTCACAAGTATTTCAAGTCCGCCAACCCTCACTACTGATGGTAGGTCTCTCATATGTGAAAGGCTGCCTGCGTAGGTACCACCGCAATGTCTATGTCTCCCGCCAAACAGCAGCATAATGCACTGTTGTGTTTTGGATTGAAGGACATTGTATCCAAAATAACTACTGGACATATTGAGACTTAACATGTTATGTCTCAGGATGGCGAGCGCAGTGGAATGGCAAGCATTGATTGCTCTGCAATTCATGTTGTTGGTTGGCTTTGCTAATGGCCATGAGCGGTATCACTTACCATCAGGCGAACAGCATGCTTTTCTCGCCATCCATAGCAATAAAAACATACATATTAAATACTAGCGGCCCGGCCCAGCTTCGCCCGGGTACAATAGATTTCTGTACAATAATATGTACGTATTATACATATAAACCTTCCTCTTGAATCACTCTATCTATTTAAAAAAACCGCATCAAAATCTGTTTCGTAGTTTTAAAGATTTAAGCATACAAAGGGACATAGGGACAGAGAAAGCGACTTTGTTTTATACTATGTAGTGATAATATTTTACCTTGACTAAATGTAATAAATACCATACAAAGATATTAATTACATTTCTTGGTTAATGGTTGTTGTAACTAGTAAGATATTGTCTAGAGCGATAACATTTGTATTTTTCTTGTTAAGTTTTTAAAATGTTTTATTTCTTTATTTCGAGACAAGCATGACATTCTTCTGATGATGAGCGATACGACCGCTCATGGACAGTAGCAAAACTAAACAACACCTTGAATTACAAAGCAATGATTAGCATAGAGACTAAACAAATAAAATAGAAATTAAATTGACAATGTCCGTGGCGCAGTTGGTTAGACGCCGCCTGTGAAACGAGAGACCGCGGGTTCGATCCCCGCACCGAGAGAAATGTTTGTGTGGACCACAAATATTTCTTTCGGGTCTGGGTGTTAGTGAGACCGGAAAGTCTCTCGTAGTTCCTGATACCCACGATACAAAACTCGATCACATTGTGGGGTCAGGACTATGTATGTGACTCTTAGGTGTTGTAATATTTATTTATTTGTTAATAAGATATTACCGTATTATTCTTTTTTTACAGGCCGCAATGTTAGTATTTTTGCTGTTCGCGACGCTTGGCGCCGTGTTATCAACTCCCATTCAGGACAAAATCACGCCAAGAGAAGGAGAATCGTGTGGCTATGACGTAAGTAAAACAATTGCAATGATAATAGCTTTTTAAAAGAATAATGGAAAATTCAGAAAATTAAATACTATTTGATAGGGGATCACTCGGAAAGATTGTTCTCTTGAAAAAGGATACGTTTTTCTAATTAGAAAGTGGCCAAAATGCCGCTATTTTAACAAAGTATTAATTTTCAATTAATTTTGTTTGAATTTAAAAAGTTACGGTTCGCCACTTTATTAAAACTTTAAATGGATACACGGAACAGTCCAACAGAATGTCTTGGACCCCACATTAAAATCAAATTTGTCTTGTGTCGTGTATCAGAAAGCAGGAGAGACTTTTCGGTCTCACAAATACCCAGACTCGAAAGAAATACTGCTATCCCACCAATATATGTCTCCCTTTTGATCGAACCTGTTACCTGCGTCCTCTAATTTCATAGCCAGCGTCTTACCATACATACATACATAATCTTCACGCCTATAGCGGTAGGCAGAGACTATAGACCGCCACTTTATTCGATCCTGATAAATTACTTTCGCTTCATCCACTTTCATCAATCTTTTCATGAATTCTCGTCGGTTCAGGGTGCTTTTGACCTGACCCTTGTAGATTCACTAGTTTGGATGGTGTATGTTCGGTGAGGTCGACCCCTACCGACTCTTCCATCCACACTGGCATTGTATATTTGCTTTGTTATTCTACTTTCATCCACTTTATTACTAAACCATTGTATTATTGTATGTACTCTTTGTGTATGTTGTGTATACTTTGGAAAATTATGTATTTATCTTTCTTTTTGATCTCTGTTTATTTTTATTTGCTGATATGTGATTTAATGTAGACCTAATAAAATAAAATAAAAAATGTTTTCTACATGACTAAACTATCGTAATATTTCTGACATTTCTAGCGGCGTCTTATCAATGCCACTATCGGCCGATGCCAATAATCCATAGAAAAAATATATTGAAATCAATCTGGATTGTTTTCTATATTTCGATTTGTCATTTACCATGTTGCCATAGTTTTTTCACTACTGAGATTGATTATTGGCAATATAGTATCAGAAAAAGATGGAGCTGTCAATCTCAAACGGCAAATTTTAGATTGGGATTGTTTATTGACAGCGGCTGTTAATCGCAAATTTTTGATAGGTCATTGTGGAAATTCTTAGAGGCTTCTATTCGACAGCAGACTCCATTGTTCAGATTGTAATGAAGTTTGTTGGACCGTTTCTATTTATTTAACATAATAAATATATTTGCGTTACCTCGATTTTGTTATCAGAGTTTAAAGGTTAAAGATAACAGTTGTACATAATACATATACGTCAACGTTATGTATTAACGACAATGTTAAGTCTATATACATTTATAAAGACTTTGAATACTATATAATCAAGGGTTAATGCTTGGTTTTGTGTTAAGAGACGTCAATTTTTTTTATTGAAAACAGACATGCTTTAGTATAATCATGTAGATATTTAAAATATACATTTTTTTTTAATTTTTACTTATTTTAATGTATTTATTTGTTTATTTAGTTTATTGTACACCTGGAAAGTTTAAAAATTAAAGGGTGTACACTATTATTTAAGAAAAAAACTATGCATTTACCGCCTTAACACGACGATAGAAAGAAATAACAAAAAAAAAATCGTCGCAATTTTTTTGCACAAAATTTAGTTGCATTGTGTCTGAAATCATTAAAACTACCACCCAGCTTTGTTTTCGTCTTGATAATATACCCTGTATATTATATACATACATAAACTTACGCCTTTTTCCAGGCTCGTTTCACGACTCATAGCAATAAATAATAATTAATAATATCTGTTTCAGAGCTGTCCTAAGACGGAGGAGGGTTTTCTGAACGTCCACATCGTTCCTCACACGCACGACGATGTCGGCTGGCTGAAGACTGTCGACCAGTATTACTATGGAAGTGAGTATTCTTAATAGAACAGTTTGTTAGGTCTATCAACTGGACTGTCCCGCCCTCAAACCACTGTAACTCTTGTGTCGCAACGTCAACAACACGCATTCATACATTTGAACAACATGGATTCCGTGGTGCTTTACAGCTGGCTTCTCCGGCTGTAAAAGTCTTTTTGCGAGGTTATTTACCTCTTCAGTTCAATGTTTTGTCACCCGCCTTGCACGGAGGGAAGTGGACATTATTTATTTGCAACTCCTCCTATAAATTTAACTTTCTGATTGATTTCGTTGCGGGTTAAAGACAAGTTAGACATTCCCGGAGACTCGCCGAGCTTCAATGCTCGGTGTCATTACTTTGTGTGCCACTGTTGATCCTGGCTCACAGGAGTTGCAGTGGCGGGTGTTAGGGCGGGACAGTCAACAACAATCATAATATTTTATATTAAAAAGAAGAAATAAAATGTGCGTGGTGGCGTGGTGGGGTAACGGATCATACGTTGCTGCCAACATGCTCACGGTCGCGGGTTTGAATCCCAGGACACTGTCTTTTCGGAGTCATGTGTGTATTGATAGTCAATCACCACGCACTAAAACGGTGAAGGAAAACATCATGAGGAAACCTGCATACCATAGCGATTTATAAGAATTTCTATGGCATGTAAGTCCGCCTGCATTAGGCCAGCGTGGTGGACTGTACTAACCACTCTCAATCGTACTCTCGATTTTAGAGGAGGCCCGTGCCCTGCAGTGGGACGTATATGGGCCGATATAGAATATCCTTTGCCGAACTTGTAATGAAAATATACTTTTTCTTGTTTTCAGGTAAGAACAGTATCCAAAAGGCGGGCGTTCAGTACATCATAGATTCCGTTGTTAAAGAACTATGGGAGGATCCTAAGAGAAGGTAATATGTTTATTGATTACTTCAGAAACTATTCAAACAACTATTGAAATAACATTCAACTATGCAAACAAATGCACTGTATGGAAAACTTGTAAAAATATAATTATGGTTTCTTAGATTTACGCGAATGTTACACGTTGAAATAAAACCAACAAACCAAATCCGCGATAAAATCCAAAATATAATCAATTACTTTGTAAATAAGTATAGAATATGTATTATGTATGGACTTGTCATAAGAGCTATTTAATTGCTTACATGGTCAATAAACCGATTTCATTTCGTTTTGTAAAGAACAACGCTAGAGTTTCTTGCCCGTTCCATTTTGGCGAAAACAGATTGGAAACCGGGTGGCAATGAAAAAAGAAATAAGTGACTGAACCTAAATAACAAAAAAATATGGGGTCAATAAATATTTTCATTTCATTTAAATAAATATTTTGACCAAGGTTACCGACATAGCCCATAGGATTGGCAAGTTGAAGTGGCAGTGGGCCGGGCACATAGCTCGTAGAACCGATGGCCGTTGGGGCTGAAAGATTCTCGAGTGGAGGCCACGCACAGGCAAGCGAAGTGTCGGACGCCCGCCTACAAGGTGGACGGACGATCTGACTAAGGTCGCAGGAAGTCGCTGGATGCAGGCCGCTTCCAACAGGTCATTGTGGAGATCACTGGGGGAGGCCTATGTTCAGCAGTGGACTTCCTGTGGCTGATATGATGATGATGATGATGAAATATTTTGAAAGTCTCCGTGGCGCAGGCGACAAATGTCTGACCAAAGGCGGAGACAAATGTTTGTGCGGTCCACAAATATTTCTTTCGGGTCTGGGTTTTTGTGAGAGCGAAGTCTCTCGTAGTTCCTGATACACGACACAAGACTCGATCTTAGTGTGGGGTCAGAACTATGTATGTGACTGTTGGGTGTATTTGTTTATATTATTTCAAACAAACCCAGGCGACCTCTGATGATGAAAGACCTACCACCAGTAGTGAATTGGTTTGTTTTGTTTTTGATGGAATTTGTGTTTTGTTCGCAGATTCATATATGTAGAGACGGCGTTCTTCTGGAAGTGGTGGGTGAAGCAGTCGCAAAGCGTGCGGGACAAGGTTCATACCCTGGTCAGGCAGGGACGACTGCAGTTTGTCGGTATGTACATACAGGGTATCAAGACTGCTACTGAAAACGAAGTCGGGTGGTAGTTTTAGTGACTTCAGAAACATAGCAACTAAATTTTGTGGAGAAAATTGCGACCAATATTTTTTGTTATTTTTTTTTCTATCGTCGTATTAGGGTGGTAAATACATAGCTTTTTGTTAAATAATAGTATACACCCTTTAATTTATAAATACGCTATAGTACGCAAGGCTTTAAATTATTATTTTAGCAAAAACTATGGATTTACCATCCTAACTCGACGATATTTAAAAAATAATAAAAAAAAGTTGTCCCGTTTCTTTGCACGTTGTGTTTGTAGTTACTTAAACTACTACCCGACTTCGTTTTCGGTGGCACTCTTGATATACCCGGTATATCTGTATCCCATATTTTTTTTTAATTATCTTGTTGATAAGCACAATTAATTCTTTGTATGTCGATAAATAAAGTAAAAATGTGTGTGTGTGTGTGTGTGTGTGTGTGTGTGTGTGTGTGTGTGTGTGTGTGTGTGTGTGAGTGATCACAAATCATGGCTGTAACAAACTTTAAAACGTCATTTGTACGAATTGGAGTATTGAAATCAGACCCAGTGTTCTGACATGAACTGTATGACCCCCCCCCCCCCCCACAGACGTAAAAGCTGGATCCGGCCTTGCATTAGAGTGTGTATCGCAAATGTGGAACCTTCGATATTTTATTTTATTTATTCGGAAAAATTACAGTAAATAAAAAACTTAAAGTAAATCAAGATAATGCAGTTATACTTATAAAGCCAATTACAAATTCACAAATACGTTAGTACTTGAATAGCGTAACGGTCAATTAGGTCTTAACTTAATGAGAAAAAATAAAAGAAAAAAGAAGACAGTTCGTGTTGCTGAGGGAGTTTCTTGCGCCGCTTCTTCTTCACAGCTACAACACGTTCAGAAGCGGTGGTAGCAGAAAAGGAAGGAAAGATTTTGTTAAAGACTATTTGAATAAAGAATATTTTGATTTGATTTTGAGATACAGAGTAAAATATAAAGTAAAACAGAAATAAAATGTAGCACTATAAGTACATAGGAAGAAAGACACATAAAAAACAAATCGTAAATAAAACTAAACGTGTTGATGTGAAATTTATAAATCCCGTATCGAGGCCATACAAAAGATTTTTTTACGCTATTTGGAGTTCAATGCTAGACAGGTCTATAATTATTATATTCATCGCTGTAAAAAGTATCATTTCTTACCAATTTCCTGCACTCATGGTTATAGTATAGGAGGTAGCAACGTTTTCGAGAAAGAATTTTAGGTCAGTTGATTTTGTGATATGTCGTCCTTCTTGCACTTTCGGTTAGAGTCTGGGCTATCTGGCTGGCGGTAGTGGTTGCGTTCATTAGTGCGCATCCTACCTGTCCAGGTAATAATCCTGGATTTTAAAAGCATTTTAGAAGGCGTAATTTTTGATTTTTTGTTTTTAAATAAGTCTCTCTGACATACTTTTTTTATTGCCAGACATCATTGACATTGCTAACTATGTGCTATACGCCGATTTTATATTTTTTTTTTTATTAAAATTTTAAAGTATTTTATAATGTCTGTAATTTTAATATTATGTTATTTAAAGATAAGAAAAACTTAAAATAAATTTGCCAGACATTAATTCGATTGTTAAGTCTGGAATTAAAATGAAAAAGTCATGAAAAGTATTGCAGTATAATGCTAGTATTCGGAGAGAGGCAGTTGCAGAATAAGTCGAGAATGATACAGAGAACCATTACAAAAGTAAATTACTTGTCACTGTACATGTAATAAAAAATAATAATAATATTCAAACACTACGATTATTTTTCCATTCCAAATCCCATGAATCAGAACTACATAGAGCTGTAGTACGAGCTGATCATAAATATACACCACTTAACCTGTTAGATTCCATGATGGACTTAAACCCGACCACTAACACACAAAAGCTGAATGCCTGGACACAAAAATCTCTCCCCGGGAGACACCGCCTCGACTTAACTAATCCTATCGTTGACAAAATTAGAAGATAACGAAAGTTCCCAAGAAGATCATATGAATGACACTGACAAAGACAGCGACGATGATGATGATGATTATGAAGATGCCTCTTTTTTTTTGTGACGTCACTATGGGCTGAAACAACTTGAAAAACTTAATATTAATTATTTATAATTTACATTTAGTAATCAGAACAATTTAAATAAAAAGTGTTGTTTTTTAAATTTTAATCTAATTTTATATTCCTTTTTATGCTTAATTTTTTTTGGAAACTTGCTCTGACTAGAATGATTATTATTATTTATATGGTATTTAAAATAATTTCTACTATTTCTGGCGAAATAATCAGCTACGCAGGCTTGCGGCCAAAACGAAACTGATAATGAATAAATGATAGTTAAAACACGTAAGAAATAGAAAAATAATGGATGAGCTTATTAAAATGTTTCTATTGACAGGAATTTATGAACTATTCGGCAGGTATTTAAAATGACAGCTTTTTGCATGAGGGTATATGTTAGGGGATGTATTTGGAGTGTCTTCAAACTTTTATGAAGATACTTAGGAATTACACCCATAGTTGACACCACAATTGGTACGGTCCGCACGGAGTCAACTCGCCACTGTCTTTTTAATTCTATAGAAAGGTTATATTTTGCTATTTTTTCTATATATGTTGTTTGTAGGTTATGGGTATTTGGTATAGCTATATCAATTAGAAAAACTGCTTTGTTTCTTTTATCGTGTAGTGTAATATCCGGTCTATTGTGATGAATTGTCTTGTCTGTCATAATAGTCCTGTCCCAGTAAAGCTTGTAGTTGTCCGATTCTAGTATTATTTTGGGTGAATATTTATAATATGACGTTTTATTTGTTATTAACTCGTATTTGTATGCAAGATATTGGGGTACTATTGCAGCTACTTGGTCATGTCGATGTTTTTAATCCGTCTGGGTTATAGATTTACAGGCTCCGGTTATATGTTGAATTGTTTCAGGACTACTATGACAGTGCCGACAGAGATCATTTTGGACTGTAGGATCTTTGATTATGTGTTTCCTATAATTTTTTGTGTCGATTGTCTGGTCCTGGATGGCAACCATGAATCCCTCCGTTTCGGGAAACATTTCGCCTCGCTTAAGCCACGCGTTTGAAGCTATTTTGTCAACGATAGGATTAGTTAAGTCGAGGCGGTGTCTCCCGTGGAGAGATTTTTGTGTCCAGGCATTCAGCTTTTGTGTGTTAGTGGTCGGGTTTAAGTCCGTCATGGAATCTAACAGGTTAAGTGGTGTGTATTTATGATCAGCTCGTACTACAGCTCTATGTAGTTCTGATTCATGGGATTTGGAATGGAAAAATAATCGTAGTGTTTGAATATTATTATTATTTTTTATTACATGTACAGTGACAAGTAATTTACTTTTGTAATGGTTCTCTGTATCATTCTCGACTTATTCTGCAACTGTCTCTCTCCGAATACTAGCATTATACTGCAATACTTTTCATGACTTTTTCATTTTAATTCCAGACTTAACAATCGAATTAATGTCTGGCAAAGGACATGGCCAGTTTTTGTATGGCGCTGTGCCTAGTACTTCAAATCTCATCTACATCAATTAGTTTTGCATTGTTGGGGTAAGGTTTGTTCCAAGATTAATACAGAAAAGTTACAAAGCCTATGAAGTTCAGGGTTTTTAGATATTTACAAAAACATATCTTATTTTGAGGTTAGGTTTTGTAGGTTATCATTCAAATTTATTGAATCTAATAAGAATACGTTTACATAAATGCTTTATCATCGAATTTGGAATTTAAAGGAACTTATATTTTATAAGTTACACAAAATATACACCGAGACGTATTTTAATTGTATCACAATGTAAACAAATAGACAAAGCATGGTTCCTGTCAAGCAACTGTCAAGTGTCAAGTATTTTACTGCAGCGTTTAGTTGTTGCAATGAAAGCGTGTAAAAATGGGAAGAATATATGTGTAAGTATATACTACAAACATTGCTTTATATATATTTAGTATTGTTAGTTATTATGACCTATTACCTACTTATAAATTATTTTTAGGAATATTTAAGATAAAGTTATTATTTTTTTCCTACACTTGCTTTACTGCGAACGAAACGTTTATGCGGGGCCAACAATGGCGGAAATGGGTCATCAATCAATGCAAAATCTTATTAAACTTTATATTACTCCCTAAACTTCTACAGAAATATGACATATTCTTAAATTAATAGTTGATTTTTTATATTCATTCAATTATTGCTTTGTTTTTGTACATGATAAAAAGTAACTAGGCAGAAACTGTCCAGGTCCTTTATTTTAAGTTTTTCTTATCTTTAAATAACATAATATTAAAATTACAGACATTATAAAATACTTTAAAATTTTAATAAAAAAAAAATATAAAATCGCGTATAGCACATAGTTAGCAATGTCAATGATGTCTGGCAATAAAAAAAGTATGTCAGAGAGACTTATTTAAAAACAAAAAATCAAAAATTACGCCTTCTAAAATGCTTTTAAAATCCAGGATTATTACTTGGACAGGTAGGATGCGCACTAATGAACGCAACCACTACCGCCAGCCAGATAGCCCAGACTCTAACCGAAAGTGCAAGAAGGACGACTTATCACAAAATCAGCTGACCTAAAATTCTTACTTTTCAAACGTTGCTAGCTCCCGTACCATTATAAAGTATTCTGTATGCAGGAGGGGCGTGGTCTATGAATGACGAGGCGGCCGCACATTACCAGAGCACCATCGATCAGTTCACATTCGGACTCAGGTAAGAATCAATAGATATTTGTATTACCTACGTTGTGTCAAAGATCCGATCTTCCAGCGATCAGTACAATGCCTGTAATCCTCTCATATCGCACCATTCGAATTAATAGGGGCATAACTAAAAACATATTATTTTTGGGCAACTTTTATTAAAAAATTGTAACTTAACAAATGTTGTACTAATGGAAAATACAAAAATAAAAAAGCACAATTATAAAACTACAGTAATAATTTACATAGTTTGGTCATGTCGTGATGTAAACAAAATAGTAATGTCAGTTAAAGTATCCCATTACATCAAGTAACAAAAAACAATGTTGTTTTTATTTCAAAAATAGTTGCTCTGTTTGTAGTCACTAAAACTACTGTCTGGCTTCGTTTTCGATAGCAGTCTCGATACCCTGTATATTTTTAACCAACTACAAACAAAGGAGGTTCTCAATTCGACTGTTATTTTTTTTTGTAGCAAGTTGAACGAGACATTCGGCGCGTGCGGTCTACCCCGTGTGGGTTGGCAGATCGACCCATTCGGCCACTCGCGAGAGTTTGCGTCGCTGCTGGCCGGTATGGGATACGATGGTCTGTTTCTCGGCCGCATAGACTACCAGGACAAGGCTGCCAGGCTCCACCGGCAGGATATGGAGATGATATGGCGTGGAGACGATGACCTGGGTGAGATTACTTGGATTTGTAGTATTTTTAAGACATTAATCAACTAAATGAAAGCTACTTTTTTGTTTAGGGAAAAATACATATTTTCAATAAATATAAACATTGCGACCCAGTCCCGGATTTATAGGAGAAATCAACTCGATGTCTAATAAGATTTTTTTTTTCTATCGTAAAATGTGATGATAATAACTTTATTTTAAAAAATCAAAACAAATATCAATCAAACCATAGAAAATTCTATAATTAATAAATTTTACTGGTACCTACTACCTACCACCAGTAAAATTTATATGTGCGAGGCTGCCTGAGTCTATTTCCATATATAACCACCAGAATGTCTATTTCTCCCGTCATACAGCAGTTTAAATGCTCTGTTGTGTTTCGGATTGAAGGACGTTGTAGCCAGAGTAACTACTGGACATGTTGAGACTTTACGTCATATGTCTCAGGATGACGAGCGCTGTAGAATTCCAAGCATTGCTTTGTAATTTGAGGTGTTGTTTGGTTTTGCTGCTGTTCATGAGCGGTCTCATCGCTTACCTTCAGGCGAACGGCACGCTCGTCTCGCCATTCAATGCAATTAAAAAAAAACAATATCGGAATTGGGATCAACGATATTTTGTGCCTATACTATGAATGGCCATTCTCATTTGTCCAGGTAAATCGTCGGACATATTCACTGGCGTGTTGTACAACACGTACTCGCCTCCGCCGGGCTTCTGTTTCGACGTATTGTGTGACGACGAGCCGATCATCGACGATCCCGACTCACCCCTCTTCAATGTTGACGATAAGGTAAGGGTATTATGTTTTAATTGTGTAATTGGCGCTACAATCTACAAATAGTTCTATTTTATTATAAAGATGGCGCTGCGATTTATAAATAGTTCCGTTTTATTATATAGGTGGCTCTATGATCTATAATTAGTTCTGTTTTATTAAATAGGTGGCGCTACTATAGATAAATAGTTCTGTTTTATTACATAGGTGGCGCTACTATAGATAATAAGTTCTGTTTTATTGAATAGGTGGCGCTACGATCTATGAATAGTTCCGTTTTATTTCGTAGGTGGCGCTAAATCGATTAGTAGTTCCGTCTAATTAAATAGATGACGCTACAATCTATAAATAGTTCTGTTTATTATGTAGGTGGCTCTACGATCTATAATTAGTTCAGTTTTATTAAATAGGTGGCACTTCAATAGATAAATAGTTCCGTTTTATTTCGTAGGTGGCGCTAAATTGATTAGTAGTTCCGTTTAATTAAATAGATGGCGCTACAATCTATAAATAGTTCTGTTTTATTAAAAAGGGGCGCTATAATAGATAAATAGTTCCATTTTATTTCGTAGGTGGCGCTAAATTGATTAGTAGTTCCGTTTAATTAAATAGATGGCGCTATAATTTAAAAATAGTTCTGTTTAATTAAATAGGTGGCGCTACAATGGATAAATAGTTCCGCTTTATTTTGTAGGTGGCGCTACGATCTATAGTTCGGTTTCATTACGTAGGTGGCGCTACAGTCTATAAGTAGTTTCATTTTATTTCATAGATGGCTCTACAATAGATAAATAGTTCCGTTTTATTAAATAGGTAGCGCTAAAATCTATAATTATATCCGTTATATTACATAGATGGCGCTACGAACTTTAATAATTCCGTTTTATTTCGTAGGTTTAAGTGTTTTCATAGGTTTATTTTATAGATATATAAATCGTGCAAAGTATATAAATCTTGCTTTCAAAATGTAATATTATTGTTATTATTTAGAAAATACTTATAATATCAATACATACATAAGCTCACGTCTAAATCTTTAAAGGGGTGGGCAGAGATGTTTCTAGAGACACACAGTTCGCCAAGCTTGTTTATCGCTTTCCTGAATGTAATACTGAACCTAGCTATAACATATTCAAATCAATAGGTAATTGATAAAATTAAATTCGAAATGAAATTAATATAATTTATTGAACCTGTAAATTGTATTGACTTTATTTTGGTTTGGACACTTTTTGTCTTGTTATAAGAGCTATTTTATTTAATTAGAAAATCTTTAATATGTTAATATGAATTTATTTTATTTTTTCTGATAGTAGGTCTCTCAAATGTGAGAGGCTGCTTGGATAGGTACCACCGCAATGTCTACTTCTCCCGCCAAACAGCGGTTTAAATGTGCTATAGTGTTTCGGATTGAAGGAAATTGTAGCCAGAATAACTACTGGATATTGAGACTTAACATGTTATGTCTCAGGATGGCGAGCGCAGTGGAATGCCAAGAATTGCTTCGTAATTCAAATTGTTTGGTTCTGCTACTGTTTATGAGCGGTCGTATCGCTTACCATCAGGCGAACGGCTTGCTCGTCTCGCCATTCATTACAATAAAATAGAAATATGAAACAAAATATGTTGTAGGTCTCAAAATTCCTAGAAATTTGCCGCAAAATGTCTGAAGGATACAAGAGTGACAATATTTTAATTACTATGGGCGAGGATTTTCATTATCAAGACGCTTCAATGTGGTTCAAGAATTTGGATCTATTGATTGAGTAAGTCGAGGGGAACGTTGTATAGTTCTGTGCCATGGTTTTGCTTATATTTTTAAGCTAAGTTCCCTGAATATAAAAAAGGGGAGTTGTTTCGCTTGGCAAAAAAGTCTGCTTCTAATGAGGGCGCTAAGATCGAATTTAGTAATTTGGCAACCCGATTTACAACCACAGAAAATGTTTATATATGTGTTCTTTTTATTTATTTTATTTATTTATTAAAATACAGACTTAGAAACAAAAAATAAATATTATTTCCACGAAACCAGACTTCGGTTTGACCGTGGAGTTGGTGAGTCTCATTTAGACATGTACATAACATTTGCATTAGACATTAAACAAATAAAATAACCCTTCTGACGTCAGAAACAAACAAAAATATACAAACACGCATAAACTGTATGATATAACTATAAAATAAAATGAAACATAACTATAAACAATAAAATCTAACAAAATATCACTTCCAAAAATTTTAGTAGAAAATAAAACATCACTTCTAAACTTACACCATTTTATTGTTGTTAATAGTCTCTTTGTTTATTTTAATCACAAAACAAAGAGAACCGTACTAAAATGTATAGTAATAACAGAGTTAAATTATTGAACGAACACAATAACATTTTTTATAGTGTTGCCATATTTTATTTCTTTAATGCCAATTGTCACCGTATCGTACACATTTTTTGCCAAGTTATAAGCTTGTGTATGTTTGTCGCATCGTAGCTTATATTTATTCATAAACGGTTTTGAAACGTATTTGAAATATCGTATGTTTTGCCTTTTCCAATGAATTTTGAATTCCGTTTGAGCGCAGACAAGACATTCGATAGCAAAAATAAGTTCTAAAATTGTCAATGTATAAGGTCCTAAAGGAAAGATTTACTAAAAACTAATGTAATAAAATACGGAATGTACCCACTTATAATATGTGCAATATGATGCATTCATGAAAGATGATACTAGCATGATTATGAATTAAAATATTTAGCTACTAAACCATTCTACATTTTATACTGCTCGTCTTGCATGTATTGACAATGCTTTGGGCTTAATTTAAGGAATAACCAATTATTCATAAGGACTTAACGCAGTTTTCAAATCCCCTTATTCATAAGGACATAAATCAGTTTTGAAATGTCGTTAATATGCTTATTAAAAACGTTATACATAGATGTGAAAAATCACTAGTTAGCTATTTACTTTTAAAAAGGCCGAGACCCTTATATAAGCAAATTTTAAGCAGAAGAATGGCGGATGTATGTCGGCTGGACGTTTGATATTACCGTCAAGTGAATGCAATTACTTTTCTTCTGTGAAGTGGATTTACTTATGTAGAAAATAAACATTATGAATTTGTAGTAAAACTTAAAAACATTTTATAATATCCTATTTACATGATTTAGCTAATTTACGTTTATATTGTTGAGCGGTTTGATGATTAAGGGAGCTACAATGTTGGTTAGCACGTTTATATAGCTACAGATAACAGATACATAGCTGATGGCACAATTCTGGACGGCTTCTGTGGCAGATGGTTAGACGCCGACGAACGGTTAAAACTAGTATGAGTGGAATTATACAGCAGAAAATGATGTATATTTATTTCTCTAGTAATTCGTGAATGTTGGACAACCTGTCAAATATCAGCCAATAGGAGGGGGCAGATAAAGGTGGCCCGGCACCACCGTTTTATGTACGTTTCTGAAGTACCAGCGCTCCCTCTATATTATAAATACTCTAAGGCTATGTAAATATATTATTTTAAGAAGAATACAACATATTTATTATTTAGACATAATTTAAAATCGTTCCTTTTGAAGTCCGCTAAAAGCTATGATAGAACAATACAATCTAAATTGAAAAGCGGTTTAATTTTTGTATATATATTTGTATTTTCACAAATATCTTTCTTTTTTTTTATTGCTTTGAAAGGCGAGACGAGCCTGACGTTAAGCGATACGACTGCTCATGAACAGTAGCAGAGCCAAACAAAACCTTGAATTCCAACGCAATGGTTGGCATTCCACTGCGCTCGCCATCCTGAGACATAACATGTTAAGTCTCAATATGTCTAGTAGTTACTCTTGCTACAATTTCCTTCAAATCGAAACACAACAGTGCAACTGCTGTTTGGGAGAAATAGACATTGCGCTGGTACCTGGTACCTACAAATGCGTCCTCTTACATATGAGAGACATAGCCCATAGGATTGGCAAGTTGAAGTGGCAGTGAGCCGGGCACATAGCTCGTAGAACCGATGGCCGTTGGTGCTGAAAGGTTCTTGAGTGGAGGCCACGTACAGGCACCAAAGATACAAGAGTATAAAGTGTGTTTATTTAATTTCTTTGTAGATCGACCGCTTTTTAGGCATATGCTACAGCATGGCATCGAAATATCGAACGGACAATATTCTCGTCACTATGGGAGATGATTTCAACTATCAAGATGCTAATATGTGGTTCAAAAACTTAGACAAATTAATCGAGTAAGTTTAATATAAAATATCACAAAAGAAAAAATACACGCAACAGTCACATACATGGTTCTGACCCCACACTAAAATCGAGTCTTGTGTATAAAAAACTACGAGAGACTTTTCTGTCTCACAACACCCAGACCCGAAACAAATACCTGTGGATCATACAAATATTTGTTCCGGTGCGGGGATCGAACCCACGGCCTCCCGTTTCACAGCCGGCGTCTAACCAACTGCGCCACAGAGGCTGCTAAAGGTGAGACAATATAGATTTAGATATATTTATCAAAGACGGGACAATAGAAAAGATATATTTATTTTGACAGCCTGAAAATGTTCGTGTATGTTACAGGTAGGTATTTGTTTCGGGTCTGGGTGATTGTAAGTGCCAATATACTTCGACACGAAGTTTGAATACAGAATACATAATACAGAAATGGTGGTATATTTGAAGCAGTTTACATCCCGTGTGTCGTTTCGTGTTCTGTATATCCGTATACAATCAGGCATCATTGTGCCGAGAGATCATCTCATGCTGATATTCTATTTGCCCTGTGGTAAACATCAGGCCTAGCGATTGAATAAATAGCAATAGCAATCACAAATAGCAAGTGAAATCGTTAATAACATTTCACAAGTTATATACAGGGTATATCAAGACTGCTACCGAAAACGAAGCCGGGTGGTAGTTTAAGCGACTTCAGACACAATGCAACAGAAAATTTTGGAAAAAAAAGCGACCATTTTTTTTTGTATTTTTTTTTTTAATGGTCATATTTGGTTGGTAAGTACATTTTTTTCCTAAATAATAGTGTATACCCTTTTATTTATAAAGTCTCTAGGGTATAAAAGAGTTTAAATTATTATTTTAGCATAAACTATGGATTTACCCCCCTAAAATGACGATATTTAAAAAATGATAATAAAAAATTGTCGCTTTTCTATGCAAAATTTTTAGTTGCATTGTGTTTGTAGTCACTAAAACTACCACCCGGCTTCGTTTTCGGTAGGAGTCTTGAGGTACCCGGTATAACCTACGTTTTGCGATTTGCGATTGTGATTCACAAAGATCGGCTAATATTTTTATACGATCTCGTGTACCTAATTTATGAAGTGGTGAGTTTTTTTACGAACCCATTTAAAGAAGACACTGAAAAATCAATTTTGGGAGTGTAGTTTAATATGTGAAAAATGGTTATAATTAAGTATTTTTTTTGTTCCTTAATTCTGTGAGAGGCAATTAGCAATAGCAGGAATATAGAGCGTGCTAAGTCAAAAATAACAAGATGGTGAAGTTAATTTGAAATAGCAATAATTCCCATTCCTAATCAGGCCCTTTGTTGTGCCTTTGTCGTACTCGTATCACAAATTTACTTCGTAAGAAAAATATTTTTCGTCAAATACCAACGGTGAAGAATTATAAAAAGTGGATGAAAGATCTTTACCATATTGTCGGTGTGTGTTAAAAATTATGTTTGCCTAAGTCCATACTTCGACAAGATTTAGTAGGCTATTTGTTGAATTTAAGTCCTAGGTTTGAACAACCATTTTGCTTTAGTTTTCTGGTTTCGAAAAATTAAATAAATGTCATAAACGGTACCAAGGCTTATAGATTTTTCAGAATGTGTAGTCTCTGAACAGTGAAGTTTTAAAATTCCATTACTCTTTATCAGTTTTCTACGGTTGGAAACCCTCCTAGGTACGATTGACTTAAGTGATTCATTCAAGTCATAAAAATATGAAATCTTTTATCAATTTTTTTTCGTTTTCGTAAAAACGTTCGTTTCGTTTCGAACTTCGTTTCGGATTTATCTATATAAATCCGAAACGAAGTTCGAAACTTCGGATCGAAGAATGAATTATTCCAATATATCGGCAATACGAACATTTGCAGAGTAGGTAGTAGGTAACTTCGTTCGTCCGAAGTTTCAAACTTCGTTTCGGATGAATATAGTAAATAAAAATGTAAATGTTCGGATTGCCGATATATGCGAATCATTCATTCTTCGATCCGAAGTTTCGAATTTCGTGTTACAGAGTAGGTTTCGAAACGAAAAACGTCACGAAGATTCGAACTTCGGATTTATATAGTAGGGCCCCTAGTCTCAATGGCCTAGCCGCCAGACAATGCGAATATTATGGCCGAGTTGGATCCATAACAAATCCTATGCCAATACACTGACTTTAAAACCCCTTGGCCACATCGGTCGATGCCAATAATCAATCGAAAAAATTAGATTGAAGTCAATCTGGATTATTTGCTACTTTTCGATTTGCCATTTACTATGTTGCCATAGTTTTTTCACTACTGAGATTGATTATTGGCAATATAGTATGTATCAGAAAAAAGATTGAGCTGTCAATCTCAAACGGCAAATTTTGGATTGGGATTGTTTATTGGCAGCGGCTGTTAATCCTATCAAAATGTTATCCAAGATGCAATTTGATTGGCGCAAACGGAACGTCACACTGACACTACACTGACTCCATTACACTGACTGAAAAACCTCTGCCCACATAGACGTGAGCTTATGTATGCATATCATTATTGATGAAGATTGAACATATTTTTATTGTTATGAATTTCGAAGCATGCCGTTCGCCTGATACGACCACCCATGTACAGTAGCTAAACTAAATACCACGAATTACAAAGCAATGATTAAAATTCCACTGCACTCGCCATCCTGAGACATAAGATGCTATATGGTGTGGTTTTACTGGTGGTAGGTCTCTCATATGTCAGAGGCTATCTGGATAGGTACCACCGCAATGTCTATTTCTCCCGCCAAACAGCAGTTTCAATGCACTCTTGTGTTTCGGATTGAAGGACTGTGTAGCCAGAGTAACTACTGGACATATTGAGACTTTACATCTTATGTCTCAGGATGGCGAGCGCAGTAGAATGCCAAGCATTCTTTTGTAATTGAAGGTGTTGTTTTGTTTTGCTACTGTTCATGAGCAGTCGTATCGCTTATCATCAGGCGAACGGCTTGCTCGTCTCGCCATTGATTGCAATAAAAACAGGCCGCCTCTTATGAGACCTACCACCAGTTAAACCATCCTACCATACGGTAATAATGTCATATTGACAGGTGTCTGCATTCCTCGACTACGTAAGTAAGCAGTCCCTGCATTATAGAACCAATAATGTCATTGTCACCATGGGTGGTGACTTTACCTACCAAGACGCCACCATGTGGTACAAAAATTTGGACAAGCTTATTGAGTGAGTACAAATATTGTTCCCAACTTAGAGTATCCTTAATTCCTTACTGATATTATTTTTAAATCTTTATTTATTTACGGGCTTTTAGACGAGAGTCTATGACAGCCCCATCAAAGCCTAATATTACATTGCGATCAATTTAAACTAGACCTTATCTGCTAAATTCCTTACTAATATTACGTATATAAAGGTGAAAGTCCGAGTATGGGTGTTTGTTACTCTTTTAAGCAAAAACGGCCCAAATGATTTGGATGAAATTTGGTATAGAGATAGCTGATACGCAAGGCCTTAAATTATTATTTTACAAAACTATGGATTTACCACTTAAATACGACAATATTTAAAATAACCAAAAAAAAATGTTGTTCCTTTGCGAAATTTTTAGTTACGTTGTTTGTATTCAATAAAACTACTTCATGGCTTCGTTTTCGGTAGCAGTCTTGATATACCCTGTATTTATTTGTATTAAAGGTAAACTTTGATGTGTTTCGTTCATAGATAGAGATGGCAGAGGTTTAAAAAAATATTAATTAATTATCGGAATGCGTTTCGTTATTGCTTGTGCATGATCGCGTGATAATAGTGGCAATTTAAACTAATCAAGGAAAATTTACTCCAATACTTAACTAACAACTCTAAAATGTATCAAATTATCTATTGCATGAATTACGTTAGTGGAGAAATCATAACGATACTAAACTAACGACCGAATACTGGAACGCAACTTAAATAAAAGTTGCTCTTAACTATGTAAATCCCTCTTAAATGTACTGGCTAAGTAGGCCGTGCGCTCTTAACAGCAACTTATTATTTGAATGGGGTTCGAGTATTCGGGCCCAAGCAAGACAAAATGACTACCATGCGCCTAATGATATGACAGATAGTGTTGACATGTTCCATCTCTGGACACAATTATGCCATGAAGGTTACTTTATACTCCAACACGACAGGGAATGTTCGAAGATCGCTCGTATAACTGTACGAATATGCCTAAATATTTTATATAATATTAGAAATTACTATCGTACGTCGTTACCTTAGACTAGTAATGAGATTTATTGCTATTTCAAACATCACCACCTTGTTATTTTTGAAGCCTTAGCATGCTCTATATTTCTGCTATTGCTAATGCCCCTCCACAGAATTGAGAATTTAGTAATAAAAAACTGATCATATATTTAAACCATTAGTCACATATAAAATTACACATAATTTACTGTTCAGTCTCTTCTTTATTTGGGTTGGAAATAACTCAATCCTTCATAGATTACACGAGATCGTATAAATTATTGGCCGATCGGCTTTGTGAATCACATTCGCAAATCGCTTGTGATTTTGTGAATGATATTAGCAACTTTGCTAAGCTATATGTGATTGCTATTTATTTCAACACCACCTTAGAAAATAGTTTTGATTTTTGGAAGTGGTAAACTTTCATCTTTATATCTTTCTTTCTGTCTTTCTTTCTAATATATATTCTTTTTTTATTTCTTCTTTAACCCACGTAAATTAAATTCGTTACGTGGAACATTCGAACTTCGTGTCGTAGAATAGAGTGACCCCTCTGATTGTTTCCAGATGACCACAGAACCCGAAACTACTAACTTGGCTCACCATGACGTCTCCTTATCCGTTGTTCAGTGATTGTTATGTGCTCAGATAAAAATATAAAGGTTACATTGAAATAAAACTATTATTTAGGTACGGATTTTATCGCGGATTTGGTAGAATTTTTACATTTTTTGAACTTCCCGATGTGTCGATTACTGGAGTCCACCCCGTGACCACGAAAGTTGTAAAGTAATCGAAACGCCGGAAAGCTAAAAAATGTAAAAAATTAACCAAATCCGTGATAAAATCCGTACATAATAGTTTTATTTCAATGTGTAACATTCGCGTAAATCGAAGAAACCATAAAGATTACAGTTTTCTTTACAATTTTTCCCATAGTCTCAACTCTTTGTATATTACAATACTGCAAGATGAATATGTGCAATGTATAAAACAATAATATATTTTTCAGGTATGCCAATCTTAAATCGGCAAAGGACGGCATGAATGTAAATCTATTTTATTCTACTCCGACGTGTTACTTGAAGTCTGTGAGGGATGCTAAGTAAGTAAATTAATTACTTGTTTATTTTATTTTTGTTTGTGTATTTTCGTCAGTCCCAAGTTACTGATCAAGCAGGGCACTTTTCAGTAAGAATTTATGTCTTAAACAATGGATATAAGCTTGTATTTTCATCAGCCCCAAGTTGCAGATCAATCAGGGCTCTTTTGAATAGGAATATGTGCCTTACACAGTGGATATAAGGTGCATTTTCATCAGCCCCAAGCTGCCGATCAAGCAGAGCACTTTTCAATAGGAATATGTGCCTTACATTGTAGATATAAGGTTGTATTTTCATCAGGCCCTAGCTGCCGGTCAAGCAGAACACTTTTCAATAGGAATATGTGTCTTACACAATGGATATAAGGTTGTATTTCCATCAGCCCCAAGTTGCCGATCAAGCAGGACGATTTCTTCCCGTACGCGAGCGACTCGACGGCGTACTGGACTGGATACTTCACGTCGCGTCCCACCACCAAGCACTTCGAGAGGGAGGGGAACAACTACCTGCAGGTCAGTCTTGTCTTCTATTTAGACGTACTTAAGCAAACAGGAAAGACATACTTTAAAAAATCGTGATAAGGACACAGAAGATTATTTTTATTTCAATGACGTTGAATTTTGAATGATAATTGCGTTTTATTTCAATGACAAAAGCTTCAAATAATGATCCCTGTGTCTACCGTGTAAAGATGAAAATGATGACAATTTTGATAGAGCAAAACATTTCTTTGACAGTTATCAAACAACATTTTTTTTAAATTGCAATGAATGGTGAGACTTCACATCATGTCTCAGGATGGCGAGCGCAGTGTAATGCCAAGCATTGCTTTATAATTCAAGGTGTTGTTAGGTTCTGATACTTACTGTTCATGAACGGTCGTAACGCTTACCACCTTACTTACCTTGCCGCGACCAGTATTCTAGTCTCGCCATTCATTGCAATAAAAAAAATGATTCAATGCAATTACTGTTATAATAAAAAATAATCATGTATTTGTTTGACATACGAATCCTTAAATTAATGTATTTGTTTTCAGATGGTCAAGCAGCTACAAGTCCTAACTGGCTTAGAAGAACACAACAAGTTTGTGCTGAATGAACTGAAAAGTGCTATGGGTAAGTGATGTGTCTACGCGTACTCTATGAAACTTCCCGCCAATTTGAGAAATTAAAAAATTACAAAAACGAGTAAGTTACCGAAGTGAAGGGTTGTTTGATCAGATAAAACACATTATTTTTTACTTTCGGCGTGTGATTTTGTTCCTGATCCTGTATCTAGTATATACGAGTATTTGATCGAATTAAACCTTATCAAATTGTGAGATTTTCTTTTGTGTAACACTTCAGGAGTGATGCAGCATCACGATGCGATCACGGGCACTGAGAAGCAGCACGTCACTCACGACTACGAGCGACTCCTCAACCAGGCCATAGACGACGCATTGCTTATAGCGAGACAGGCTTTCAAGTTAGTTTATCTCTTGCTTTACTGACTAAAGAAACTGCCTTGGGAACCCGCATACCTGATAATGTTCACTAGAAAGGAGAATGCCCATTCATGGACAGCCTCCGTGGCGCAGTGGGTTAGACGCCGACTGTGAAACGAGAGGCCGCGGGTTCGATCCCCGCACCGAGAGAAATGTTTGTGCGGACCACAAATATTTCTTTCGGGTCTGGGTGTTTGTGAGACCGTAAAGTCTTTCGTAGTTTCTGATACCCGATACAAGATTCGGGGCCCTACTATATAAATCCGAAATTCGAATCTTCGTGACGTTTTTCGTTTCGAAACCTACTCTGTAATACGAAATTCGAATCTTCGGATCGACGAATGAATGATTCGAATATATCGGCAATCCGAACATTTACAGAGTAGGTACATTCGTATCGTCACAAACTTCGTTCGTCCGAAGTTTCGAACTTCGTTTCGGATGAATATAGTAGGGCCCTCGATCTTACTGTGGGGTCAGGACTATGCATGTGACTGTTGGGTGTTATTTATTTATTTACGGTATCGCTAAAATATATCATTGATCCCGATACTGATACTGCTTAAAAATCATTATAGGATTTTTATGGTTTGTCCTTAAACAATGTCCTGTATTATCCCGGTCATAGATTTTTATAAAATAAAGTAATTATCATCAAATTTTACATTCTATTCACAGAGCTAAAAACAAAAAAAAATCTTTTTTATTGGACTTCAAGTTAATTTCTCTAAGAACTGCGGTCCTGGATCTCAATTATTTTTTAAATATTTATTGAAAATATACATTTTCCCTAAACAAAAGAGTAGGTTTCATCGAGGCACAAGAATCTTCGCACCGATACTAAATCTCATAGTAAAATGGATATTCTCCATTCTTTTGGGGGTAAAGTTTCTGTAGCCACAGCTAACACTGATTTAATAATATCTTATTTTTGTACAGTAAAGTGGCCCAGGGCGACGCTCTCAAGCCGCCCATGTTCAGCTACGACAGATGTCATCTCAATGAGTCCAGCTGTCACACTTCCGAGAATAGTGACAAGTTCATTGTAAGTATGTTTTGACTTACAGATGCTCTCTTTAGTGAATTTTATCCTTAAGCAAATACAGGGTATATCAAGACTGCTACCGAAAACGAAGCCGGGTGGTAGTTTTAGTGACTTCAGACAGAACTAAATGTAGTGCAAAAAATAGCGGCGAATTTTTTTGATTATTTTTTAAATATCGTCGAGTTTAGGTGGTAAATACATAGTTTTTTTCTTAAATAATAGTGGTACACCTTTTTTATTTTTAAACACGCTATAGTACGCAAGGCTTTTAATTATTATTTTAGCATAAACTATGGATTTACCCCCCAAACTCGACGATATTTAAAAAATAATAAAAAAAATAGTCGCGTTTCTTTGCGAAATTTTTAGTTACATTGTGTTTGTAGTCACTTAAACTACCACCCGGCTTCGTTTTTGGTAGCACTTTAGATATACCCGGTATATACACATATTAAATAACATTTCATACAAAAAACTTGAAAAAAAAGAAAAAAGAGAAAAGAAAAGAAATACAATTACTTATTTATTTAAGACTTCAAATTGTCCGGGGGTATTACTTATTTATTTAATTATACAGAGATGGGATGAAATGGATGTATGAATATTTATTTAAAAGATAAAATAAAATTTAATTTTCAGGTAACGGTATATAATTCACTAGGATGGGATATAAAGGAGGCGATAAGGATTCCAGTGGTGGCAGGAAACTATGAAGTCTACGCGCCTAATGGTAAGGAATTCTAATAACATAGACATACGGCCGATGCCAATAATCAATCGAAAAAATTGGATTGAAGTCAATCTGGATTGTTTTCTACTTTTCGATTGGTCTCTTGTCATATTGCCATAGTTTTTTCACTACTGAGATTGATTATTGGCAATATAGTATCAGAAAAAAGATTGAGCTGTCAATCTCAAACGGCAAATTTTGTATTGGGATTGTTTATTGGCAGCAGCTGTTAATTGACAGCCTCCGTGGTGCAGTTGGTTAGACGCTGACTGTTAAACAAGTGACCGTAGGTTCGATCCCCGCACCGAAATAATGTCATGGACATGTACTATGGTAGGATTACAAAAATGAGGTCTCGGGTTCGAATCCCGGGTTGGGAAAAGAGATACTGGATTTTTCTAGATCAGATCTGGATCATCAGTCAGAAATTTATGCCCGATATGGCATAGGCTCACCCCTATCACTATAATAGGAACATACAAGGATAAATGTGGTGTCTTGGTTGAAACTCTGCTTACCCCTTCTGAGAAAATGGTTTGAGTTCATGCCTATTGAAATCCTTTATAATAACAATTAAGACTCTAACAGATATTGTATATTTAGAAATACAGCAAATAATAAACCAATTTAAACAATTTGCAGGTATGAAAATAGACTCGGAACTAGTAAAGATACCAGAATTAGTACTAAACATCCCGACTAGAAAATCTTCGGCGACACATGAATTGGTATTCATAGCTCACCTCCACGCGGTTGGAATTAAAACATTTTACGTAAAGAAATTGCAGAAAACTAAACGTGACATATATTCACACGCTGACGAATATTATTCTCCTATAGACAATTACTTCAATGAAGTTAAACAAGAAAGTTTAGTAGAAATACAAAGATTAGAAGATCCTACAGTTAATGAGTACAAACATGCGAAATCTAATGGATTTAACATTCTAAGTGATGAGCAAAATGAAAGGATTCTACGTAAAAGAGATTTAGGGGATGATGTTAAAATTACATATCATTTCTATCCCGGATGTATTGGAAATAATAGAGTACCAGCTAACAGAAGTTCTGGAGCTTATATCTTCAGACCTAACGCGTCTTCTCCCACGCAACTGAATGCTCTGACAACAGAGAATCATGAAGGAGCATTGTTTGATGAGAAACGCACTATTTACGAGCATAAAGTTTTATCAGTAAAAAGGAAATACAAAGAGCTAGATTTTGTTGAAAACGAATGGCTAGTAGGACCGATAGACATAACAGACGGTGTAGGAAAAGAATTTGTAGTCAGATACCAAAGTAACATACTGAACAACGGAGAGTTTTACACAGACTCAAACGGAAGGCAGGTTTTGAAAAGGAAATTGAATCAGAGACCTCAATACAACGTAACACTGGCAGAACCGGTCGCTGGGAATTACTATCCGGTTACAAATGAGATATATATTGAGAATGGTGATGAGAGACTGACAGTATTGACTGATAGATCTCAAGGAGGTTCCTCTCTAGTTGAAGGTCAAGTAGAATTAATGCTGCACAGAAGGTTATTGCACGATGACGCTTTTGGAGTCGACGAAGCGTTGAACGAGACGGCAAATGGACAAGGTCTGGTTGTTAGAGGGAGACACAGAATATTCACGACAAATGATGATGTAGCGATAAGGAAGAGTCTACTCCAATTCCACCAACAGCCGCTAGTATTTGTGTCTTCAACTGACATGGCTTTTACGAAATGGTTGACTTTGGATAATTGCCATCAGTTCTTGAAGTCTAACCTGCCTGATGGTCTTCATCTGCTATCGTTGGAGCCATGGGGAGACAAGCTTTTGCTAAGGATGGAGAACTATTTGAAGACCAGCATAAGGTAAAAATAAAAAAATAAAAAATTATTGTAATTTATGCGTACGTGGTGGCCTATTGGTAACCGGACTAGATGCGACTGCCCATGTTGGCAGTCGCATCTATTCACGGTGGTCGCAGGTTCGAATCCCAGGGCACACCTCTGACTTTTCCGAGTCATGTGTGTATTGATAGTCAATCACCACACACTAAAACGGTGAAGGAAAACATGGTGAGGAAACCTGCATACCATAGCGATTTATAAGAGTTTATATGGTATCTAAGACCACGAACCCGCACTAGGCCAGCGTGGTGGACTATATGGCCTAACCACTCTCAATCTTTCTCTTGATTTTAGAGGAGGCCGGTGCCCTGCAGTGGGACGTATATGGGCTGATACAATTGTAAATTAACAACAAATTATTAATGAACTGCTCTGTTTTAAACAAACTTGTAAATTTTGTTATAATCACTACATTGTAAACTGGTTTTGAAAAGAGCAACACTAGAGTTTCTTGCCCGTTCTTTAGTGCAAACCGCTTTCTGAACCGGATGGTAGATTAAAAAATGACTGAATCTTAACGATGTTGAACATTATATTTACTGATGGTAGGCTGCCTGGGTGGGTACCACTGCAATGTCTATTTCTTCCGCCAAACAGCAGTTTAAATGCACTGACTGTTGTGTTTCGGATTGAAGGACATTGTAGCCCGAGTAACTACTGGACATATTGAGACCTAACATCTTATGTCGCAAGATGGCGAGCGCAGTGAAATGCAAACCATTGCTTTGTAGTTCAAGGTGTTTGGTTAAGCTACTGTTTATGAGCGGCCTTATCGCTTACCATTAGGCGAACGGCATGCTCGTCTCACTATTCATAGAAAATGGATTCAATAAATTATTTTTATCTTATTTTCATTTCAAGGTTTGACTTGAGCAGTCTCTTCAAAGATATCAAGATGAATGGACTAAAAGAGACTTTGCTGGCTGCGAATCAATATAAAGAGGATCATGTCAAGTCTCGTTGGAGGCAGGAAAAGGAATTTTCTCGCAATTTCAATGAGAGATATGGCGCGTATGATGACAAGGTGGCTAGTACAAGAACAGAAGAAAGTCACGCCCCCAATGATGCCGGACTCAATATATCTCTAAAAGGGAAGGAGATCAGAACATTTATCGTCGATTTTGAGTATATAAAGAAGAACAAGAAGTGATTTGTCAATTTGGAATAATAAAATTTAGTTTTTTAATTGTTTTTTTCGTACCTATCTTTTTAAACACTTTTTCAGACTTTTTAAGTTCCTTAAGCCCAAATACTGGAACGCAACTTAAATATAACTTGCGCTTAACTACGTTAATACCGATTAAATGTACTAGCTAAGTGGGCCGTGCGCTGTTAAGAGCAACCTATTATTTGAATGGCGTTCTAGTATTCGGGCGTTAGTCAAATAAAATTGGTAATAAAAACTTGTATGTGTTCTACAATATAATACAATATTTTTTATTGCATACACATTTATATGAACAGTTCAAACTTACACTTATAAATAAAAATAATGTCGCTACATAATACACACGGTGGTCTTATCGCTTTAACCGATTTCTGCCAGTGACCCACACAAGTGTTTACTGCACCGTTAACGTGAAGGTAATATTATCAATATCCCTTGAGATGATATACTTAACGTGACCATTTATTTTTTGTGCCAGAACGGGACATATGTGGAGTGAAATAATAATAAAGTTTTTACAAGTTTTTGTCATACAAGATTGTATAACATAAAATTATAATTATTGTAGTCTTATTTTGGTATTTGTCGCCTAAACAAATTTGCGTGCAAACATGTGTGCAGTGGCCTATGGGTAACGGACTAAACCCAGCTGTCAACATGGTTACACCGGTCACGGGTTCAAATCCCACGGCAAACCTCTGATATTTCCGAGTAAATGTAGTCAATACTTAATAATTAGGGGCTGTGACGGTTAAGCGAAACATAATGAAAAAATCTGCATGCCATTGCTAATCGCACTAAGCTAGCGCGCTGGCCTACAGACTCATCAGACAATCACAGGTATGATATGGCCCAACCCTTCTCAATTACATTATCGATTTTAGGGGAACATAATAGGGGAAGCTCGTGCGCTACAGCGGGACGTGAACGGGTGATATAGACAAAAACAAATACTTGTTGGTAACAGACCCCTCTTAGTCAGAAACAAAACTGTTACGAATCAGCTTAAGTATATTTGTTTTTGAATAGCCTGGCATAGGTGATTGTGTACAATGACGAAAGGGTATCATCGGCTACCATCTAGAAACACAAGCATCAAAATTATAACACACACTGGGTTAAAGTTTCCCAAGCCTGCTCTGATAAATCTATAGTTATTTTTGATTGAATAAATTCAAGTATAAATTCATGCAATAATTGACTACATATTTTACAATATTATAAATATGTAATATTTGGAAAGTAAGATATTAATTGTATTATACAAAAACAGAACTGAGGCAAACAAAACGTTTTCTAACGCCAGTGACATCCGTCAGGCGTCAGCCGCCATTGCCTTTTCGGAAGCCATATTGTTTACAAATCATTCAGATGATTTAATATTACTTTTTTCGCTGTTTTAATTTTAATTTAAATAGTTTAAACATGGACACAACAAGTCTAGACAACGTAGAAGACTTTAAACTAGACTTTGAGATGGAAAAGCCGCTGTGCAGATGTTGTTTGACGACAGAAAGAAAAATGGCGAACGCCGGACCTTTTGCAGCTTATTTTCAAGATTTAGCCAATATTGATGTATGTAATACCCTTTATATTTTATAAACATAATTTTACTTATGTATTCCACGCTGTAAAGTCAATAAAATTCATTTAAATGGTAAATTACGTGAATGGTAAGCAATAAACGTGGCTGGTGACTTTTTACCAAATTTTATTACAATCAATGTTGTTAACAGGCAACCACCACATTTCCAATTATTTAGGTTAATGTTTCACTTGTTTAACACACATCATTTCTATAAAATTGGGGTCCTGCTATTCAGTTACTGTTTTAAACAAAGCAACCCAAGTTTAGACAGGAGGATTGCTTATGCTCAACCGATTATTCATCCTTCTATTTATTTTTGAATTTTTATAAAGTATTTACATTTACATAGGGTCATGTATAACGTGACCATTTATTTTTTTGTGTCAGGGCGGGACATCTGTGGAATGAAATAAAGTTTTACAAGTTTTTATATAAGTGTGAAACTCGGAATTTTCTGAAAAACTGAATTTTTATAATCAAAATAATTTTCATTATACTGATACTCAAAGCCACGGTTTTAGCATTAGTTCGCTAAAGCATTTTGAGTGTGGAATACATTTTAAATTATCGTTTTGTCTGTTTGCAAGAGCGGGACTATATCGGCCTTGCTGGGGACACCGGGACAGACTTCCTGAAAGAGGGACTGTCCCGCCCAAAGTGGGACGTATGGTCACGTTAGTCATGTACCATATGTACAAGGTGTCAAGAATTGGCAGAGGTATCACTTCAACAAACAGCTTATCTAGCTTTTCTGTTCTAAGATGTTTTGGGGATGGAATTACCTGTGCAAGGAAAAAAATCCAATTTTATGCATCTCTACATAATTTTGAATCAAAAATTTGGCTATATTAGTTTAACAATTTTCTACACTTTTCCAGGTGACCAATTCAGACGGCCTGCCTCTCTGGATATGTTTTGAGTGCATGGCTCTGCTTCGGAAGGCGGTGAAGTTCAAATTCAAGATGGTCCGAGCTCACACATTACTGTACGAATATGTCACGAGATGTGCTCCGGTAAGTTGTCGCAAGTTTCGTATCATACAGTGGGCACATGGTATTTTATTATTGACATGCCATAATGGCAAGAAGGGCATGCCGTTCGCCTGATGGTAAGCGATACGACCGCTCATGGACAGTAGCAAAACCAAACAACACCTTGAATTACAAAGCAATGCTTGGCATTCCACTGCGCTGGCCATCCTGAGACATAAGATGTAAAGTCTCAATATGTCCAGTAGTTACTTTGGCTACAATGTCCTTCAATTCGAAACAGAACAGTGCTTGAACACTGCTATTTGGCGGGAGAAATAGTCAACCAGGCGGCCTCTCACATATGAGAGACCTACCACCAGTTAATCCGACAAATCTTTTACACTGCATTGCTGTACTATCATATTGGCCTATACCCAGGTAGTTACAAACATTAATAATTATTTATTAATTAGTATGGTTGACACCAATTATTTTTTTATTTTTATTTATTAAGGTTCATCAACAGAAATTACAATAACATTGTTACTAGTATGGAATATACATTTGTGACACTTTCTAAATGTATTCCAGGACGATGAACACAACATGCTCATAATTAATTGGTAGATTACTAAAGATAGAGTTAAACTTAAAATATTAAATCTTAACAATAATCAAAAACACGAATTTATAAAAATATAATAGTGAAACAAATCATGATGTGACAATCTCAAGTCTATAAGTTATATTTTTAAACAGGAACAAAAATAACAGAATTAGATCTAAATTAAATTAAATTAACCAAAAACTTAACATTTATATACACTACAATATAATAATAATACAAAATAAAAAATAAAAAAACGAATTCAAAAAAAAGGACAAAAATCAGAAGGCATTATTATTTCTGTATCGGAAAAAATACTACGAGACAATATAGAAAAACAAAAAAAAAAAAAAAATCACTCAATTCCATTTAAAATATTATTAAATGTGTGAGGACAACCAGTTATAAGGTCGAGTTCCTTGTGTTTGTCTGCATATGTATTGTAATATCGGGATATGCGTGCAATAGGGGTGTTCTTCCCAAGATTCGTTCTAAATTTAGGAATGGTGAAGAATGGAGAAGGGTAACGCGGGGGTCTACGAGGAACGTTAATATTGAATCTTAATAGTAAATCAGAACAATCAATTTTGTTGTGGAATAATTTGTGAAGAAATTTGAGGTCTAACATGATTCTTCTGGTGTGCAGTGGCTTTACCTTAAAATATTCCAGCTGTTCACGATAAGATTTTACATGTTTGGGTATTTTAAATCTATAAGCTAGATGTCTTAGTAGCCGCTTCTGAATTTTTTCGATGTGATCAATATGTACTTGATAGTAAGGAGCCCAAACCTGACAGCAATATTCTAATTTGCTTCGTACATAAACATTGTAGAGCATTAGAATCGTTGATAATTTGCGAAAATCCCTGCCTTGTCTAAGGACAAAACCCAATGCCCGGTAGGCAGAATTCACAATATTGGTAATGTGTGGACTAAATTGCAATTTGGTGTCAAGGGTTATACCAAGATCACGTACCGCTGAAACCTCTTTTAGTAGAATGCAGGAAATGGAGTATGAACTATCAGTAATAGTTTTTTTCCTAGTAAACTTTATATGAAGACATTTTGAGGGATTAAGAAACATACGGTTGTCGTCGCACCATGCAAGCAATCTGTCTAAGTCTTTCTGTAAAAGCATGACATCTGCAGAGCTTCGAATGTCCTTAATTATTTTTAAATCGTCCGCAAACATATACACCTTGGAATTCAAGAATATATCGGGCAGGTCATTCACAAATATATTAAAGAACAAAGGTCCCAGATTTGAACCCTGAGGTACACCAGATGTCAAAACAAAAGGTTCAGATTGACAACCATGAATGACTACAACAGAAGTACGGTTTATGAGATATGACTGACACCATCGCTGGAGAGCACCAGAAATACCTAGGCGATTCAACTTTTTTATTAAAATCTCATGGTTGACTCTGTCAAAAGCTTTCGAAAAATCTGTATAAATAGCATCCACTTGTATATTATTATCCACTGAAGTCATCACATCAGTAACATAATTCATCAGATTTGTTGTAGTAGATTTATTTTTCAAAAATCCGTGTTGACGTGGGGACAAAAGGTATTTCACATTTTCATAAATAATAGGGTAGACTAATTTTTCGAAAACCTTTGACATTGTGCACAAAATTGAGATTGGGCGGTAATTGGTAATCCGATCTCTTTCACCATTCTTAAATATTGGTACCACTCTTGCTCCTTTCCATCTATCCGGGAATATTCCTATGTTAAGTGAAGTATTGAAAATAATAGCCAAGGGTTTACATAATGAAGAAGCACACCTAGACAGAAAGATTGGGGGGATATCGTCAGGTCCTGCACTTTGATGAATTACAAGTCTTTTTAGTTCTTTTAGTACTTCGACTTCAGTTATGTTGTTGTTTAAGAGTACTAAATCCCCGTATTCCTCAATACTGTTGTCAATACTATTGTGTTTTTCGAATACATCAGCAAAATGCACAGCGAAGAGGTTAGTGGTTTGTTTAATGCTAGTGGCGACATTATTGTTGTTAAGTACCATGGTGGCAGGATAATTCGACTTTTCTCTACGTACATTCTTCAAGTGAGTCCAAAAAAATTTGGGATTGTTACTAATTTTTGATTCAATGTATGTAATGTATCTAAAATAGCAGGATGTTATATTTTTTTCACAATCTGAACGGAGATATGAATATTCTACATAATCAAGCGGGTTATTATATTTTTTGTACCGTTTATGAAATTTTGCCTTTTGTTTAAGAAGGTATATGAGATGACGTTCGTACCATATCGGATAGTTATTATTTTTTCGATTTGTTTTTGGAACGAACTTGGATATTATTTTATTTAAAATGTCATAGAATTTAGACACCATTTCATTTATACTATTATTATTTGTAAGTAAAACCTGAGCCCAGTTTATTTCATCTAAAGCATTAATTATTTTAGAGTAGTCTGCTTTAAAAAAATTAAACCTCTTCAAAAATGTCTGTTTCTTTACTGTATTTCTGGATAAGGTTAAAGTGATTTCTAATGCTGGATGATAGGCATCTATTTTTCGTAGCGGGTTAGGGCATTTATTTACTATCGTATTACTATTATTGCTAAGTACAAGATCCAATATTCTATCCTTGATATTAAGAATGTTATTAAATTGATTTAGATCGTTGAGCATTATAAAGTCAGAAAAATGAGCATACATATTATTTTCGGCCGTATTCATAATATTAAGGGAATTAAGATTGTTATAGTTTGACCAAGTTATACCACTTAGATTAAAATCACCACAGACTAAATTGTTGTTACATGGATATTTATCAATTATAGTATTAGCGTTGTCAATAAACTTTTCTAAATTAATTAGTTTGACGGGTGGAGGTAAGTAAACGACGCATATATTAAATAACTCAAGCCGATTACCAACATTAAATTGTAGGCTCACCCATAGATCCTCGCATTCACTCTCCCATTCGATCATTCTTTGCGATTTAATTTTATTGGATACAGCAACCAAAACACCGCCTCCTAGTTTAGTGCCGATTCTATCGCGTCTGTAAACGATATACCGGGGATCAAATATTTCAGAATCAAAAATAGTGTCATTGAGCCATGTCTCAGTGAGTATTATTATGTCGTAGTTATTATTGAGTGTATGAAGTCGGAAATCAGTGGTATGAGATCGAAGTCCCCTCACATTTTGGTAATAGATATTAAGTGGCTGGAAATTGAAAGCAAATTCAACCAATGCGTGACATTAAGTTAAAATAATAATTGTACACTATCTACTCTAAAGTCTCTAATGCCTTCAAATTGTTTATAAGTACATACTTAGAATCTTCAGTTTTCCTCATAAAGATTCTTCCTGACCTTACCCAGATGAACTTGTAATTTTTTTCTTTGCCCTTTTTGCGAGCTTCAGCGTGCAGAGCTTTCATTGCAGGAGATAGGTGCTCTTGAATGTATATAGGGTGACGGGCGCCTGCTATGCCAATATGGCTAGTGTTAAGTTTATCTTTTATGTCGTTTACTTTCTTGTTGAAGGATATAGCTGCGGCCAGATACTCGTCGCGAACTCCTGGACAGCTGAACTTGACGAGTATTGTCCGAGGACGGGTACTCGATGAGTCCATTTTTGCCAATCGTGTACATAAGTGAATGTTAGATTCATCAAGTTTATATTTTGTTGCATGGGCAATCTGTTTTACAACAGCAGTTAGGTTTTCGGATTTATGTTCAGGCACGCAATGTATTTCAACATTTGAACTGCGATTATGTTGTTCTATTAAGGTGAGCCTTGAATTCAAATCAGTAACAGTGGCTTTAAGGTGTAGGTTTTCGGATTGTAAATCAGTGAGCAACTTAGTTTTAGCTTTGAACTCATTATTTATGTCCTCGTATTGCTGTTCGATAAAGTTAATCGAGGTAGTCATCTGTACTAAGTGGTTCTTTAGTTCTTCGTATTTATTGTCAATACTAGCATTTATTGTCTTTTGGAAATCGGCCATAATTGCTTTAAGTTCGTCTCTCACGATCAATCTTAGTTTCTCATCAGATGTGCTTATATCGGACGAGGATGATTCCGGAGGTGCAATGTTTTTTGGTGCTCTTATTGTAATATTGCTGGTATCGGTATTGCAGTTCATATTAATTTGGGTTTCACGAATTGGAGTGTTGTCATTTTTAGGTCGTCTACAACGACATGCTGGACATTCCCAATTTAGCCTATATTCTTCGGAAACATTCTTGAATGATTGATTTGTATGCGTACATCCAAAGTGATATTTTACATCACATTTACTACACGTTATTACGGCAGTTTGGGTTTGACGTGTGCAACATCCGAATTTTTGCGTTGAGGTATTCATATTTTAATTTATTTTAAATTATATATTTTTGAACAGTTATTCGGTATTGATTGAAATTTTAGTTCATACAAAAAATGTGGATTCCAATTGTGGGATTCGAACCATTAACACGCATAGCTTGCATTTGTATTTAGCAGTAGGAACACATCCGATAGACCAGAGCCTGTACGTTGATTCGTGTCGAATTAATAAGTAGCATTCAGTTTGTATTTTTCCATAACGTTAATTGACCGTTATTGTCTACCTACTTTGTTTTAAAAATGTGAACTCAATCCGACAACACTGTTTTATTTAACACTTTTTTCAATTATGATAACTGTTTTTCGTTAGTTGTTCAACACTGTCCATGCTGCATACAAAAGTCACTATTGAAGACGTAATTGTAAACGATTTAACACTTGTAAGCACCAATGAATATTGTCAGAGTACTTTATGATTACACTGAAAAAACTGGTAGATAATGATATCACACCTTCACTTGAGTCTATCACATCAATTGAAGTTATATTATCTTAAGATAAACCATGAAAACTATTTTAAAATTTAAAAAATGTACGGAACGAGAGAATTATTGTACTGTCAGAAGAGCGCCCTTAATTACACTTAAACAATGTTAAAAATATTCTATTTAAAATAAATATTGAAATAAAACAAAACATTCAACTTACATCTAAACTATAAACATTAAAGATAAAAGAAAAGCAACTGTAGCTATAAAAAGGAAAGAAAAAAAAAATTGTACACAACAAAATATCACATAAACAAACTGACATACATACATCACGCATTCGCTTCACAGTAGTGCAAACATTACAACAGGATCACCTTCCATTAATCTTTTTTTGTTTTTTATTGCAGTGAATAGCGAGACGAGCTTGCCGTTCGCCTGATGGTAAGCGATGCGACCGCTCATGAACAGTAGCAAAACCAAACAATACCTTGAATTACAAAAGAATGCTTGGCATTCCACTGCGCTCGCCATCCTGAGACATAAGATGTTAAGTCTCAATATGTCCAGTTGTTACTCTGACTACAATGTCCTTCAATCCAACACAACAGTGCATTTAAACTGCTGTTTGATGGGAGAAATAGAAATTACGGTGGTACCCACCCAGGCAGCCTCTCACATATGAGAGACCTACCACCAGTGAATATATCACAGTGTGGTTATGTGTTCTGTTAGTTAAGTGGTTTAATAATTCCACAGTTCCCTATAGACGCCGAAGATCCTGAAATCACGCAGTATGCAAGCCCATATCTTGTTGCGACGCCTACACTAACCTTCGATACCAATGGGAAAGGAAGGGTTGGATACCAAAAAACCTTGGAGGTATGTTTTAATTAATACCATGTTTTTTTACACTTCCCCAGCATAATAAAGACAGCCCCCATGGCGCAGTCCGTTAGACGCCGCCTGTGAAACGAGAGGCCGCGGGTTCGATCCCCGCACCGAGAGTAATGTTTGTGTGACCCACAAATATTTCTTTCGGGTCTGAGTGTTTGTGAGACCGAAAAGTTTCTCGTAGTTCCTGATACACGACACAAAACACGATCTTGGTGTGGGGTCAGGACTATGTATGTGACTGTTGGGTGTTATTTATTTATTTATAATGACAACACTGCGCTTGATGGTAAGCGCAAATGCCATAGACAGAGTCCTTAATCATTCAAAACAATTATATCCACTTTTAATCACATGAATAATAAATTACATTCATACTGGAACTATATATTCACTAAACAGGTCCCGAACCTAGTATGGAGAAAACCGAAAAATATTCTAATTTTTGTTATATTGTCAAGCTGATCAAAGTTTGTAACATGTTCCATTTTGGTTAAATAAAAAATTATAATAATTATGCCGGCCTGCTACGATGCCTCTTCATAACAATTCCATAGCTTGACGGTACGGCACATACAAGAATTTGCGAAACTTTTGGTTCACGCTTTGTCAGGTAATTGCGAATAAGGAAATTGTCCCCAATATGGCGATAGGCCCCCTATTACTTGGGACGGAACATACAAGGCGAAATGTGGGTGTCCTGGTACAGTTAGCAACATAAGTCGCTACACATTCACTAGATTTGGAATTGTCTTATCATCCAAAATAATAATTATTCTCAATATCGTATGGCACTTCTCGACATATATGACTTTACTTGGTTATATTTTACGACTACAGAGTAGTAAGTACAAATTTTAATTCATAAAAAGGCTATCAAAAAATGTGAAGTGTTCAGCGACTTATGTTGCTGACTGTACCTCTATCTACCCTTTCTGGTAAAAAGGCGTGAATTTATGTATAATTTCCTTTCAGCACGAGAAGAATATAAAGAAATCCGAACTTGAAGTGGAGTTACCGATTATGTTCAATAAATATGATGACGAATTTGTGAAGGAAGAGACCACTTTTTCCGATTATGAGGATGGGATCACCCTTGAAGAGTTCAGGTGAGGATATCAAGCCAACAAACATACACATTTTCTTAACATAGTTATTCTCTGTGGCCTTTTCGGAATTAATTTCGAGAAGGATTTTGGCATCCCTAGAAAATTCCTGCCTCCATTGTTATGGATGGCGATTGATATTGACATAACATTTGTTGTTATTTATTTATCTATCAATGTTTTTATAAATAATATAATAAGCTATGTTTAACATTCATTTAATGCATACAAATTGAAATAACGAAGAAATAGTCTATTACTCAAGTCGGGAAGCATAAAAATGTAAAAATGAAACCAAATTCGCGATAAAATCCGTATATAATAGTTATATTTCCCAATTAATTTACAGGACAAACAGAATAACAGAAGAAGATTTAAACAATTTGCTCCAAGATGGAGATCTGATGGTGCCGAAAGAAGAGCCCGTTGTCAAAAAGAAAACAAAAAAGAAAAAGAAAGAGGAGAAAATTAAAAAGAAAAAACGAAGGTACATATTTTGTCTTTACTGATATAACTTTACTAATACTTATTTTTTTTATACTATGTGTAAAAAATTCAAGAACACTGCTCATATTCAGGTATTATACCTAGTTTGAAGGGCAGTAGTCAAGTAGTAAACCCTGAGAATACATTAAATATTTAATAGTTATATTTGTACATTGACAAATTTAAATCATGTATTTTTTCATTTTTATTATTTTACTCTTCTACTACTCATGCAATCTTTGACTAGAATATTATTGTAAAAATATTTTAATTATATTCTCGACCTTTGTGTGGGGTCAGGACTATGTATAGTAAATAACTGTTGGGTGTATTTTTTTTTTATTATTACTATAATTAATATTTCATTCACAGTGAAGCGACAGACGCAGAAGAAAAACCAGAAAAGAAATCTACAATACGTAAAGCTGTTGAATTAGATCCCAATAAAATAAGGATTGTTATACTGAACCCTGAGGAACAGATAAAGCAGAGGGAGGTATGTGTAGATTCTGTTTATTTAATTTTTTGTATTTTATATTTATTTAAAGTGCGTGGTGGCCTGTTGGTAAACGGACTAGACGCGACTGCCAACATGTTCACGGTGGTCGCGGGTTTGAATCCCAGGGTACACCTCTGTAGGGTACCACCTGTACTTTTCGGAGTCATGTGTGTATTGATAGTCAATCACCACGCACTATTACGGTGAAGGAAAACATCGTGAGGAAACCTGCATACCATAGCGACATATAAAAAAAAATCTATGGTATGTAAGTCCGTCAACCCGCACTAGGCCAGCGTGGTGGACTATATGGCCTAACCACTCAATTGCTTTGTGGATTGTAAAGTAGGCCCGTGCCCTGTAGTGGGACGTATATGAGCTTATACAGAATTTATACCACAATATAACTGAGAATTATCCATTGATGAATGATGGAAATTGTATTTAGTACTATTTTAGTATAATTTGACATAGTTTAAGTCAATTTTATTTATATTGAGGGAAATAGCAACACCAACTCGCATTAGGCCAGCGTGGTGGAATATATGGCCTAACCATTCTCAGTCGTACTCTCGATTGTAGAGGAGGTCCGTGCCCTGTAGTGGGATGTATATGGGCTGATAAAGAAGAAGATGGAAATATAAATATAATGAAAACCATATATATTTGGTAAAATAAGTAAGGGTTTTTTTTTATTAAATATTATATTGAATAACACCGCACAAAAGTCTAATTTCTTATTTTAATGCCATACTATAACTCGATTGAACGATCACTTAATTATTTTTAACAAAAAAGACATATTCCTAATTTCTTATTAATTTTATGTCACACAATAAGTCGACTTAGCTATCAATTGACTATCTATTGTTTTTTTTCGTGTAACTGAAAATCGTTCAATTGTTGTGTGGACTTCGGTAAGTTACTAAAATGTTCTGTATTTTGTTTCAGGAGGAAAGCAAGACCAACTTGAAGTTTCCTTTTCAATGTAATTTGTGTTTTAGAGGCTTCAACTTTGAAGCTAAATTGCAGAATCACATGCACAAACACAGTCCAGTGAGTTGACATATTTTAATTTGCTATTTTTTTCTTGATTCATACCGGGTATCTCAAGACTGCTACCGAAAACGAAGCCGGGTGGTAGTTTTAGTGACCTCAGACACATTGCAACAGAAAATGTTGAAAAAAAAAGCGACGATTTTTTAATTTTTTTTTTTTTTTTTATTACAGTGAATGGCGAGACGAGCATGCCGTTCGCCTGATGGTAAGTGATACGACCGCTCATAAACAGTTGCAACATTCCACTGCGCTCGCCATCCTGAGACATAAGATGTTAAGTCTCAATATGTCCAGTAGTTGCTCTGGCTACAATGTCCTTCAATCCGAAACACAACAGTGCATTTAAGCAGTGTTGTTTGACGGGAGAAATAGACATTGCGGTGGTACCTACCCAGATGGCCTCTCACATATGAGAGACCTACCACCAGTAAAATATTAGTTGCATTGTGTTTGTAGTCACTAAAACTACCACCCGGCTTCGTTTTCGGTAGCAGTCTTAATATACACGGTACACATGAGTCCGAAAAGTCAGAGATGTAGTCTCTGACTTTTATTCATGTGTAATGGTCTTGAAAACGCAACCATCGTGAATATGTTGGCAGCATCGCCCGGTCCTTTTACCAAGAGGCCGCAATACGTACTTGATTTGTGTGTCATTTTGTGTGCAGTCTCGTGGTCCATTCGAGTGCAAGTTGTGTCACATCCACCTCCCCACGGCGTACAGTTTCAGCGTGCACTCGCTCATACACACGCGCCGCTACGAGTGCGTCAAGTGTGGACGCAGGATGACGGACAGGGCGTCTATTGTGGATCATTACAGGTGAGGGATATGTGTGGACTGTGCTATGTAAAAAAAATAAACACTTACAAAAATATATTGTAAAAATACGGGAGACTTGTAAAGGTTAAAAAAATCCGAAATAAAAAAAAATGTTTAGTTTTATAACACATTTTAAAATAAATGTTTAATAAGAAAAAAAAAACAAATAGAGGATTACAAAAATATAATTTATGCGAAAAGCACCCTAAAAATAGGAAGGCAAAAGTGTTAATAAACGCTCATAGTGTTAATAACAGACGCAGGATAATAACAAGTGTTAATAATAAACAGGATGGGCGTTTATCGTTAAGTAAGTTTTATAAAAAAAAAACAGTTTTATTACAAAAAAAAAGAAAAAGACCTCCGTTGGTTACCTTAATTTAAAGCTCTTAATTTTCAACGGTGTTGTAGTGAACAACAAAAACATTATAAATAATAAATAAATATTCGTTATATGTCATGCTTAGAGTTAAAAACTCTTAGCATGTTAAAATTTGATAGTATTACCTAAAAATACATTAATTTATACCTATAATGTGTAAAATTTTTCATCCAACATGTAGGAAATTGCGTTTTCTTTATAGATATTATAAATCACATGTTTTATTATTTTCAGATCACAACACGAAGGTTTGACGACTCTATTCACATGTCAATTCTGCGGAAAAATCTCCTCGTAAGTGCTTTTAGCTTTATTTTTATTCATATTTGCATATGTATACTTATAAATAAAGCAGAAGAGTTTGTTACCTCTAATCTCAGGAACTACGACTTCAAATTGAAAAAAAAAAAACTGATGGCTAAATTATTTATCGAGGAATGCTATAGTCTATGTATAATCTCGTTATGATCTAATAAATAAAATGAATGAAATGTAACAAATATAAGGAAATTTTATTCGATTTTCGTGGTCCCATTGGTCTCATAATCAACATCTGATTCATTTGCTCCAATATTCTAAATTGATATTCAGAAGTGTCTGATGCACGACAAAAGACTGAAAGTTAGTGAGTGTTGGGTGTGTATAACGTTCGGCCTAACCCCGCACGTTCGTTGCAGCAACAGCAAGACGCACCGCGGCCACGTGCGCAACCACCACTCGGGCGAGCGTCCCAAGTGCGATCAGTGCGGCAAGACATTCGTCAACTCCGACTCACTCATAGAACATCAGCAGTGAGTGATGATATACATTAGGGGCCGGCCATTAATCACGTGAGGCTTGAATGGGGGGGAGGGGTGGGACAAAAATCACTTAATATCACAGGGGAAAGGGGGGTCTAGTAAGATATCACGTGTATTTTTTTGAGATACATAATTTTGATTAAAATGCTACATAATGTTTTTTCATATGATAACACGAATATTAAAATATATGATGGTCCTTAATTTCAAAATAAAAATGGATTACACGTTATACCCGTATTTAAAGATAATATTCGAAAAAATTTAAAACATGTATAAGTACTAAAAATATACGCGATGTTGGATGGGGCGGGGGGAGGGAGAGGGTACTTATCTTAATCTTATTTAAATCTCACCATATATCACTATAGGAGGGGGAGGGGTCAAAAAAATGCCAAATTAAAGATCACGTGATTAATAGACGGCCTCTTATACGAAAAAACACTAACCAAACACATCATCGGAAATTAGCTAACGCCCGAATACTCAAACGCCATTCAAATATTACAATAATCTATATATTAATACGTGATGCATAAACTTTGGACCCCTTTTTACGAAAATTGCGCGGACGCAGGAGCATAAAATTTGGCACACTTATAGTTTATGTGTAGGAGAAGTGCAGAACGCTAATATTTTTCAATAATAATGCTTATAAAGTACATTAAATAAAAAAAAAAAACATTACACACACTAACATGCATTTCACACACACATACATTTTTTTTTTTTTTTTTTTTTATTGCATTGAATGGCGAGACGAGCAAGCCGTTCGCCTGATGGTAAGCGATACGACCGCTCATGAACAGTAGCAACATTCCACTGCGCTCGCCATCCTGAGACATAAGATGTTAAGTCTCAATATGTCCAGTAGTTACTCTGGCTACAACGTCCTTCAATCCGAAACACAACAGTGCATTTAAGCAGTGTTGTTTCACGGGAGAAATAGACATTGCGGTGGTACCTACCCAGATGGCCTCTCACATATGAGAGACCTACCACCAGTAAAAAATACATACACAAGTATTTGTACACGCATACATACTCTGGTGTCAAATTGTTTCTTTTCCATTTTGTTCTTCTGACATAGACATATCAAACAAAAGGTTTTAATTGCCTAATGAGGCAATAATATTAATATTAAAAGAGAATATTAATTTTAAATGAGGCAATAATATTAATATTACGCCTAATATTAAATGGAATATAAAAAAAGATTTTAATAATAATGCATAAAAAGTACATACATACATACATACATAAACTCACGCCTTGTTCCCAGAAGGGGTAGGCAGAGGTGCCAGGGCACCCACATTTCGCCTTGCATGTTCCGTCCCACAATGTGATAGGTGGCGAGCCTATCGCCATATCGGGCACAAATTCCTGACTCTGGGCTGATACTGAATAGAAAAATCCAATATCACTTTGCCCAACCCGGGATTCGAACCCGAGACCTCAGCTTTGTAACCGTACCGTAGTACAACTACGCCACCAAGGCAGTCAAAGTACATTAAAAAGTACATTAAATCAATAAATAAACCAGCATGCATTTGACACACGCATACACAAGTATTTGTACACGTATACATAATCTTTGGTCAAATTTAGCGATGGGCGATTATGAGAGATACTAACGAAATCATTCGATTATGAAAATGTATCGAGATATCTCGATTATAACAGTTAGTAGTCAGTCAGTCGCAACTACCAAATCTGTGACTACCAATGTCTATCTATAACTCTATGCCTCCTGCTACTAAAGTCACGGAACAACTGTTAACTTCATAAAACACGATTAGGACCTAGTTCTTGTTACTAAAATCATTCGATTATGAAAACATATTAGTTACTAATTCCATAATCGATTATCAACATTAGTAATACAAAATCAATCGATTATGCCGATCATTCATAATCGCCCACCGCTAGTCAAATTGTTTCATGGTTTATTATAGACATAGTTAAATGTCAATCAGAAAAAAATGTTTACTGTGGTTTTGTTGAATGTCAAACAGAAAAGTTTTATTTGACGAATACTACGTGAAATACTGAGCGCTTATACAAATTGTGTAGCAGTAAGATACATTTAAATGTACACGGACTATCATTATATGCATAAAGAAAGTTCTGTAACAGCAATCTGCAATAACAACATTCAGGTACAAAAAAAATATATAATTTACTATTGCTGGTTCAAAGCAATTATTGTAGTTTACGATTTTAGTAATTGCATATACTTCAGGGGAAATAAGTGATTTTGAGATATACGTACATTTAAATGTGCACGAATTATCAGAATAACAACATCATCATACAGGTAAAAACTTTTTCTCTTCTTGATTTGGTCGAATTTCGACCACTAGGCGACCACTAGTTGTTCTTAACTACGTATGTCGCACTTACACTGGAACGCAAATTAAATATAAATGGCGCTTAACTACGTTAATCCCGATTAAATGTACTGGCTAAGTGGGCCGTGCGCTGTTAAGAGCAACTTATTATTTGAATGGCGTTCCAGTATTCGGGCGTTAGTCAGTACATTTAAGTGGGACTTCCGTAGTTAAACGCAACATAATATTTGAGTGGTGTTTGAGTATTCAGCCGTAAATCATGTTAAGACGCGATAAAACGCTCGTTAAGTTTTGCTATTCATAATATTCCGTTATAAAATAAGCTGTTAAATAGCTGATTAGTGATTTTTGGTAAATTTTCAAAGAGTATAATACGCTATTCAACTTTACGCTATTATTCAAGCTATTATTCAACAACAAAGTCGTCCAAGAGTCTCGCCACTATCCTTCAACTGACGCACAACTATCGCCCTACAGTTTAGTCGACAATTTCTCTTTCAGAATTCACCAAGGCATCAAGAATTACGAGTGTGACGTTTGCGGCGCGCGTTTCCGTACTCGAGCACAAATCAAACATCATCAACTCAAACATTCCACCGCTAAAAACTATTACTGTGTTGAGTGTGATACCAGGTTAGTGCATTTAAATTTAGCAATGTTAAGTGCGTGGTGGCCTGTTGGTAAATGGACTAGACGCGACTGCCAATATGTTCACGGTGGTCGCGGGTTCGAATCCCAGGACACACCTCTGACTTTTCGGAGTCATGTGTGTATTGATAGTCAATCACCACGCACTAAAACGGTGAAGGAAAACATCGTGAGGAAACCTGCATACCATAGCGATTTATAAAATTTCTATGGTATGTAAGTCCGCCAACCCGCACTGGGCCAGCGTGGTGGGCTATATGGCCTAACCACTCTCAATAGTACTCTCGATTGTAGAGGAGGCCCGTGCCCTGCAGTAGGACGTATATGGGCTGATACAGATACAGATTAGCAATGTGTGGAAGCAGGTTAGTACACAAAGATTTGGATAAATAGCATATAGCAATCGCAAATAGCATGTGAATTTAGCAGTGTGTGATAGCAGGTTATAACACGAAGTGTTGGAATAAATAGCAATAGCAATCACAAATAGCATGTGAATTTAGCAAGTTATATAAATGAGATAAGGAGAATGCACATTTATAATATCGGTACAAAATATCTTTGATCTCGATAACGAAAACAAATTCTGTGCTATTTCACATTAACGTCACCACCTTGTTATATATGAAGCCTTAGCATGCTCTATATTTCTGCTATTGCTAATTCCCTCCCAAAAATAAATGCTTGGCGTTCCACTGTGCTCGCCATCCTGAAACATCTTAATATATATAATTCACGTGTCACGTTGTTTGTCCTCGATGGACTCCTAAACCACTCAACTGATTATAATGAAATTTTGTAGATATGTGTTATTTGTTCCAACTTAAAGGTGGGATAGTTTTTGTCTCGATTGAATTGACGAAAGTATAAAAAAAAGGAAAAAACATTTTGCCATACAAAATGTTCATGGGTTTGTAACTGTCAAACATATAATGTTCATACCGTCGATACGGTAAACTCTTCCCTAAAATTAAATAACGTATTTAAATAAAGGTTTCGAATCGAAAACATATATCCACAATATTCGATTAGTGGCGTATTTTAGATTTTAAAGATGTAAATTAATGACAGTAATGAAAAGTGGTTGACATTTAAATTGGTTGTCAAATATTTATGCATGCGTTCAGAAATTTATTTTGTGTAAACTAAAAAGTATATTATGAAGCTAAATAAATATAGTACGATCAAATAAATAATATTCACACGTAAGAAACTTTACTTCTTTTCAAGATAGAATGTTACTTGAAAATGAAAAATCTTTAATAAAATAATACATAAAAATAAAAACTGAACTGAACTGAATAAAATAACAATTTTATATAATCATGGATAATATTGCAGGGATTCTCAAATTAGGCGTTGCCTGTGTCTTGAGAAACCAGTTCAATATAATTAATTGTGTGTGTGAGTGTGAGTGTATTTCTATGAAAATTTATATTTCATCTCTTTATTACTCACAAAAAGTAATGGCGTAATATTTTTGGAAAACAGCATAGTGGGGGTGAAATAATGGAATATTGCATGGATAATCAAAATCACCAAAGTGTTTAATGTCAAAAATTTATAAGGCACACTATTTGGATATGGAGAAACGGGATATAATAGAGTGGGAGGTAGGGGAGAGGACTGGGATAGCTGACAGATTTCATAGGACGAAATGTAAATGCACGGTATAAGACGGGATGGTTAATGAAGAGAAAGGACGGGACGTATCGGGAAGTGACTGAACAGACGGGATGGGACGGAATTGAGCAGGACAGTAGGATAGCTAATTCATGTTTAGGTATACAAGAGCTTATACGAAAAATAACATGTATTTCGTGTGCAAAGGTGGATCGGGCGTTTTTGCTATGCTAAATAATTGAATATAAAATTAATCATATAATAACTAAGCCATAGCGAAGCGTGGTCGGGTCGGCTATGGTATCTTTTAATTGATTTCAATGAATGTCGTCGGAGTAGTAACAGTGTTATAATATCTCTGTAGCAACATAATGATTTAAATCTGGAGAGATGGGATAGAATAGAATATAAGGTGGATAAAATGGGACATAAGAATAGATACAGGATGAGATTGGAATTGGATAAGCAGCTTAGGCAACGACTGTCATATTGATTTTAAATAAAATATGGACTGGAATCTGTATTTGCACCCAGGCGAAGCCGGGCCGGGCCGCTAGTAAGATATAAAGTCTCATTATGTCCAGTAGTTATTCTGGCTACAATATCGTTTAACCCGAAACATAACAGTGCATTTACACTGCTGTTTGGCGGGAGAATTAGACATTGCGGTGGTACACACCCAGGCGGCCTCTAACATATGAGAGACCATCAGAAGATACCATCTATATGTACCAAGATACCATCTCGCTATTTTTAAATTAATAATTTAGTCTTTAGCATGCTCTATATTTCTACTACTGCTAATTGCCACCCACAGAATTTGTATAAAATGTCAACATTTTTTATTTTGTGATTTACAATGGTTTTCTATCTATCTTTTTTTTTTTCGACAGGTTCAAATCATCGCACAGCCTGCGGCAGCATCTGCTAAAGAGTTCGAAACACAAAGACGTGCAGAATCTCAAGTTTGTGATATTTTATTATTATTAATTTAGGCAAAATACTCAATAATGTGTTTGTACTATTAACAAAGTTATTTTCAAGTTCACGGACTAGACGCGGCTGCCAAACTGTTCACTGTTGTAGCGGGTCGAATCCCAGGGCACACCTCTTTCAGAGGACATTTCAGAGTCATGTGTGTATTGATAGTCAATCACCACGCACTAAAACGGTGAAGGAAAACATCGTGAGGAAACCTGCATACCATAGCGATTTATAAGAATTTCTATGGTATGTAAGTCCGCCAACCCGCACTAGGCTAGCGTGGTGGACTATACGGCATAACCAATCTCAATCGGACTCTCGATTGTAGACGGGGCCCGTGCCCTGGAATGAGACGTATATGGGCTGATACAGAATTTTCAAGTAGGTTTTCTGAATTCTCCAGTCACCGGTATTAACCGACTAATTCAGAAATCTTAGAAAAACTCTTTTATATTGAAATTGAAAATATTGCTCTTCCATGAGTGCAGGAAAATGGAGCATTTTCTTAGTTGGATAAATATGATAATAAAGAAATATTTGGAAGATACCTATCCCTTTTTGAGTTATGACTAATGAAAGTTTTACGTATTATTACCAATTTTTCGCATAAAACCAATTGTAATAAGTAAAGAACAAAATTTAAAGATATACGTATTTTTTTGTTTCGTTGTTAGGGGCCGCCCATTAATCACGTGAGGCTTGAAAGGGGGGGAGGGGTTGGACAAAATATCACGAAATATCACAAGGGGGAGGGGGGTCTAGTAAGATATCACGTGTATATTTTTTTTTCGACACATAATTTTGATTAAAATGCTACATAATATATTTTTCGTATGATTACACGATTCTTTTACTATGTCTTGGTCCTCCAATTCAGAATAAAAAAGGATTATATTTTATACCCGTATTCAAAGATAATATCCGTAAAAAAATCAACTTTCATCCATAATTTCAACGACTTTTTCACCATCATCATTACCAGAACTATCATCGCCAATCTCTAAAACTGATACGATAGGTTTATGGTAGCTGAAGTAAGAAACGAACAGTTTTGATTCGAACCTATTCAAATGTCTAATAAAGACCGCATCAATAGTAGTTTTGTATTTCGTTGTGCTAAGATTGCGATCATTCGACATAGTTAAACCAAATTCATTATTTAAAAATTCAATTAATAGTTGATTTTTATCGTCTGCGAAGTTTATGTTGAAATCTCCACTCAAAATCATTGGCAATTCATCAAAGCTTTATAAACTGACAGCTAACTGACAGCTGTCTACTCTCCATCCGTCTTACGCTTTTCGTCTTGATCAGGTCACGTGTCCTGACGCGAGTTTAAGATTTTATACCCATTACAGAAAAAGTGCTCAACGCCGCTAAAGAAGTTTTCACTTCAAAAATACATTTATTTACATGTATTAAAAATACACGTGATGTTGGAGGGAGGGGGGAGATAGTCTAAATCTCACCATATATCACTAAAGGGGAGGTCCAAAATTGCTAAATAAAAGATGATGTGATTAACCCGTTCACTGCGGTAAAGAAATCAGTGACTCAGCTGGTGTTTCAGTCCAAAAAGGCCCCCCACTTGACTTTCATAATATGCGCAGCAGGCCTATTCGGCCCGACACTACTAAGTGGTATTAAAGCTCTATTATCTTGGTCACGGCTTATGGTATATATATTTTTTTAATATTTTTATCGGCGGAGGTCGAAATAAGCCTGTCGCGTTTTTAAATTGCTATATTTCTGTATTGTTAATCATAAATCGAATGCTATATTTTTCTGTGTTGTACTCGTTAAAATGTTCAAGAAACTGGTGCCGCACCAGCTAGAAGAATCTATTTTTTCTGTTCGCACACCTGGTACAGTGTCGGGCCAATTAAGTAGTGTTGGGTCGAATAGGCCTGCCGCGCATATTATGAAAGACAAGTGGGGGGGCCTTTTTGGACTGTCATCGCACCAGCTGAGAGTCACCGATTTCTTTACCGAAGTAAACGTATCACGTTTTTTTTAGCAATATTTGAACTTCCCCTCCCCTTTAGCGATATGTGGTGATATACACTACTAAACGGGATTCTGCAAAAAATGGAATGATGCCGTGTGAAAGGTACCGTCCATTACCACCATCACTGCGTATCACCCACAATCCGCCCGACGCTGGACCAAATCGGTGTGCGCACAGAAAAAATAGGTTCTTGCTGGTGGGGACCAGTATCTTAGGAATTACAATAGAGACAAATATAGCTTTCGAATTCATATTCAAATTCATAGTGAAAGTATCGTTACTTGAATTACGTACAGATGGGGTTGCACGCGTTGCCACAAGCGGTTCTCGAGCGAGCGGTTGCTTTGTGCGCACACACGCATCCAGCACGAGGGCGTGCGTGCGCATGCGTGCGCGGCGTGCGGCGCGGCGCTCGCGTCCCGCGCCTCGCTCGCCAAGCACCTCGCCACCGTGCACGCCGGCCGCCGCGCGCCGCCGCGACACGTGTGCGACGTGTGCGGCAAGGCGTTCCGCGTGAGTGCACCGCACACACTACACACTACACACTACACACTACACTAGTACTCTGCGCCTCGCTCGCCAAGCACCTCGCCACCGTGCACGCCGGCCGCCGCGCGCCGCCGCGACACGTGTGCGACGTGTGCGGCAAGGCGTTCCGCGTGAGTGCACCGCACACACTACACACTACACACTACACACTACACTAGTACTCTGCGCCTCGCTCGCCAAGCACCTCGCCACCGTGCACGCCGGCCGCCGCGCGCCGCCGCGACACGTGTGCGACGTGTGCGGCAAGGCGTTCCGCGTGAGTGCACCGCACACACTACACACTACACACTACACACTACACTAGTACTCTGCGCCTCGCTCGCCAAGCACCTCGCCACCGTGCACGCCGGCCGCCGCGCGCCGCCGCGACACGTGTGCGACGTGTGCGGCAAGGCGTTCCGCGTGAGTGCACCGCACACACTACACACTACACTAGTACTCTGCGCCTCGCTCGCCAAGCACCTCGCCACCGTGCACGCCGGCCGCCGCGCGCCGCCGCGACACGTGTGCGACGTGTGCGGCAAGGCGTTCCGCGTGAGTGCACCGCACACACTACACACTACACTAGTACTCTGCGCCTCGCTCGCCAAGCACCTCGCCACCGTGCACGCCGGCCGCCGCGCGCCGCCGCGACACGTGTGCGACGTGTGCGGCAAGGCGTTCCGCGTGAGTGCACCGCACACACTACACACTACACACTACACTAGTACTCTGCGCCTCGCTCGCCAAGCACCTCGCCACCGTGCACGCCGGCCGCCGCGCGCCGCCGCGACACGTGTGCGACGTGTGCGGCAAGGCGTTCCGCGTGAGTGCACCGCACACACTACACACTACACTAGTACTCTACTGGTGGTAGGTCTCTTATATGTGAGAGGCCATCTGGGTAGGTACCACCGCAATGTCTATATCTCCCGTCAAACAACACTGCATAAATGCATTGTTGTGTTTCGGATTGAAGGACATTGTAGCCAGAATAACTCCTGGACATATTGAGACTTAACATCTTATGTCTCAGGATGGCGAGCGTAATGTAATGTTGCTAATGTTTATGAGCGGTCGTATCGCTTACCATCAGGCGAACGACTTGCTCGTCTCGTCATTCATTGAAATAAAAAAAAAACACACTAGTGGCATCACATCGTACACATTTACACTGTGTCTCTCTCCGCGCAGGGCCGCAGCGTGCTCATCAACCACGTGCGCACGCACACGGGCGAGAAGCCGTTCTCTTGCGAGGTGTGCGCGCGCAAGTTCACGCAGCGCACCGCCATGCGCACGCACGTGAAGCTCGTGCACCTCAAGCAACGCCGCGGCGCCAAGCTAGCCGACACACACCACGCCGCTCCACTGTGGCCGAGAGACGAGTGCTTGCAGCCGCCCGCTGTTGCCCACGCGGTTACTTTACTAACGTGAGCCAAAATAAACTATATGCTGGTATACTTCGTGTTGTTATTCACCCAGGTATCAAAGTTCAAGATGGGAAAAGAAATTTAAAAAAATCTTTGGTATAAATTTGACTCGTTTCTTTGCATCGTTTTCGGTAGCAGTATTGAAACAATCTGTATAATGTCCTTGTAAAATACCTGGTGTGATGAGAAAAATGTGAAATATCAAATTAAAATATCACCCTGTTTAACTGCCATGTATTAAAAACCCGTGTGAATGTTAATTTAATGATCTCAGTGTAATTTGATTAATATAAGTTACAATCGTGTTCCTATATTTAGTTTTATATAACATACGGAGCCTCCGTGGCGCAGTTGGTTAGACGCCGCCTGTGAAACGAGAGGCCGCGGGTTCGATCCCCGCACCGAGAGAAATGTTTGTGCGGCCCACAAATATTTCTTCCGGGTCTGGGTGTTTGTGAGACCGAAAAGTCTCTCGTAGTTCCTGATACCCACGACACAAGACTCGATCTTAGTGTGGGGTCAGGACTATGTATGTGACTGTTGGGTGTTATTATTATTATATTATACTAGGTTCTCTTATAACTTGGTAGAAAAGAGTCAGATGCGGTGACAATTGGCATTAAAGAAAACCATTTATAAAAAGACTATCAAAAATTACATTTTCATGATATATTTGTTCATTTTGTGGTATAAAATAAACGACGAGCCTATTAATAACAATCATTAAAAATACACACATACATTATATTGAGATCAAAGGCTCTAGTATACCTCAATTGTTTTCACACTATTTCATTAAGGATCGTCCATGTGTGTGACGTCACTGGGTTGTATTCAATCATGATAATCATTGGTCGTATTGATGACTTTATTAATGTCATATCCCACACTCACGAAATCGTCGTGTTTCAGTTTATAGGACAATGTGTTGTTATTAATGGGCATTTAAATTTATCCCGCCAAACAACGATTTAAATGCACTGTTGACTTTGGTATTGAAGGACATTGTAGACAGAGTAACTACTGGACATATTAAGACATAACATCTTATGTCTCAGGATGGCGAGTGCAGTGGAATGTCAAGCATTGCTTTATAATTCAAGGTGCTGTTTGGTTTTGCTACTGTTCATGAGCGGTCGTATCGATTACCATCAGGCGAATGGCAGGATCGGCTCGTCATTAGAATAAAATAAAAATAAAAATGATTCCCGATTACCTGATTTGCTCTTTACGTTGAAATCTTGTAGTTCCGTGAGTGTGGGTTGTACACAGTTGTCAGTTGTATGTACATATAGATATATTGTGTTAGTTTTAATGTACAAACATCAATAAACACATTTTAATATAAAATTCGTTTAATTTCTATTCTATATCGGCCCACGTCAGCTGCAGGCCACATTTTTCTGTCCTGTACCAAGCTAAGCTACCGTTTGTCTGCGACTCTCGCAAGATCATCCGACTATCAATTTAATATCTATTATATGAAGTATGTTGAGGTTTATTTAAAAAAAAATTGTTGCATTTTGAATTCATTAGTTTTTTTTTGTGAAAATGTTAGCTTTAATGAAAAATTGACCTTATATCAATAAATTATCTTTCACTAAACATCTACCTTTGGGCAGTGCGCTTTGGCAAAAAAGGCCTCTTGGCAAGAAATAATACTATATACAATAAGTGTCCTTTAGTTTTTAAAAGTGACCTTTGAACAAAATGACGATATGCCAAAAGTATGAGCTCTCAGCAAAACAGCCAACTTCATACAAGCGACCCTTGAGAACCTTTGAGACCTTTGGAAAAATAATTCCTAGGGCCAAGCGGCATTTAGGTAACTGAAATTACGCCAATTGACATTTAAAAAAAAATCAAAATCAAAATATTCTTTATTCAAATAGTCTTTCACAAGATCTTTTGAATCGTCCTTTTCTGCTACCACCGCTTCGGAACGTGTTGTAGCTGTGAAGAAGAAGCGGCGCAAGAAACTCCCTCAGCAACACGATTTGACCTTTGCCCAGTGAAGTCGCTTACCAAAATGTGACCAAGGCTTGAAAGCCTCCGCAAAAATGGCCCTTAACCAAGACACCTTCGGATTGTGCTTGACTAAAGAGTAGTGTGCTATGGCCAGGATTTAAATACCCGAGCAGTATACTTTGACCCAATTAGTTTGACCTTATTCGAAAAATAGCCATTTTATCAAGTTTTTGCCCAAGAAAAGTGAAGTTTGCCAAAGTGACCTTGGATGAAATGTAAATTTCCTGAAAAGTGACCTTGAGCCCGTATGTGACCTTAAAGTAAAGAAGTGACCAACCAAAATTTCGAAATATGCGTAGGTGTGACCTAAGGCTAAAATTTACCTGCACTGAAAATCTGACCTTTCTTTGAAGAAATTACCATTGCCTGAAACTGACCAAGTTGTGACCTTATTATTATTGCAATGAATGGCGATACGACCGCTCAAGGACTAAAAATAACAACACCAAGAATAATAAAGCAAAGTATTGGTGCTTGCTTGGTAACGTTTGACAAAAAATACCATTGAATAATGTGACCTTGACCTTGGGAATTGTTAGAATGTAAATTGACCTTTTAAAACATATTTACCTTCTGACACCGGTATTAAACCTCGTGTACTGCCAGTAAGTGTTCACTCAGCGCTGCGTATTTAGTACAAGGTATTTCTTTGAAGCCTTAAATATCGCTAAGGAAATCAATAAATAATATGTCTCACCATCGAATATACCGGGGTACATGGTACACCTCGCGCTTCCACAAGGGTTGCTCTTTAATTCGAAATGAAACTCATAGTAATACTGCAATTGTTATATTATAGTACATGAGTGGTCTGTTTCGACCTGCCGCTAGACCCGCCGTGTAACTGAAGGAATACATCGAGAAAACAGCATACGTGTTGGCAAAATAATAGGGCAATGTAATATAAATATTATGCAATAAAAACAGAAATAAATTTACAGTAATAAATAAGTAGCTTCGTTGGAAAATACGGTGTAATGTTCACGAGTGTAACGGCAGGTCGTTTCATACTCTGAGTAATGTTTGAAGTGCTCTAGCACAGTTGTGCAGTCGTGTATAGCACGACATAAAAGAGTAGAAATTAATTAATTGGGAACTAAAAGCAAAACATTTCCTAGCAACACCAGAATGGAGTACACGAGCTGTCAGTCATTGCTATTATTCGACATTTTTCACGAGTTTTTTTAGAATAGTGTGTTAATTTCGAATCGTGAACAATAAAACTAAGTTATCATGAACAAAGTAATTCGAGGCGGTGCCCGTGAAATTATATACAAAGTTTTCATGTGGTGTATGGACGAATATAAAGCCGAGAAGTTGTTAACAAATTAAGACGATGTTTACAAACGAAGGGCTGATTGTACTGGTAAGTAATAGTTGAAAATTGTACAAAACATTAAAAAGAACGAACTAACATATGCATATAATGGATATTCTTGTGATTACCAATGAATATTGTTTATCCTTACTAATATTATAAAGGTGAAAGTTTGTATGTATGTATGGATGTTTGTTACTCTTTCATGAAAAAACGGCTCAACAGATTTTGATGAAATTTGGTATAGTGATAGCTGACACCCTGGATTAACACATAGGCTACTTTTTATCCCGAAAAATGTAGTGTTCCCGTGGGATGAGTCAGGAAACCAAATATACATATTTTCTACTCTTTCAAATTCAAATTGTTGGCACGGGATGTCCTCTCCTACGGAAGGGAAATATAGTCGACGGCACGCGGGAAATATAGTTAGTAGACACGCGAAATAATATGTTCTTGATGTGGATTGGACTCAAAAACTATCTGCACCCGGGCGAAGCCGGGCCCGACAGCTAGTTTAACCATATTTTTGAGGTTATACAAACATAAACATAACCTGGAGTATTTATAGCACGACTGCCACATTTTGAGCATCGTCACTTATTCTTTCATTTATTAAAAAAATTATACACAAGTACAAATAATTCAATAAGACGTAAACTATTTCAAGAAACATTATTTTTAGAATAACATTCTTTGTTTGTTCACATTAGTCTAAAATTCATAGTATAACGGAAACAGGAAAAGTAAAATGTATTTGGTGTTTTTTTCTAAATTATTTATTTCTTGATTGTACATCTCGGTGTAATAATATTTTTTTGTTATTGTTTTAGGTGTTTCTGAGAGTTCATTACGCACGGATAGCGTAAAATGGTGCTGAAAAAAGTGGAAAGTTTTCGTCGAATGAAAAGAAAGGGTCGTCCTGCAAAGGCAATAGATGATTTTGATGCATGTGCGATTCGACAGAAAATTATTTCTTTTATATCCTTCAAAAAGAAGTGCCTACAATTAGTTAAATATAAGCCAAATAAAGGGAATACATTGGTTATGATGAGCGATACTGCAGACTATTGCATAATAAATAAATTATTTTTAACGAAACAGTATTTTTTATTCCCTTATAACTAATTAAATATATTTATGGCGATTTCATGTTTTGTCAGGAAAAATAACCTTTATTATTATTTATACGGTCTACCGTATAATAATTTAAACAAAGTATCAAGATTTAAAATAAGTATCAAGATGGATTGTATTGCCCTAACTGTGTTGCCACACAAACGATGGTGGCGCCCTCATTTATTTTCTACTCTTTTGTGTCGCACTATACACGCGTGGCGGCGCGAGACAGTCAGTAGGCATGCGAGTGCCGCGCGGCGGTACAGTCGCCAACACCACGCGACCCCCGGCGGCGGTACAGTCGCGCAGTAACGCAGTTGAGTGCCTGCGGCGGCAGTACAGTTGCGTGGAGTAGTGTCGGGTACAGTCAGCACGCGCGCCTGCGCCGCGCCCGCGCCCCGGCCGGATGCCTCGCGTGTACAGCCCGCACGTGCGCCTTCATGTCTGCGGAGGTGGCGAACGCCTTGCCGCACGCCGCGCATGCGTGGCGCCGCACGCCCGTGTGCACCTGCACGCACCGCGCCGCTTGTACGGGGACTGTATCCACACTGCTGCACACACAAGCCACCATGCAACTCCACTATGTATCGTTGTTTAGTTGCATAGTGTTTGGGTTGATCGGTAGCAGTGTTGATATACAGTGTCATGTGCATAAAAATTCACAAAAAGATAAAAATCGCATTATTTTACAAGAGCCGGCTAGAGCATAACTTACTTGTCATTTTGGTATATATTTCATTATTTTCAAGTGAATATTAAGCAAATTATCCAAAAAATTCATTAAAATTAATAATGGAACCAAATATGCCCTAAAAATCTCTCATTAACACTTGTTTTATTTGTAAGTAGCAGTATGAGAAAAATGTGAGAATATTGTGTTTATTTACATCAAAATAATCCTAGTTTACTTCATACTAGCGCCATCTAGTGATTGAAATTTGTACTCGAATTTATTTTAATATTTGAAATTAATCGCCGTATCGAACACAAATTACCCTTCATAACGTTGATGAAGTAATTGTGGCCGGATTAACTACTGGATATAAAAGATTTATGTCTTAGGATGGCGAGCATTTTGTAATTCAAGATGATTGGTTCACTGTTCTTGAGCAGTCGTATCGCTTACCATCAGGCGAACGGCAAGCTCGTCTCACCATTCATAGCAACAGAAACATGTTCTAGTCTAGCGTGGATTGTACTAACCGCTCTCAATCGCACTCTCGATAGTGTCGGAGGCTTGTGCCCTGCAGTGGGATGTAAGTGCCGATACATTACAGTACTAACTGGCAGCTGGAAGGCAGCAGCACTCACCAGGTGATGTCTGCTCACGGCTGGGTACGTCTTGAAAGTGTTGGGACAGTACTTGCACTTATAAGGCCGCTCGCCAGTGTGAATGCGCACGTGGTTCTGAAATGTATTTTTTTATTTTATGTAAAATGCGAGTTTACAGTATATTAACCAAAACACTTACATTCTAAGTAATAAAAAATGAAACATACAGGGTATATGAAGAGTGCTACCGAAAACGAAGCCGGGTGGTAGTTTTAGTGAATACAAACACAATGTAACTAAAAATTTCGCAAAGAAACGCGACATTTTTTTTAAATATTGTCGAGTTTGTGTGGTAAAACGATAGTTTTTACTTAAACAATAATTTAAAACCTTATGTACCAAAGCTATTTTAAAAATAAAAGGGTGTACACTGTTATTAAAGAAATTATTTTTTTCACAAAATTTTGTTGCATTGTGTCTGAAGTCGCTAAAACAACCACCCTGCTTCGTTTTCGGTAGCAGTCTTGATATATCCTGTATACATTATTACTATAATTTCTAAAATATTAACAATAAAAGACATTTATGTATTTATCAGTGCAAAATTAAAAAAATCTGGTTCAAAAATTTACAACAAAGTAAAAATAGTAGTTTAAGTTAACAAAAATTGAAATAAATTCAAATATTAAAAAACTGAATATCTATAAATACTTATCTGCAAAATGCAGTCATTACGATTTTATGAATTATTATAAAACTAATCATAGATGAGTACACAAGATATGGTTTGTCATGGAAGAGATAATGCCGACGATAATACTGTGTATTGGCAGATACAGATACTGACAGATAATTACAACATGACTGCACAGTAGTGTGTCGCGACTGACCTGCAGTTGTTCAGGCATGCGGAACCGCTTGGGACACTCTGCGCATGCGTACGGCTTCTCTCCAGTGTGTATGCGCTGGTGGTACACCATGTGATACTGGTCCTGAACACACAGCATCAATCAGACATGCAGACACACACGCTTCATTACCAGAAGGGGTAGGCAGAGGTGCCAGGACACCCACGTTTCTATTGCTTATAGCCCCCCGAAGAATTTGTAAACAAAAAACTGACAACTGATTAGTGCAACCATTTCTCACATTTAATATTGCATACACAAAATTAACTATTCAGTTTTTTCGTTACATGGTTTCATAAAGATTAGATTAGAGAAGAATTAAATTCTTTATAGATTACACGAAATCATATAAAAATATTATCAGATCGGCTTTGTAAATTTTAAACGCCAATCGCAAAATTTAGCTAATTTATATAACATGTGAAATGTTATTATCGACTTCGCATGCTATTTGCGATTGCTATGGCCATTTATTCCAACATAACTGTTTAGCAGTAACATCAGTAGTGTTGAACCCGAGTTCATGATCCAAGCTTTGTGAATTTCGATCAAATGTATACTACATACAAGGTTCGGAACAAAATCACACCCCAAAAGTGGCCGAGGTTGCTTATACTTATACATTTGAATTTCTAACTATGAGATATATCAAAAAGTCTTCAATAATTAAGAGCGTTTATACCCTGTGCGCGCTTTTTGGCTTAAAAGCAGGACTTTTCAAATGAGTTAATAGCCATCAATAAACAATTTAAAGGAAAAATAATTAGTACCGTAAAACGAGGTGGATAGGGACAATTTTCAACTTCACGACGAATTTTCTGGTAGTATTATACAGAAATATTCTTGTGTTATAGCATATTTCATTAAGTCTTAGTTCCGTCTTGACTATTAACTATACAATTTTTTTGGATCCCTTGGAAAATAAGAAAAAAAGGGCACAAAATATAGGTTTCGGGTTAATAGGGATTTTGGGGGTAATAGAGGCGGGATCGAGTTCAATGGGGAAATTAACAAGGGTTGGCACTGAATTGTTTCTTATTAATTACTTTTTAACCGACACATCTAAATATTCTGAATTATTTATCGTAATAATTTGCTTTGACACAAATGAAATAATTAAAGATTACAACTGTCTTAAAGGATATTTATCAAATCAAGTGACACATTTCAATAAGATATAGTTTCAAAAATTTAAAAATCAACATATTAGGTATTCTATAATGCAGTGGCGGTACTTCCATAGAAGCCCAAAAGCCCGGCTTGCCCTACTTAATACGTACATACTCGATACTAAACACAAACCATTTTATTCCGTACAATACAATCATATTTTATTAGAAAACATTTACAATTTTTGAATTTACCGCGTCCTGTCGAGAGCGACGAAGGTCGTCGTCCTGTCGCGCGCCTAAAATCCAAATTATTATTATTAAAAGCGCCTGCGACGGTGCGTCGTCGCGCCGAAGCGCCATTCGAAATTCATTCAAACGTAAGTAATATTAAAATACGAAGTCCGCTGGCTCCACACGCTCCCGTAGTAGCAACATTGCAAAATATATCTATCCTTTTCTCTCTCGTGTGCTTTTACGAGGCTTTTGGCAAACTCGATATTTGTATGGGGATCTCACGAGTGAAGTGCACTACAAATGTATAGGTATAGACATTTTATATAGCAATTTGTACTACACCAAATGCCCGGCTTTTTAGAATGAACATCGTACGTTTCATGGTCGGCGCGTTGTTATTTATTATTATGATTTATTAAATTTTATTTTTATTTTTATTAATTTGGTTTGTTTTATAATTTTAGTAAAAATAATGAGGTTTTCCTATAGGTACTTTTCAATAAAATATAATTGTATGTCGTAATGTTTATGTTACGTTTATGGGCAATACTGTACGAATTGCGATTAACTTCATATGTATTATGACATTTTGTAATTGTTAGTTGTTCTCAAAAATAGTTATTTTTAGTGATAATGTTTAGTTTTTGATATTATTTAAACGTTTTGATACTATGATGAGTGGTTTTGTTTTGCTGTGATGGTGTGAGTGTGACGGTGAAAGTATTCATTGCCGTTAAAAAGGTAAATTTATTCAAGTGTATTGTAAATAAACTGGCGCGAAAAATACGCCGGGATTGTGAATTTCTCTAAGTCGTGGTATATCACAAGATACATTTTATCGACTCGCTTTAATATACTATGTGCGTTCTTTAATTTTAACATTCTCTCCTCTTCAAATAGGTTTTAAACAATCGTTTTTCATATAGTTTATCAAACGCCAAGATTTTTGTTTCATTATTTGGAGTATAATGATTTATATTTAAAATAAATTAGTTTATCCCTTCAATATAAATTATATCAATTGTATTACAAAAAACATAACATGAATGTATTAATAATAATTTCTGCCGGCGAAGTTATACACGGCAACGTAGCTGTAGCTATGCTTTTGCTATTAAAATGCAATTTAAAGTTACAGATGCATTTCCAAAATTAATTTAAGTTACATATTTATTTAATTAATTGATTAAAAAACGAATGATAAGTAATGCCTTCAGCATATTAGGAATATTAATTAGATGGCTGTGCAAATCGCGCCATCTATTAGATTTTTACGGAACAACTTATTGTTATAGGTGCTTTCATATCAGTGATAAACAAAGCTGTTATTTTAATGGTTTTTATCCTATTCTTATATAGATTGAACGGTAGGATTTTCTCGGTGCCTGAGGTGTCGGATTCGAATCCCGGGTCGTTTTTTTTAAGATTCATTATTATCGCATAGAACCCGCCTTCTATCACATGATGGCACGGAATATGCAAGGCGAAACATGAGTGTCCTGGTAGCACCTCTTCCAACATGTGTATGTATAAATGTTGTGTCTGCCGACTTAATACCATTTGCTTCTAAATCAATACATATTAAAATATCTAAAAAAATATTGGGCTTGCCCTAGTCCAGAACCCTAGGCACGCCACTGCTATAATGCAGTCTTATTATTCTTCTAAGAAGTAATACGTAGAGTATTATGTATAGTTTGGAATTAGCTAATGATTTCTTACTTAAGTGCTAAATTATGAGATACGCTAACAAAACAAATTACGAAGAAAATTGATGGGCAAATGGGCTTAAGTGCGTAATGCTCTTTTTTATTATTACACTGATGAGGCGATCATACCATTCGCCTGATGGTAAGTGATATGACCGCTCATAAACAGTAGCAATACCAATCAATACCTTGAATTACAAAGCAATGCTAGGCCTGCGCTCGCCATCCTGAGACATAGATGTTAAGTCTCGATATGTCCAGTAGTGACTCTGGCTACAATGTCTTTCACAACGAAACACAACAGAGCATTTACACTGCTGTTTAGCGGTTTGCCCAAATTAATGTGTACTACTTATTAGAAAGAGGAAAATGGCGAATCAGTTTTTTCTACATTTAAAGAAATACTCCATGCATCGCATAGTACTAGATCTATCTATCAAAAAGGAATAGTTGTTAACAATAATATTCTTACTGCAGTTTCTACATATAATATCTCAACCATTGTGACCTGAAGTAAAATTTTAGTTAAGTGGTAGTACTTTCAATGTAACTTACAGCATTAAAAATAAATATAATTAACAGACAAATTTAATTAAGAACGACAAAATATTTAACAACAAAAAAAAAAATGTTGCGACAACCCTACACACACTGTACCTATACACCCTTTCTCGTCCCAATTGTACCTTTTCACGTCTCTATAAACCTTAGTCTCGTTATTAATCACCCCCAAGTCGCCTCTATTCCCCCCAAAATATCATATTTTTTTATTTACTTTTTAAATTATCAAAAAAACATGAATTAAATGAGAAATTGAGACTAACCTTTTATGAATTCGATAGTCCAATACTTATACTTTGTGTGCTTAACAATATCTCCTTCATAAATGGTGTAGTTTTTGTAGTAGACCGAAGTTCATTTAGGTGTATTTTTACTGCATATCGAGAGGCTATTTTCAAAATATTAATAAGACATTTTGTAACTCAAATTAATTGTTACTGATTGTTGCACTAGGGACTATATATAGTCTTCTATTGTTACAATTTGTTTTTAATAAATTATGTGCAACTAATGGCTCACATTTCAACCTTAAAATGTTTTCTCAGTTTTGTCCCTAATCTCCCTTTGATCCCTAATCACCACGTTTTACGGTACTTGTTTTAGAAAAGGTTGTCATCTAGGGATTTTGGTGGAAAACATTATAGATTGATAGATAATTTGTGAGTACTATAAGGATTACTGAACACAAGTTTCGTTATTTAGGCTTTAAATGGCAATTTAGAAGCTTAAGATATCCGAAACCACTAAATATAAGATGAAAATAAAAATATTATCAGACTAATAAGACCCTAATGGAGGGATTTTGCTGAGAAAAATAATCTTTTTGTGTTTAGTTCCTGAAAAATAAAAATGTAAACAATGCGAAATTATTCAGAAACTCTCGTCAAGAACATATTTTTTTTTACCAACTTATCGTACATAATTTTTTATAACAATTGCATATTATAATAGAAGAACATCTTATCAATAATTTAGTTTAATTAATTACCATTTTTATATTTCAACAAAATTAGTTTTCATGTTTTCTACAAATATTTTAAAAACCACTATAAAACACGCTGTCCGACGTGGCTCAAATCAGACCGCCGCAAGGCCTTAGGGATGGGCAAATGGAAAAAAAATATCGATATTTATCGTATCGATATTTTTCAAATATATCGATATATATCACCCAAAAAATATCGATATTTTTCAAATATATCGATATATATCACCCAAAAAATATCGATATTTCGATATATCGATATTTTTTGCCCAATTTGCAATTATTTATAAAAATTGCCAAAATTATCGAAATTTTAAAGCAAATACACATCTGGCTGTTTCAACATAAGTCATATTTTTTTAAAAAAAATCGATTTGCTCGACATAAAAAGAAGAAACAAAATAAAAAAAAACATTATCCAAACCAGTATTTGTTTGATATTGACATCAGGAGCACTCTTTGTTTGATGAGTTCCCCTGTTAGTCTGCTCCTATCATTTGGCACAGCCAAATTTACCACTGAAGCTACTCTTTCAGATTACACTGAAGATGCTTGACAAATCAAATATTTTAGAGCGATATCCAAGAGAACCGGTGTGAAATGTTGACAATTTACCCAGAACTATATTGAATCAGATTTTCTTTCTAAAAGTGGTTGGTCCAAATACTGCTTCAGTTCATTGGGGACACAGCTACTGCTTGGAACCTCTGACGAACCTATGCTCAGATTTAATAATTTCCCATATTTTCTAAATTTAAGAAATCGGATTGGTCAAAAACATGATGTGACGCATGAGCAGACAGCAGAGCTTTAAAAATATATCGATTTTGATATATGAAAATAAATATCGAAAATTGATATATCGCGGGAAAAAATATCGCTAATTTATATCGATATTTTTCTAAAAAAATATCGATATTTTGATATATCGATATTTTTTGCCCAAGCCTACAAGGCCTTCTAGAGGGAGGACGTATCGCTCGTCGCTCCGGCCTGGCTGCAGTCGATTATGCCGCGCGTAGTAAAAATAGCCACGCACGGAATGCGATTACCACATCTTAGTACTTTGGTAGTAAAATATTTAATTATTTTTATTACCTACAATGATTTTGTAGTGAGTATAAATTATGTTTCAGGTAATATAATGGGATGTAATTCCTAGGCTAAATTATGTTATGTATTGTAAATATAATATTAAATATATTTCGTAATTGTAAGAGGTTGTAAGGCCCCTAACACTATTTATGTGTTCGAACACGAAATGGTTAATAAAACGTCCGTAGTGTCTACTGATTGAACACTGATTTGAATGCAACTTAACAATGTAATAAGAACGAAAATATGATTAGTATCTAAATTTGTATTATTCTTTGCTTGCACAGTAATATTTGTCTACTTATAATGCAAATAAAATATTTTTATGATATTATATTACAGTTACATTTCAATTGAATATTTGAAGCGCACGGATCAACGTTGTTTGAGCCAATTGTATAGCGAGCCGACGCGGCAGCTCTACGCACACAGCTTTGGTCGCTTATGTGTGCGTGAAATTAACGAAGAAATACCTATAGTTGACTTTGCGCGCAAGGTGTATACGCTCTTAAGATTAATTATGTTTTTGGACCATACTAAAATATCTTGCGTTACTTATAATCTAGTGTATATTTGAAGCTAGTGCACGTTCCCGTGCAGCAGTGTCTCCCTCGCCGCAGCCGTAGTGTATAGTGCAACAGCGCGTACTCACCGCGATGATCTTGCCGCACACGTGGCACATGGCGGGCACGAGCTTCATGTACCGCTTGCGGGCGCGCGTCCCCTCCCCCGCCTGCCCCCCCTCCCCCGCCGCCCCCGCAGCCCCGGCCTCCTCGCTGTGCTTCTCCAGCATGTGGTTGTTCAGCTTGCTCGCGTGACTGAATACCTTGTTGCACTGGTGGCGGGGAATTGGTTATTTTTCATGGGAGACTTGACAGCTTTGCAACGTTTATGTAACAGTTGAGTAGTTCATAATATAATTGGGTAGCAAGTAAGTAGTTGCGTGTTGTGTTGCACATGTTTCTCATCACCCCAGGTGACATTGTATATAATTTGAAAGCAATATGAGAAGATTTTTTGTCATAAATCGTGATTTTCGTTTTCACGATTTTTAGACTTCCCATGTTGATAAGAGTATTTTTACCGCTTAGATGAACTTCAGTTCGGTTAAGGAACTTATCTGAACCAAAAAAAACTCAGTATCTATAGGGGTTGAAAACCTAAAATCGTGATTTTTGACAAAACTATCAGGCAGTTTTTATTCAAATTTGCCACAATAGTACCTAGGGGGATTAAGGAACATGTGTTTTGAATTAAATACCATATGTCAATATCACTCTGTATATTTAATACTTAAACAGTGAAAAAGTGGAATTGGGAAAAAAACAAGCTAAAATGTTGACCTTTAGCAAAGCAGCCGTGACCTTTGGCTAAAAAGGACCTTCATTTAGAAATAAGACCTCTCGGAAAATAAGTGACAATTGACATAAAGAAACATTCGGCTAAAAAAATTTGGCAAAATTTGACATTGACCTTGGAAATGACAATAAAGTGATATTTGGAAACATATTTACCTTCTGACACGGGTATTGAACCTTGTGCACCGCCAGTACGTGTTCCCTCAACGCGGCGTCGGCATCGAACCCGTGACCGCAGTGCAGGCACCAGTGTAGGTCGGAGCACTGCACCCCGAGGGACACGTGCACCCCTACCGCGGTGGTGGACAGAAACTGAGTGTTGCATGTGGGGCACTGCAGCTCTGGCGTCGGGATGAGTGTCTGGCGCAAGATATTATACAGGGTACATCAAGACTGCTACCGAAAACTAAGCTGGGCGGTAGTTTTAGTGACTTCAGACACAATGCAACTCAATTTTGTGGAAAAATTGTGACGATTTTTATTGTATTTTTTTTTCTTTCGTGTTACGTTGGTGAAAACATTGTTTTTCTGAAATAATAGTGTACGCCCATTTATTTATAAAGGCATTATGGTACTCAAAACTCGTCAGCGAAAGATTGAGTAAATGGATGAATGAGCGACTGAGTCAGTGAATATAGGTGACATTGTGGGTAAGAGTGAGTGATATTTAATAGTTAATGAAAGTTACCAAATAAGTGTAAGAGCGAAAGAATGAAACAATACGTGGCCGAGTATGTGGAAGATTGAATGAGTTAGTTATAGATCCTGACAGCCAAAGATCGGAACGAATGATTGAATGAGCGACTGATTAAGTTAAAGTGTGAGAGAGTGAAAAAATGCTTGACCAAAAATGTGGAGGAAGTGTGTGAAAGAATGAATGCGTGAGTGAGGGAATGAGTGGGTAAATAAATGATTGAATGCGCGAGTGAAGGAATTAGTTGGGAAATGAATGATTGAATGCGTGAGTGAGAGAATGAGTGTGTAAATGAATGACTGAATGGGTGCGTGAGGGAATGAGTGGGTAAATGAATGAATGTGAGAGTTAGGGAATGAGTGAGTAAATGAATTAATGAATGTGTGAGTGACGGAATTAGTTGGTAAATGAATGATTGCATGTGTGACTGAGGGAATGGGTAGGTAAATTACTGTTCAATGGGTTATTGGGTGAATGAATGACTGAATGAATGAGTGAGTGTAAGCGCGTGTGCGTACCTCCTTGTGCAGTCTCTCGGTGTGCGACTTGGTGCACACGAACGCGTCGCCGCACACGCGGCACCACGCCAGCTCCTTGCCGTGCTGCGAGCGCACGTGCGCGTGGTACGTCGTGCCTTTTGTACTACGCACACACACACATACACATATCACATAATGTATCAGCCTATACACGTCCCACTGCAGGGTACTGGCCTCCTCCACAATCGACAGTACGATTGTGAGTGGTTAGACAATGGTCTAACGTAAAAAATAAATGCGTAATGACGCACCCCTGGTGCAACAATGTCACTTATCCAAAAATTGCAAAGTTGGAAGGTATGAAGAAATAATCTTATATATTTTAGAATATTATGTGGTCATAATTTTTTTACGGTAAATTAAAAGTTGATATTGTGATAGAAGCTGCTCAACTTGGGCCCTACTATATTCATCCGAAACGAAGTTCGAAACTTCGGACGAACGAAGTTTGTGACGATACGAATGTATACCTACTCTATAAATGTTCGGATTGCTGATATATTAGAATCATTCATTCTTCGATCCGAAGATTCGAATTTCGTGTTACAGAGTAGGTTTCAAAACGAAAAACGTCACGAAGATTCGAATTTCGGATTTATATACATAATAGTAGTGTTGGAATAAATAGCAATAGCAATCACAAATAGCATGTGAAGTGGATAATAACATTTCACAAATTATATTAATACGCTAAATGTTGCGATGTGCTATTGTGATTCACTAAGGCCCGGCGCCCATTATCGGCATCGGTACGACTGAGGATTTTAGGTGGCAAATAGCAATATACTATAACATAATGGCAATAAAGTAGAAATTTCCGTGATATGTGGTCGTAATAACAAAAATACCGCTTCGGTATGCTTGAGGCTGGTGTATCGGCAGCCTTGAGAATGCTTCGGGATGCTTCGGCATCCTTCGGCAACCTTCGGTACGCCGCCGGCGCCGAGGCAACACTCGGGGGATAGTTTGCCCTGCGGGGCGGGGGAGGCATTCTAATCAATCTTCTTGATTGATTAGATTTCTCTTCTTCTTCAGCAAGAGTTGCTATGAACATTAGATCCCAGTCCACCATATTAAATACAATTCAGACAACTAGCTTGTAACAACTCTGAGACTGTTATGATGAGAAATACGATATTGAGACGCTTCGGCAAGCTACAGGACGGTGCGGCATCCTTAAGGACGTTGGCATCCTCCCATCCTGGATTTGATTGGATGTTGTTTCCTCACGATGTTTTCATTTTAATTTATTATACGACTTGTCAACTTTCTCGAAAAATTCACACTTATCTCAGCCAACCAATTTGGCTTTCGACGGAAAAAATCTACAGAAGATGCTGTACTACGATTCTTAAATGTAGTCACTTCAGCCTTGGATAGTAAAAAAAGCTGTCTAGGTGTGTTTCTCGATCTTACCAAAGCTTTCGACACCGTGTCAGTTCCGATCCTGCTGAAAAAGCTTGAAAACATTGGTGTTAGGGGAGTCGCTTATGCCTGGTTCCATAGCTATTTGTCAAACCGCCGACAATGTGTTAAAATAGGTACAAACTTTAGCAACGCCCTCCCCATAAGCTACGGAGTGCCACAAGGTAGCATTCTTGGTCCTACATTATTCATCATATACATGAATGATCTGTTAAATGCTTCATTAGATGATGCCGATACAATATGTTATGCAGACGACACAGTTGTCATTTTTCAAGGTGATTCTTGGGATGAAGTCTTTAGGAAGGCAGAATCTGGGTTGGCAAATCTCGCACACCGAATGAATGAAAGCTTATTGACAATAAATAATCGCAAAACCAAATATGTCGCTTTCCATAAAACACGCGCGTCAAGACCGCACATGCCTCGTAATCTTGTTATTCACTCCTGTACGTCCTACCGAAACCAGCTGGTTGAAACAACATCCTGCAATTGTCCTTCTATTGATTATGCTAGCACCACTAAATATCTAGGCATTATCTTGGACGAAAATCTCTCTTTCAAAAAATATATCTCGTATCTCTCGGGAAAACTAAGGAAATCTATTTATTTGATGAAATGCCTTCGGAAATCTGCATCTATATCGATTTTACTCTTGGTTTATAAAGCTATATGTCAGTCTAGTCTCCTATACTGTATATCTGCATGGGGCGGGGCTGCAAAATCTACTCTACTAGAACTGGAAAGAGCTCAACGGGCTGTATTAAAAGTAATGCTACGAAAACCCTATACATTTCCTACAGACGACTTATACAAGGAATGTAATGTTCTAAGGGTTCGTCAACTGTATATTAGTAAAGCTGTTATCTCAACTCATAAACGCATTATAAATTCGGATGAATTTGACAATCTGTGTTCTCGACGCATATACAGAATTCCCCTACCATCCATAAACTCGATTTTTGCTAGACGCCTACCAAACTACATGCATGCATTCATCTACAATAAGGTTTGTCACCAGCTTAATATGAAATTTTTAACTTGTAAAAACGCAAAATATTGTTTGGAAAAATGGCTGCACAACCTAAATTACCAGGATACTGAGAATATTCTTACGGGTCTTGCTTAGAGAGTATAAATAACATACACACACACACACACACACACACACACACACACACACACACACACACACACACACACACACACACACACACACACACACACACACACACACACAGACACACACACACACACACACACACACACACACACACACACACACGCACACACACACGCACGCACACACACGCACACACACGCACACACACACACACACATTGATAGCGTATAAGTTTAGTATATAAGCGTACAATTATTGATTTAACAGTATTATTAAGAGATTTGAGCCGAATGGTCGCCAAATGGAAAGGTATTTTTGTTAAATCTTATTTGGTCTACTGCGATACGGGCCTAGTGCCTAGTGCAGTGGCCGCTGCAAATTGTTTGTAAAATTAATTTTTCTTTGGCAATAAAGATTATTATATATTATATTAATATCATTATTTGCTTTGAAAACTCACTTGAACACCTTTCCGCAATATTTGCATTGAAATTTCTGTGTGTGCATCTTCGAATGTTGAACTGCGTGCTCTCTGTAACAAACAAACATACATGTAAGAGGAGGGGAGGATTATCAAAACTACGCTCTTCACTCATATATTTTTATTTTTTTTATTTGTGAAAATAATCAATTGTACATTATAATTTAAACATAGTAGTAGATTAACATAAGAATAATAGGCAAATATACAATTCACAACATTTTCCACGAATTAACAAGTACACATCAAACAATGAAAAGCACACGAGTGTAATGAATTTAATTAAGAATTTAATTATAAAAAAGGGGTCTTAACAGTTTGACATCATAAAAGATTTCCAACTCACTTTCATTGAGTATATTAAAATAACAATATTACGGAGCTGTTCACAGTTGTAGTGCTCCCAACAAACTGTTCACTCGACAGCTGCTTGCGCTCCTTTTATAGTACTGAACAAACATGACTCACACTTGTTATTGTTAAATTTTGTAGACTACCCACATCTTACGCCGATATATACATTACATATTATTTACTGGTGGTAGGTCTCTCATATATGAGAGCCAGCCTGGGTACTAGGGCGTGGATCCCGGAATTCCGAGATTTCGTAACTCCGGAACTTCGAATGATTTTTTACGATATTACAATTCCGGAACTGAAATAAATATCGCAATCCGATACTCATATAATTTGTAATATAAGTTACCACAATAATAAAATTTGCATATTTGTACTCTCTTGCGAAATGTACCGCGGTACGGTACCGCGCGCGAAGTTTGAATTCAATTCGTCGCCATCGACGCTTGCGTTTCGTTCGTTCGCCATTTCGCCAACCAGTCAGTTTATTTGACACAGGCATACAATTATATTTTAGGTGTTCTTCCTACAAGTGTTGAGAACGAAAGAGTATTATCGTGTGCCGGGTACTTTTGTAACCGCCTACGAAGCTCACTCTCAGACAAAAAGTTAGATGCTCTGATACTCTTGAGAACACGTTATCAAGAAGAGCTATCTTTTTGAAAAAGTGATTCTTGTCTTATTTACTTTATATTTCTTTTTAATATAAGTTGATTTAAACCTATTTTCATGATCTCAGAAGAGGAGAACTTGTTGATTTTATTCATTGTGAGTTGTTGAATCTTATATTCATCATAATTTTATTAGATAGTCATTTAATAAGCTACATTGCAATTGCAAATAGCACACGTTGATTTTGCTATAATGTATATTATTGAAAAGTTGATTATTTATTGTTATATTTACTAAGATAAACCTAATAGAAGGCTGTTTAATTGATCTCAGTCAAGAGTTTTGTCCATTAATTTAGTTTTTATAATAAAGATTTGTTTTAACAAAACAATTTAATGCCTATTTATTGTTTTTTTATTATTTCCTATACTTTTTTAAAAATTCCGGAACCGGTTCCGGAATTCCGGAATCGAAGCAGTAGTAGATATCGTAACTCAGTTCCGGAATCGAAAATCATCCGATATTACATGCCCTACTGGGTACCACCGCAATGTCTATTTCTCCCACCAAACAGCAGTTTAAATGCACTTTTGTGTTTCTTTACTTTGTAAATAAGTATAGAATAAGTACTATGTATTGACTTGTCATAAGAGCTATTTAATTGCCTACATGATCAATAAAGCAATTTTATTTTTTTATTCCAATGAATGGCGAGACAAGCATGCCGTTCGCCTGATGGTAATCAATACGACCGCTCAAGGACAGTAGCCAGAAGTAGCCACAGACAAAGACAGTAGTAGCCAAACGAAAAAACACCTTGAATTACAAAGCAATGCTTAGCATTCCACTGCGCTCGCCATCCTGAGACATAAGATGTTAAGTCTCAATATGTCCAGTAGTTACTCTGGCTACAATGTCCTTCAATCCGAAACACAACAGTGAATTTTTATTTATTTTCATGGTTACAAAATATGAAGAATAATAATTCAGTAGGTATTTTAGCATTTATAAACCACAAAGGTTTGTCGCAATGCTAACTATCTACAACAAGTCGACGCAAGGCATTTGTACAAGTGCCTGTCAGGTTTACAATCAATTTTAACCTGCTGTTTGGCGGGACAAATAGACATTGCAGTGGTACCTACCCAGGCGGCCTCTCATGAAAGACCTACCACCAGCTTTCATCAACTAGTTGACCAACTGAATGACTGATCAACTGACCAATACCCATGACACAAGACTAGATTTTTATGTGGGGTCAATACTATGTATGTGACTGTGGGTGTTATTTTATTTATTTTATTAAGCTTCATATACTACTGTATACAGGGCGGACTCAATGCCTGTGGCAATATACAGGGTGATATTGACACATTGTACTTAATTTAACGTAAATGTTACTCATTACCCCAGGGAACATTGTATATAATTTGGGAAAATATAAAGAGATTTTTTGTCAAATATCGTTATTTTTGTTTTCACGATTTTTGGACATCCGATATAGATACGAGTATTTTACCGCGTTGTTGGACTTCAGTTTGGTTCGGGAGCTTACCTGAGTCGTAAAAAGAATCGGTATCTATAGGGGTTGATCAAAAGTCTTGGAACATAAAATCGCGATTTTTGACAAAACTATCAGGCAGTTTTTGATCAAACTTTGTACAATATTACCTATGGGAGTTAGGAAAATGTGGTTTAAATTAAATACAATATGTCAATATTACCCTGTATATCGTTATTTATATAAAAAAAGAAAAATAATATTACTATTCACTTTAACAGATTATATGAAAATAACAATATTACTGACTGACCAACTCACCTCATTCTAGTCACGACGCTGCAAACACGACACACATATTTGTACTTGTGATGTCTCCGGTAATGTCCTGTTAGATTCGCGCGCTTACTGAACCGAAATCCACAGAATTCACAGGCATGTTCCATACTCTGAAACAAAATATTACATTTAAATACAGATACATAAGATAAATATAACATCAGAAATATCGAAACACCTTGCAAGTTTATGGTTTGTAAGGCTTATCAGAAAAGTTTTTGGATATTTGCGATGACAAGTGTGTATAAACAAAGGAAGATAAGTGAAACCTTATATTTATGTAAGTATACTGTATGTCCACATGTATGAAACAGTGTAGCGTGATGATATGGGTTATGTAGCTATCACATCAGCCACAGGAAGTCCACTGATGAATGTAGGCCTAGCTCAAAGATTTCCACATAAGAGAAACCCTGTATGAGAGAGTCTGTATAGGACATCCTGTATAAGAGACTCACCGGGTCGTGCTTGTCCCTGACGTGCCTCTTGAGCGTGTCCTCGTGTATGAACCCCTTGTAGCATAGTTGGCACTTGTTATGAGCGCGCTGGTACCGGGCGCTGCATCATGTCACCTGTATAAGAGACTCACCGGGTCGTGCTTGTCCCTGACGTGCCTCTTGAGCGTGTCCTCGTGTATGAACCCCTTGTAGCATAGTTGGCACTTGTTATGAGCGCGCTGGTACCGGGCGCTGCATCATGTCACCCTGTATAAGAGACTCACCGGGTCGTGCTTGTCCCTGACGTGCCTCTTGAGCGTGTCCTCGTGTATGAAACCCTTGTAGCACAGTTGGCACTTGTTGTGAGCGCGCTGGTACCGGGCGCTGCATCATGTCACCCTGTATAAGAGACTCACCGGGTCGTGCTTGTCCCTGACGTGCCTCTTGAGCGTGTCCTCGTGTATGAACCCCTTGTAGCATAGTTGGCACTTGTTATGAGCGCGCTGGTACCGGGCGCTGCATCATGTCACCCTGTATAAGAGACTCACCGGGTCGTGCTTGTCCCTGACGTGCCTCTTGAGCGTGTCCTCGTGTATGAACCCCTTGTAGCATAGTTGGCACTTGTTATGAGCGCGCTGGTACCGGGCGCTGCATCATGTCACCCTGTATAAGAGACTCACCGGGTCGTGCTTGTCCCTGACGTGCCTCTTGAGCGTGTCCTCGTGTATGAACCCCTTGTAGCATAGTTGGCACTTGTTATGAGCGCGCTGGTACCGGGCGCTGCATCATGTCACCCTGTATAAGAGACTCACCGGGTCGTGCTTGTCCCTGACGTGCCTCTTGAGCGTGTCCTCGTGTATGAACCCCTTGTAGCATAGTTGGCACTTGTTATGAGCGCGCTGGTACCGGGCGCTGCATCATGTCACCCTGTATAAGAGACTCACCGGGTCGTGCTTGTCCCTGACGTGCCTCTTGAGCGTGTCCTCGTGTATGAACCCCTTGTAGCATAGTTGGCACTTGTTATGAGCGCGCTGGTACCGGGCGCTGCATCATGTCACCCTGTATAAGAGACTCACCGGGTCGTGCTTGTCCCTGACGTGCCTCTTGAGCGTGTCCTCGTGTATGAACCCCTTGTAGCATAGTTGGCACTTGTTATGAGCGCGCTGGTACCGGGCGCTGCATCATGTCACCCTGTATAAGAGACTCACCGGGTCGTGCTTGTCCCTGACGTGCCTCTTGAGCGTGTCCTCGTGTATGAAACCCTTGTAGCACAGTTGGCACTTGTTGTGAGCGCGCTGGTACCGGGCGCTGCATCATGTCACCCTGTATAAGAGACTCACCGGGTCGTGCTTGTCCCTGACGTGCCTCTTGAGCGTGTCCTCGTGTATGAACCCCTTGTAGCATAGTTGGCACTTGTTATGAGCGCGCTGGTACCGGGCGCTGCATCATGTCACCCTGTATAAGAGACTCACCGGGTCGTGCTTGTCCCTGACGTGCCTCTTGAGCGTGTCCTCGTGTATGAACCCCTTGTAGCATAGTTGGCACTTGTTATGAGCGCGCTGGTACCGGGCGCTGCATCATGTCACCCTGTATAAGAGACTCACCGGGTCGTGCTTGTCCCTGACGTGCCTCTTGAGCGTGTCCTCGTGTATGAACCCCTTGTAGCATAGTTGGCACTTGTTATGAGCGCGCTGGTACCGGGCGCTGCATCATGTCACCCTGTATAAGAGACTCACCGGGTCGTGCTTGTCCCTGACGTGCCTCTTGAGCGTGTCCTCGTGTATGAACCCCTTGTAGCATAGTTGGCACTTGTTGTGAGCGCGCTGGTACCGGGCGCTTGCCGCTCGCTGCTGCATCTCCTCGACTTCATCTTCGTGCGACATCACTATTATGTCCACGTCGTATTTTTGAGAGAATTTCAACCTGAACACAGAAATAAGGGGTTTTTTGTGCCATCTATCATTTAAGGTAGATAGATGGTTGGAAGGGAAGTCTACTACTAAGTCTAAACTAACAACAATTAAAAATAATACAACATACAAGTCATCTAGAACTAAGAAAAATCAATACTAAAACAACATACCTATCCTCTGGATCCGTGTACAGATTATTAACCCTTGGCTTCTTCTGCCTAGGTTTCTTAACTTTTTCTTCCTTCACTTTTGCTTCCTTAACTTTCTCCTTAATTTCCTCAGCATCTTCTGTATCTTTAATCACTTCCTTTTTAGCTTTCCTCTTCCTAGTTTTTTTAACAGGAATTTCCTCTTCAAATATAGGTTCCACAAATTCTATATCTAAGTTGCTTTTCATGTCAATATCAGAATTGTCCTGTTTAAAATCATCTGAGATATCTTGTGTTTCCACGGGCGGTTCAATTTCTATTTCAAATTGTTCAGAGCATGTTACTGTTGTTGTTTTCGTGTGTGTGTATGGGAGAGTTAGATGCTCGGCTGATCGGTCTATTGTTGCTATGTCTTCCATCGTCACCTGGAATTAATTTGCATAAAGTCAAATCAGGCCATCCATTAAGGGGATACCTCGATAAATTTGGCTTTTTTAAAACCCTACATATCATAAATTACTAAGATTAGGTAGTCCATTTTCAGATATGTTTTAATTGATGATATAATTACCAACTTTATGAAAAAAAATACATGATTACGCCACTTTGCCTTAACAAAAATACAGTCCAAAGTAGCAGTTGTTAAGTTTTTTAAGAACTCAGAACTCCTAACTTACCCCGTGTAGAAACTCAAGATTAATTTGACATAAACATATTTTTAAATATTAGTTTTTCGCGAGAAAAAAACAAGAAAAAAGTAAATAGTACGATGACAATAAAATAAAATATGATTTGGCGCTTATGTTGTTTTATTTTGAGAAGCGCATGGGCCATCGTATCCCATTCTTGTACGTTACGGCCATATAAGCTATCTCATTGGGGGCGTTCCCGTCAGACGGCCGCGGGCCTTGGTGGACGACGGATCTGCGCTCGACGTTTCGAAATTCTAGCCCGCCGATTATTTTTTACGTAATTTCAAATTTACGTAAATCTTATTATTTTAGGTGGTACTCTTTTGTGTTTGTACATTTTAATTTTTTTACATATATTTAAAAAATAAATAGCAGTATATATTCATTTTTAAGTTCATTTTTAACTAGCTAAGTTACCAAAATAAAAGAGAAAGGTCATTGACTTACGTATAACTAGCTCAACGAAATTAGTCGAAGGGAGCGTAAAATTTTATACATTTTTGCCTCATAATATAATTACGACGCTGAAGTCTCGGGTTCGAAACCGGGTCATTTTAATTTTTGCTTTTTGTTATTTATCCGAATTGTTCCTAATCGATATTTGAAAGAACCATCATTCCGAAAAAATGAAAATATTCTCAGAAAAAAGAATATTCGATCCGCATTTTGATTGATTTTTTTGTTATTATTCGGGTGAAATTTTATACATTTTTGCCTCATAATATGATTACGACGCTGAAGTCTCGGGTTCGAGTCCGGGTCATTTTAATTTTTGTTTTTTTGTTATTTATCCGAATGGTTCCAAATCGATATTTGACTGGTAGACTGCCTCAGTGGCGTAGTTGTACTAAGGTACGGTTACAAAGGTGAGGTCTTGGGTTCGAATCCCGGGTAGGGCAAAGTGATATTGGATTTTTCTATTCAATATCAGCCCAGAGTCAGGAATTTGTGCCCGATATGGCGATAGGCTCGCCACCTATCACATCGTGGGACGGAACATACATGGCGAAATGTGGGTCTTGGCACCTCTGCCTACCCCTTCTGGGAAAAAGCCGTGAGTTTATGTATGTATGTATGTAGATCCACGACATACGAGAAATATGAAAATAAGGGATCCAACGTAATCCCTATGATATGGACATTGCGATCATTGTCACCGAATTAACCCATTAATTCCCAAGGGTAAAAATAAACACATATTTATTGGTTTAATTGTTTATTACGTTTATAAATACATCCAAAAAGAGAAAATTATAGTAAAAAAAAATATTGATTAATTATTTTACATTCCGCAAAATGTTGCGTCTAAGGAACGTTGGGATTACTGAACTTCAATTTTACAGGCAAGTCTAACAACGCTAGAGTATTAGCGTGAGTGAAATATTTTAAATCAATCAGCATGAAGATGTACTTGACATTTTTTACACATATAAATTGTTGTACTTCTACACTGTCGACATCTTCTTCACATTTTACTTTCGTGCTCTTCTATTATATGACCAATATTATCGAAGCGAATATTGGAAGGTAACGCGTTTTTGGATGGTCTTCCTAAATTTATATTTGAATTACCCAAAAAATGCGAATTATCTGCAAGTTGGGCTTCTTCGGTTTTCATCAAACTTACAGCAACGTAAGATTTGAATTCCATTTGATTCAAAGATCGCTCATTCGCCATATTGTAAATTTTCCACGAGTTTACCAATACACTGTCTATCAAATTGATGAACAGTGGCCACCACCACTTTGTCCCTCTTACTCGAATCCTATAATTGGCTATTGCATTATCATGGAGATCTACACCTCCCATATTTTTATTATAATCTGCTATAACCTGGGGCTGTGGCACATTCACCATCTTTTTTATTTTTCTATCATAACGTTTTGCTGTAACCAATGGTTCAATTTTTGCGTTGTTAGTAGTTTAGCCACAGTCACCCCAGAATTTTCATTCCATCGAACCAACAGTACTTCAGGTTTTTGGTCAAAGCTATAATTTATTTATTTATTTATTTCAAGGAAAATGCAAGTTTACAGTATTTTAACCAAAACACATTCTAATTAATAAGAAATGGAACATACACATTATTACTGTTATTTCTAAAATTTTAACAATTAGAGACATTTATAATCAAGTGATCCTCTCTCTTTTTTCTGAAGTTTTTTTTCTTTTATTTTTCCCAACGTTGCGCATACGCAACATTTCCTGGAAGTCTAAGATAAACAACAAGTGTGACTAGTTTTGTCCAGCAAAAGGGTTTATATCATAAATAAGATATTGCTTGAGCTTTATACAGAGTAAAAAGTTAAGCTTTATTTCAATTTATATTTTTTATGATTGGATGAATCTGTCGATCTTGAGATAACTCAATTAGCAGTTTTTAAAAAATAAAACTAATATGTATTTTTATTTAAAAAAACATTGAAAAAAATTTGAATCCATTTTTTAGTTCTAATTCTCGAGACTGGCTTACATTTCATAGAAATAATTACTTATTTTAAAACAAAAAAAAATCACATTTGAAATGTTGCGCTAGCGCGACGTTGGGTAATAATGGGTTAATTCGGTTAAAATAAATTCGTTTCTCGTTGTGTTCTTTCAGTATACTATCATTATTTTTCATCAAAAATATTTTAATCTGCTATCGCAATATATATTCTTGTTGCTAGCTCCTATAATATGAAGGCTACGCGATATTCCCACCAAGGTCGCACCAACTTTTATAATCAATTGAATTTACTTATAACTTTTAATCGGGTTTTGCCCAATAAATATATTAATAGTGAATTAAATAGAAAAACCTTTTTACCATATTATTCCGTTTCACTAAATTCAAAGTCAGAATTGGAAATTATGGTCGCCATTTTGACCTTTTTTGCTTTTGATTCGATTGATATCTAAATCGATATCTAATGGTTCCTTCATTTGAATGAGTAAGTCAGAATTGATAGTTGAGGCCGCCATTTTTTGTTTTGTTATTAATCTGATTGGTCTCTAAATCAATATCTATCCGAAGTACCCTTTCTTCGAATAACCTACATTCGGAGTCCGAACCGAAATGTATGGCCGCCATTTTGAACTTTTTTGTTATTCATCCGATTGATATATAAATCGATTTCTGGGTTACCCTTTGCTCGATTAATCTAATGCTTGCTTGAATGCTTTTGATCCAATTGATTTCAACATCGATATCTTAGAGCAGAAAAAAAATGGCGGTCGCAATTTTCAATTCCGACCACCTATAGGGTTATCCATAAATTACATCACACAAATTTCATGATTTTTTGCCCATGTAAAGAAACATGTAAAGTGTTATATATGGTCATCATAATATTGTGATATTTTTCAAAATCATCCAGTATAATACCATTAGAATAATAGTACCTTTCGGGAGCACCTCAATCAATAGACAGATGAAGACACTATCCCATCAAAAACATCCTGTAAAAAAATTCCAAGTCTCGCAGCTCAGGGTTTCTACCTCAAAAAATTGTGAGATGCTACATGCATATACCGATACCAAGTCGATTAATTTATTTAGTCCTTGCGTAAGGGACCTTCTGTATAAAGTTATTACGTAAGCTATTATCATATAAATATTAAAAATTCTTTCCGTTATAAATAAATGGATCGACTTGGCCATCGCATGAAACCATAATGTATCGTACATAATGCTGCTGGATGGCTGATTTTTTTTACAGGATGTTTTTGATGGGATGTCACGTCTTTTTTTAGAGTCCTAGTTTTTTCCTTTTCGGTACTTTTTACTTCTAAAATATCACCAACATTTTTTCGTAAAGCCTCTGTCTTATGGTATTTTCTTATTTTTGTAGGTGGCAATTTATCACAAATATCACGGATTTGTTTATTAATATTCTTTCTTTCATGGTAATTGATGTTTTGGAGCTATTTAGTCTATTTATTTGCAAGTTTTTCTTCGTTATGTCTTTCTAAAGGAAGTTGTACAGTTTCATGGGCTGAATATACCCTTTCCCTCTCAATACCCTCTCATGTTATGCCTTTTATATATAGACTAGCGGCCAGGCCCAGCTTCGCCCGGGTACAAATAGATTTCTGTACAAAAATATGTACGTATTATTATTATACATATAAACCTTCCTACTCAGGCACGCTACTGCCACCCCGGCCGGCCAGTACTGCCGCAAGCGTTACGTCCCGCAATTTTAAATCTGTAAAATCTTCGAAAATATTCATTTAAATCTTGTGCTGTAAAGGACCAGATAGATCTATATTAAAACAACAATGTATTTAAGCTTTTTAATTAGATAAAGATTAATGCTGTATTTGTCGTAAAAAGTAAATGACAAAAAACTGTTATTGTGGGATATCCATAAGAGATAGACATATACCATCGCGGAGTTTTCTGTAGACATCTTCAATGTGTACAAATAATTACTACATTATTTTGATAAATCTCGTAGGGTTCAGCCTGCGTTTGCAATGTAAGCGGAAAAAAATGATAATTAACGACATCACATTAGAAACCTCAAATATAACAGTATGTCTCCACTATTTAATGGATGTTATTATACACGTAAACCTTTCTATTGAATCACTCTATCTACTAAAAAAACCGCATCAAAATCTGTTACGTAGTTTTAAAGATTTAAGCACACAAGGGGACATAGGGACAGAGAAAGCGACTTTGTTTTATACTATGTAGTGATACCTATCTAGAACTATTATTCCATTATATACGGGTACAATTATTCATTAACTGCAAATGTAACTTTGTAATCCTATACATTTATATGGGATTACAAAGTTATTCAGGCAGTTGGTGTATCTAGAACACTAGGCAGAAATTACGAAATGTTTAAATTTTTCCCTACTTAAGACACTAAACACTAATTATATTCTAAATTTGAAGGTTCTATGTCTGCTAGAATTGCCTTAGACTTTTGATGATCGATCAGTTAGTTAGTGAGTGACAAAATTAAGAAAATGGTTTCTTAGTTTTACGCGAATGTTACACATTGAAATAAAACTATTATTTACGGATTTTATCGCGAATTTAGTTTAATTTTTTACATTTTAAACCTGCATGCCATGGCGATTCATAAGAATTTCTATGGTATGTAAGTCCGCCAACCCGCACTAGGCCAGCGTGGTGGACTATATGGCCTAACCACTCTCAATCGTATTCTCGATTGTAGAGTAGGCCCGTGCCCTGCAGTGGGACGTAAATGGGCTGATACAGATACAGATACTCATGCGGAAATGAGAATTTTTATGTTCGCATTTCTATACAGAATAATTTGTTACAAATAGACAACATTCAAATCGATTCCGTTGGATGTAGGATTCAGGTCTAAACCTCCCTAAATCATTTATTTTTGTATATAAACGCAATGAAAGTAAGTTTAGACATATTACGGGATTGTTTTTCATACTTAATGCCAGAGTGCGCCTTGAATTGATTGAGTGACGTCCTATCTTAGTATGCAAAATGTACTCTGTGGTTTGTGATCCGATCTACGCAGAAGGAGCTCACTGTGTCTTGAGGTCTGGCAGTTGGTCTTTTGGGTTCCGATTTAATTAAATGTAGTATTGGATCCTATGTTTGTGCAAGCTTCAAGCCATCTTCTCTATTGAAATTTGGATGTTTTTTAATTTCAATAGCCTCGCGAAACATCCTGGGCAGGAAACGGTGTTCTTTAGCGATGACTTGGGGCTGGTCAAAGCGGAGGTAATGGAGGTAAGAACGTCGGGAAGTTAAAAATGTAAAAAATTAAACTAAATTCGCGATAAAATCCGTAAATAATAGTTTTATTTCAAAATTAAGAATGTTTGACTAGTTACAATTCTTAAACTAGTGGTTCAAATTGAATGAAATTTTAAATATACATACCGTGTTTACACAATGCCTGCTTAGTAACTGAAAATTCAGGTTTCTTGCTTTAACCACAACGAAGTTATGGGGGGTTTAAAATGATCTGAATTGCTTCGAGAAAAGGATGGTACCACTGTGCCGCTTTTTAGCTCGACTTGGTGGGGGCACTGCCGTGCCCCCAGATTTAGAGTATTTTTTTTTACGAATATATTTTATATGTCACTGAAAATCTATATCTATACTAATATTATAAAGCTGCAGAGTTTGTTTGTATGTTTGTTTGAACGCGCTAATCTCTGGAACTACTAGTCCGATTTGAATGATTCTTTCAGTGTTGGGTAGTCCATTTATCGAGGAAGGCTATAGGCTATATATCATCACGCTATGATCTATAGGAGGAAAGCAGTAGTGACATTTCTAGCAAATACGAGGAAATTTTGTTCGTTTTTCTTGGTCTGATTGGTCGATATTCTAAACTGATAGTCAGAATTAAACATTTTGACCGCCATTTTAAAACGTGTATGCACCCGGGCGGAGCCGGGCCCGATCGCTTGTATTACTATAAAATTAATATTTACAATGCTTTTCATATAACGAAAGCAAAATAATTGTAATTGATATCAAATAATTTCGCCGAAAAATTTGTCTAGCGTAAATAAAAGAAACATTGTTAAACAAAAATGATCCCTATTTGGTTGTAAAGAAGGTTCAAACTGGAACGGGCGGGTGTGTTCGCCGTCATTCTCGCGCCAAGCGCATAGCAGTAATAATAAGAGCGTGAGCGCCGGTGTGACCGCACAGTTCGAAAATCAATAATAATTATTTTATGTGGAATTTAAACAATAATCTAATGTAATTACTTATCGTTTCCGCTCTGTGTACATACTTCAGGAATACCTAGTCAGTTTAGTTTGGTTGTTATTACAAAATTCAAATTTATTTCACACATTTTTGTTAATTTTACAGTTGTATCGTAAGTCAAAAATCACAAAACAGCAGAACTAAGAATGACGTTGTTTTATAGGCGAAAGTCAGTGGTCAAATCACAGGTCAAATGAAGTAGAAACAAATAAATCATCGCTAGGCGCAATGCCTTTGGCGGCATTTATCAAAGGGCGCCTAGGCGATTAGCGCTTCACACTAGTAGAGTGAGTGACCGGCAAAACAATTGGTATCTTGTATTTATACAGACATTATTGTAAATGTTTGTGAGGTTTTCGTAAAGTAATAGTTTAAAGTTCGTGTTTTAACACTTAGATTGTAATAGATTTTTTTTTATCAATACAAAAGTATGATAAACAATATATAGGCACATTGTCAGAATCATACGGATTATAAATATACATAGGTCTACATTAATTCGTTATTACTAATATTAATAATACCAGTAGATAATATTTAATCGGGGAATGTGCGCCAGTAGCGCAGTGCCGCGACGTGATGCGGCAACTTTTGTTAACCACGCCCCAAAATGCTGCGAATATTTTTCGAGGTAGGCTCTTAATCATGTGATCTTTCATTTAGTATTTTTTTTGACCCAACTTAGATCCAATACACTAGATTATTTGAAACAGCCTAAAAACGGCAAGAGAATAAGGATAAGAGCACAAATGAGTGTGTGCTCTTATTTGATTTTGGTGTGGTCTAAACCATAATAAAACTTAGTTTAAAGGAATAAGGTTTTTTATTTCCTGAAGTTAATAATTGTTGATACTTTAAGACTTTTTGCTACATTACATTACTCTCATAGTTTGAAAATTGAATGTATTGAATTTAAACAACCTTGGCCAGTTTTGGCGTGTGATTTTATTCCTGACCCTGTATCTAATATATATTTGATTGAAGGTGATGAGCCTTTATAGATGTATACAGAATTAAATCACAATTAATAAAATAATTATAATCCATCTCAAGGAAAATGTCTTAAGCTCTGTATCTCGTGCTTCAGAGGTCTAAATGGAGAAAGAACCTACCACTGAGTACAATTTTTTTTATAACTTTTTTATTAAATTTTAAATTACTCACCACCGGAGCCAGCATGATGAGGTTCTGCAGCAACATCTCTGTTCGGCGACATCTGTCACGGAAATCCATAAATTTGAGCACCAGGGCACGACAAAGATGGCATAGATGTTGTGGCAGGATACTGGTGTCTCGTACCTATGAAATGGTAAATTACAAATTTTTTGGGATGGGTTAGAAAATAAATATGATATATTTTTACACTTGCTGTGCTTAATTTCTTAACAACCCTAAAACAACTATTTTACGGCCAATGCCAATAATCAATCGAAAAAATTTGATTGAAGTCAATCAATTTTGTTGTCAATAGGCAAGATGACTGATTTTTAGAAACTACTTCAAAATGTTCGTATACAATAACTTAGCTTAAAATACATTTTGTTTCTGAAAAAAAGTTAAGTTTTGTAGGAAAAAAATACGTTTCAAATAAAATAATTTATACTCTGCTCCAAAACGCTAGATTAGTAATGGCGTCCGCGTATGACGTCAAGCTTTGGTAATTTGACAGTTCTGTTTGTTTATTTTTGTTGTGATAAATTATTTTCATCAATTTCTTTAATAATGATGAATCCTAATGTGTATCGATGGTGTGCAGTTCCACAATGTAAAAATACATCGATAAAAACTCCGAATAAGTTATTTATTAACGTTTCTACGAACAAAAATGTTAGAAATATGTGGCTAAAATTGGCAAGGCGAGACACAGCATCTGTATCTTCAAACTCAGTAATATATTTCTGTGAAGACCATTTCGATGTAAGTATTTACAACGTTTATAATGTTTCACGCGCCCAGAAAACTTATCATCAGAACTAATACATAATATACTGCTAATAACACAATCGATCAATAGTTATGAGGCTATATTTCATTGAAATAAAACTATTATTTACTGATTTTATCGCGGATTTGGTTTAATTTTTTCATTTTTTGAGTTCCCGACGTTTCGATTACTTTACAGCTTTCGTGGTCACGGGGTGGACTGTTAATTAAACCAAATCCGCGATAAAATCCGTAAATAATAGTTTTATTTCAATGTGTAACATTCGCGCAAATCTAAGAAACCATTAGGCTATATTCCATTCATTTACTTTAAGTACTATACCAATACCTGTGTTTATAAGTACTTGAAAGTTTATTCTGGTTCTAGTTACCAAATGATATGGAAAATTACATGGAGTACCATATAATGGGCTCAGTTTCGAAAGTACGCATGAAGTCAGGATGTGTGCCCACAAGATTTGAATGCCAACCAGATAGAAGAAAACGAGCTTTTAGCACAACAGAACAGCAGATTGTTCACAAAAAACAAAGAAAATTAATATTAGAAGAAATTGAAAATAGTTTAGACATGGAAAATAAACCTACAACATCTTTAGAAACTGTTAAAAGTTCAGGTACTTAACCATATCTTTTTTACATTAATTATATGTCTTCTTATTTAATTCAGTTACTCCCACTATACATTACAATTTTAATTTTGTTTTGGTACATAAAGAGGCTACACTTCAACTTAGCTTAGTTAAGGGCTCCTGTTCAAAATGCATGTAATTTTGTTTTTAATAAACATAATATTACTTTATTTATTACATTGTAAATATAGTTTGTGTTCTTAGCTTAATTATAAGACTACAATTTATATTTGTGGTTGAAAACAATCTTTGTAGTATTTAATTTATTGTTTTAAGATGTTTTGATATTTTCAGTTATCTACACAACCAAAGAGCAAGAACAAGGTTCTACCTGCCTAAAATTCATTGATAAAGCAGTACAGGCACAAATATTTCCAAAATTTAGAAGCAAAGCAGTCCAGACTAAAATAATAACAATGAATCAATTAACATCACCTATAAAACCTGATCGCTGCTCAATTTCTACTTCTCCATTTAAAATTGAAATTTATGGTTCTAATAAATCAACAACATTAAGCCTATTGAAAACTTCAAAGAGAATATTTACCATAGATGATCAATCTGACAGTGATATTTCATATACACCATCTCTAATTCATAAAGATTCATCACCTTCAATACAATCTCTTCAAGCAAAATCAAGTTCTGACTGCAGTGAATTAATTGAGGAGGCAAAGAAAGAAGAGGCATCAAACATTCTAAAATACACCTTACATAAAATAATGAGAAATACACGTTCCTACATAGGTCTTCCTAAAAACTGTAGATTTTTATTAAATATAATTGAAGAAGAGACAAAGATACCTTTTAATCATATTTTGCTTTGCTTAGAAAAAATTAAATTAAACATACCTTTTAGACATCTTGGTGATGATTTTGCTATAAACTCTACTTATGCAAGCAAAATCTTTTTCAAAAACATACCATTGATAGCCAGTGTATTGTGACCATTTATTGTCACATTAGACAATGACTTAACAAAACGAAATTTGCCTATAGCTTTTAGGCACAAAGGGTATAGCGAGGTAAGGAGCACGAAATGGCCCCCACGGCCCATGACGGAATTATCATTTGTACTGGTATTGGCACTCTAAAACAATACGAAATGTAAGGTCGTTGACCCCTGACCTTGACCTGTCTTTGAGATATTCGAGAAAGTTCGTATGAGCGCCGATTTTTTTCATAATTTTTTTTCCGAAAAACTATAAAAGCTAGAAGGATGGGACCAATTGCGTATAATGAGGGATACTTTGAAAAATATTCTGTATTTTTTTCAGAGTTCTCGTGAAATGACAACTGTGTAAAATAATTAAACAAAATATAAATAATTTTTCTTAGTACTGTTCTATTATGTCTACCGCGCCAAAAAAAATATATAATACTTTTTGATTTATATACTTATACCATACAAAAGCTGATCAAAATCAAAGAGGCGCTTCTTGAGTAATTATGAGAATTACTTAGTGTGCGTACGGCTGGTAGGAACTAATTAAAGAGGTCATTTTTGGATTAATTATTATAATTACATGTTGAACATAATTTTAATCATCATCATCACTATTTTCATTTATCACAACATTGACGGCATCATTTGAAAATATTTTCGACAGAATTTCAGCAGGACGTAAAATGCGAGATAGATATCTCGCATGAGCTAAATAATATATTACACTTGCGACATGAGCGCAGCATCCAACTGTCCTGTTTCCATTCGGACAATCACAACAATATCCTCGGATTCCTTCGACACTGTTCATATTAGGAACATAATCAATGAACAATCGGTAATATTTACTATTTACATGTCTGGAACGAACATTTAACTTGATGATAGTTGGGGTTTGTTTGACGTAATATATATAGAGATTGCTCTTGTCGTCCATTATTTCAGCGAGGTATGAAACAGCTAATGAGAGCTGATAGGAACCTGTAAATAATATTCTTAATTGTTCTTCGTTTAGTCTTGGAAAATCTAAAATTTCTGATGACACCAGTTGTTGAAAAGCCGTTTTTCTTCGATTCCAGTGCTGCTTTTCTACCTCTTCACTTAAAGAATTTGGTAACGCCAGTCGCTCTTTAAAGTATTGAACAATTGTCTCATTTAAGCCTGTATCAGAATCCAATCGCTTACTAAATTTGTTGTGTAAAAATCCAACAACTTTGCATAATAGACTTACTTTTGGAAGCATTTTATTATCAAGATTGTTATGAAGCAAATTATATTTCTGAGCAATAGCTCCGTGCACAGCTTCGACTACCCATCGGATTTTAGTCACTTGTCGTGACATATTGGCTTCATCGGTAGGTAACTGGGCTCGATTACCTTTAATCGCCGGCATTAACACGGTGTAGCCTTCTTTGGTGATGTCGCCAACGGCGTCACGAAATCCACGATCTACGACAAATACATCATTCCGACGTAATAGAGTTTTAAGTTTAGCATCCTGTAACACTTTCTTCATAATAGTGGCATCATTTTCCGTTCCATAAAATGGCCCAGCAAAATCAACTATAAACCCGTTCGTAGTACAGATTGTGAACGGTTTGCATAAATGGGTTTTCTTTTGCCCAGAATACGATTTTCTCTGGTATTCATTGTTAAAACTTTTTTGATGCCTGATATAAGTGCCGTCAAATATCAATACCAGCTGATCATCTCTAAGGTTCAATAACATTCGAGCTGTTAAACTTGTGTTCTTTATTAAATCTTCTCGAGAAACGGAGGTTAATCCAAAATGAAGCAAAATATCAGTCTTAAAACTTCTTAATACTTCCTTAAAAAATGTCGACACATGTTGTTCGTATGGTAAACCCAGCACTCCTGCTATCACTGAATTAGAATTTCCAGTTTTTAATTTAAACAAGAATACAACTAACGCTTGAGTCACAGTGCGTATGCTTGTGTTTCGCATAGAAGTCAATAGCTGTCTTAATTCAATAATGTTTTGCCAACAAAGCCCTGTCAATATCCTTATCTGATTTTCAGACATATCATTTTCAATTTTGTCGAAAAGCGACATCCCTGCTCTTTCTGAAAGTGATTTTAAAAAATGAGCAACTTCTTTAGAGTTCATTTTACTGGTGTTAGATACTACACGTAGGTGCACCAACTCGTCTTTGTAAAAGTTTTTTCCTATTATATGTGTGCAGCAACAACGGTTATCTTCTGGTATAAAAATCCCAATGTTTGTATAAGCCTCGTAACGCGCTTCAAAAGGTACTCGCATTAAGTTTGTTGTGGATCGACATATACAACAATACTTGTGGGTGGATACAACACGTGGTATATGTACATATATAAATTCGTCGTTTTGGGCAACATGCGAAAAAACATCATCGCCATCATCATCATCATCATCGTGGTCGCTTTCGGAACTGCATGGTAAATTCATTTCACATTCTTGTTGGAATGAAGCATTAGAAGATGTTTCCCCAACTGCTAAGTGTTCACCAGACTCCTGTTCGCCTTCACACTCTACCAGGGTAGATGCCGCAGAAGTTGATGCAACGTTTGATTTGCTATTGTAAATAATTAGTCGACACTTTCCACACAATACGTCACCAACAGAAACTGTTTTTTTACTCGAGTCACTATATAGTCTAGCGTCCTCTTCACTAGTGATAACTTTTTTTCTTCCGCGAACTTTATGCACGAAAGTGTCACAAATAATACAGTTCACAAACATTGTTATCACCCGTGGTTATCACCATACAACTTGCGACAGGCATACGCAATTATTCTCACCGAATGACGTATTAGGTAATTTATATTTGTGTGTGGTTTCCTTAACACGGAAGACTAAAGCAACCATGCGTGAAATCGTATTTGTAATGACACGAATACACTTATAATAATCTATTGAACATGAATAAACACGTTTGTTTTCTAGTCCGCGCGAAGCGGCTGGGCGGGCGCCCACTGTACACGATCGAACAAGTTTTCTTTAGATATTACTCAAGAAGCGCCTCTTTGATTTTAATCAGCTTTTGTATGGTATACGTATATAAATCAAAGAGTATTATATATTTTTTTTGGCGCGGTAGACATAATAGAACAGTACTAAAAAAAATTATTTATATTTTGTTTAATTATTTTACACAGTTGTCATTTCACGAGAACTCTGAAAAAAATACAGAATATTTTTCAAAGTATCTCTCATTATACGCAATTGGTCCCATCCTTCTAGCTTTTATAGTTTTTCGGAAAAAAAAATATGAAAAAAATCGGCGCTCATACGAACTTTCTCGAATATCTCAAAGACAGGTCAAGGTCAGGGGTCAACGACCTTACATTTCGTATTGTTTTAGAGTGCCAATACCAGTACAAATGATAATTCCGTCATGGGCCGTGGGGGCCATTTCGTGCTCCTTACCTCGCTATACCCTTTCATAATACAAGCTGCATTATAGACTGTCTGGAAATAGAAATACAGAAACCGACAAAAAGTGTCCATCAAGCGGTTACATGGTCGGAATATAAAAAAACTAATACTATTAAATATTTAGTATCTTGTACACCAAATGGTTTGGTTAATTATATTTCACCAGGATATGGTGGAAGAGTAAGTGACACATGTTTGGTGGAGACATGTGATTTCATTAAGTGTTTACAGCCTGGTATGTGTGTGATGGCAGACCGAGGCTTTAAGCATATTGATCAATATTTACGCAGGGAAGGTGTAAAACTTGTACGACCTCCAAGTGTTGTCACTGGAGTAAAATTATCTAAGATTGAAGCAAAAGAAACCAAACAAATTGCTAGTTTAAGGATCCATGTAGAGCGCCTAATTAGACGTTTAAGGGAGTTCAATATGTTAAAACCTCATTCAGGCCTAAACACAAATTTCGTTAAAGTTCTGGATGAAGTTATTGTGATTGCTTGTGCACTTGTAAATCTACAAAACTCTCTCATTAAATAAAACAAATTAATTTCAAATTTTTTCGTTTTATTTTCATCATTTACTTTGTGGTTTGGTACAACACAGGATAAACTTTTTCTTCCCACTGGTTTATTAAAATTTTGAGGAAATCTAACATAAATGTGTAATCATATGCCACAAATATAATTTCAATTTTTTTATTATTGCTATAATTGGGATCTGCTACACAAAAGTATCCCTTCTGTAGCCCTGCCAAATACATCTGCATCTGCATTTGTGCATAAAATTTTTTATTGGGTCTTCCATCTTTTATGTACTCTTCAAATGTTTTTATACTGGTGGGACACTTAATTTCTATGATGTTATCCTCATAGATCCCATCTGGTGACCCTGCTAGCATTGGGTACTCTTTGGATATGAACAGCCCACACTTCTTAATTTTCTTCCCAAGCGTTTTGCTGACAGTTTTCTTTACATCATTTTCTAGAAGTCTACCTCGTTTCATAGCAGGCGTATCTGGAATATTACCTCCCATTATCAAAGATACAAGACTTCCATCGTTTTTTTGGCATCTACTAAATTCGTAGGCACGTGATGCCGTGATTCTTCCATAGCGTAGTTCAAACCAAAGACTGTTTTGGTGTTGATCCCGTGTTGCTAGCTCTACATCAGCAATAATTTTGCTAGACAGATTTATTTTTGCTAAAAAATCCTTGCAGCATTTTTCTTTGTACTTAAGAATGAGTTGGTGCATTGACACACTCTCAACATCCATGCAAATATGGGCATGTTGATATTTTAGCAATTCACAGTCATCCATTTTTCTTTTTCTCCCTCCGTCTAAAAATTTATTCAGAGCATTTTTCTTCGATGGTAAGCTGAGTGTTCCATTTGATATTTCCTTTGCTGTCATACATTTGAGACTTGTTCCAACTTTGGAGAGTTTGGATTTCTTCCAGTAACAAGCTACAGATGTACAGGATGGTTCTTCACTCCTGCGGTGGATCCACATGAGGAATGCTACTGAGTGCTTGCAGCCTCCTTTAGAAGCGACGCAATCGTGGCATTGTACAGATTCAACAGCTTCTGCTTCTTCGTCCACTACTACTGATACAGCATACAGCCTTGCATGTATTTTGTGTTCTGGGCAAATTTTACCTTTCACTATACATTTTTCTCCGTCACGCTTAAGCTGTACGTAGCTCACAGCGTCATCGCCATATGATGGTCGTGAAGATCTGAAAAAAAAAAAAACAATAACAGTTAGTACATATTTGGTTATACCGTTACGTTATTTCTTTATGTGGTTAGGTTATAAATAAAAAATACAAAATACTATTTACTGTTTACTGTTGATTAATATAGTCAATACTTACTTTGAAGTTTTAACATGTCGAAATTCAGCAGAGCAAAAATCATTGTTTATTGCAAAAAACTTTCCCAACATGATCATATCTATTCTCGGCAAATTTGAGCCATTGTTAAAACCCAAAAACCAAAGAAAAAATTAAGTTCACGTCAAGAAAAGCGGAGTGTCAACTGTCAACCAAAATAATATTTACTAGCGATGGGCGATTATGAGAGATACTAAGGAAATCATTCGATTATGAAAATGTATCGAGATATCTCGATTATAACAGTTAGTAGTCAGTCAGTCGCAACTACCAAATTTGTGACTACCAATGTCTATCTATAACTCTATGCCTCCTACTACTAAAGTCACGGAACAATTGTTAACTTCATAAAACACGATTAGGACCTAGTTCTTGTTACTAACATCATTCGATTATGAAAACATATTTTTTACTAATTCCATAATCGATTATCAACATTAGTGATACAAAATCAATCGATTAAGCCGATCATTCATAATCGCCCACCGCTAATATTTACGAAAGTGAAACGTCACTCGCTTCCTATTGGCGTTTCATCTAGTATGGCGGATTCTTAGGATTTCTACTTTTATTTTTACGAAAATATAATTAATCGCAATTATAATCTCAAGCAAATTTATATTCTTAGACTCCCTAAAATACATATTATTATAGTAAATCAAAATTTCATTAATCCTTTATAACAGTCATCATCCCTATTGTTTTCTACTTTTCGATTGGTTTCCTGTCATGGTGCCATAGTTTTTTCACTACTGAGATTGATTATTGGCAATATAGTATCAGAAAAAAGATTAAGCTGTCAATCTCAAATGGCAAATTTTGGATTGGGATTGTTTATTGGCAGCAGCTGTTAATAAGGTAGACACTCAGAAAATGCCGCATGCATTAAATCTGTCTGTATACATTCAATATACTGGGTATATCAAGATTGCCGGGTATTATTTATTTATTCTCTAGGACAGTGATCATTGCAATCGAACCAAACAGTTTATACTGAATTTTTATCGACCTACAGAAAAGCTCTAAAATTTACACATCTATGACGGATCTACGGTCCTCATATTTACGTGCAGCAGTGGTCAATTACCATCAATTGAAGTACTAAAAAAGATATTGTAAACCAAAAAAAAAATCGAAATTATTTCACAAACAAAATGTAAATTCTCACCTCCACACCAACCAAGTGGTGGTAAGCCTCCGCCAGGCTGTACTGGTTCATGTTGTACAGCCGCCCGGTGCCAAGACAGCCCCGGCAAGTCAAAAGTTCACTTTTAACTTCGTCTTTGGGCGAAAAATTCATGTTTTGTGAAACAGACCACATATTAACGATTGCGATCGATTTTTAACTTAACCTGATTTTACTTCTATATTAAAGATAACCCTTAACATAACTAAAATACTGCTAGATAAGTAAATATTATATACAACAAATAATTTTCATTTTGATTATTTTATTTAAAAACTCTTTCATATTGTTTCATATTGGAAAAATGTCAATTGATGTCAATGACTGACTGATTTTTTAATTTCGTTAGCATTCGGGGAAAAGGAAACTGTATAAAGTTTTGTAATTAAAGGTGACATTCTGTGAACTTACAATGATGTGAGTAAATAGTTTTGTCAAACTGTACTAGATGGCGTTGGGCAGCCTCTGTGGCGCGAACGTAGTGATTTAAATTCTCTTTGTGTGGCGCAGACGGGCAATGAAACTAGAGGACGCGGGGTACGGACCAATATTCAAAAAATATTATAATTTGCTTTGGTATGCAATATAATAGCGCTTTGTTACAATTTTTATATAAAGTCCGCCAACCTGCACTAGGTCAGCGTGGTGGACTATATGGCCGTGTACGGTCTGATACAGATAATGCCTAGTAATTATTTCTTTACTCCCATTGGGCAGACAGATATTTTTATCTATTTTCGGTATATTTAACATATCTCTATAATAATAATGCATAAACCAACTCTGTAAAGTTAGGCCCAAAGTTGCACAATTATGCAGGATTTGAATGGTAAGAAAGAAAGTTGTGTCGGAGGCCCGTGCAGTGGGACGTATATGGGCTAATACAGCCCGATACAGAGAGAACAAATAGTGCGTGGTGGCCTGTTGGTCGAACTAGACCAACGTGGTGGTCTATATGGCCTAATTACTCTCAATCGTACTCTCGATTGTAGAGGAGGCCCGTGCCATGCAGTGGGACGTATATAGGCTGATACAATAAAATGAGCTGAGCAAATAACCACAATTGTATAGGACGTATGTGGGCTGATACAGACATACAGGGTGAGTAAACTACCACAATTATATAGGAAGTATGTGGGCTGATACAGACATATACAGGGTGAGTAAATAACCACAATTGTATAGGACATATTATGTTGGCTGATACAGACATATACAGGGTGATTAAACTACCACAATTGTACAGGACGTCTATAGGCTGATACAGATACAGGTGAGTAAAAAACATTTAATTTATATATATACATATATTCATGCAGTATCGCTAGTGTTGTTCCGCCTGGCCCTGTACGGCGCGGGTAAGTGCAGATGCACTGTCCTCACGTGCAGTTTCATGGAGTTGGACTGAGAGAACGTCTTGCCGCAGTGCACGCACGCGTACGGCTTCGCGCCTGTGTGTACCTGAGAATAGAATTAAAACTTTATTACAATAACTTACAATGAACAAATAAGTGAAGAAATAAACTATATGTATGTTAGAGATCGATATTATAAAAACTTTATTATACACCTGTGTCATATGTACAATGAATTAAATTATATTTAAAAAAAACTGAAAATATACGCTTTCATAAAAGAACCAAGTAAAATGTAAAAAAATAATTGATAATGAGCTTAGGATTAGAAAATGGAGTAAGATACATGCATTTTATTGTTACAAAGCGTGGGACTTTAACAACAATTAACTATCCTAATTATTTACGGATTTTATCGCGGATTTGGTTTAATTTTTATATTTTTGATTTCCCGACGTTTCGATTACTGTACAGTTTTCGTGGTCACGAGAGGCCGCGGGTTCGATCCCCGCACCGAGAGAAAAGTTTGTGAGCCCACAAATATTTCTTTCGAGTCTGGGTGTTTGTGAAATAAACAAATAAATCATAAATAACACCCAACAGTCACATACGTAGTCCTGACTCCACACTAAGATCGAGTCTTGTGTCGTGTATCAGGAACTACGAGAGACTTTTCGCTCTCACAAACACCCAGACCCGAAAGAAATATTTGTGTGCCGCACAAACATTTCTCTCGGTGCGGGGATCGAACCCGCGGCCTCTCGTTTCACAGGCGGTGTTTAACTGTCAGCGCCACGGAGGCTGTCAACCAAAACCGAAACGTGAGACCGAAAAGTCTCTCGTAGTTCCTGATATACGACACAGGCCTCGATGTTAGTGTGGGCTCAGGACTATGTATGTCACTGTTGGGTGTTATTTATTTATTGATAGTATTATTTATATGAATTCCTTATTTTTATTTATTAGTAGTTATTATAAAGTGCGTTAATATTTAATATTTACCCTGTCATGTCTATTGAGAGCCGCTTTGTGCTTGAACGCCTTCGGACACATGTGACATTTGAACGGTCTCTCCCCTGTGTGCGTTCGGAGATGGATCTGAAAATAAACGTTACATTAGTTCAATATTTTATTTTAATTTTTTGACAATTTGACAGCCTCCGTGGTGCAGTTGGTTAGACGCAGTCTGTGAAACGAGAGGCCGCGGGTTCGATCCCCGCACCGAGAGAAATGTTTGTGCGGCCCACAAATATTTATTCCGGATCTGGGCGTTTGTGAGAGCGAAAAGTCTCTCGTAGTTCCTGATACGATACAAGACTCGATCTTAGTGTGGGGTCAGGACTATGTATGTGACTGTTGGGTGTTATTTATTTATTTATAATTATTAGCTATATTTCATAGCTTATGAACATAATTGGTTAACAGTACATGCAATTATGACCATATTTTCCACAAATTCCAATTTGCGTTGCAATGTAGACTCACCGTCTATTTTTATCATAAAGCTTTCCGATTCAATAAATAAAATAAATTCAAAAAATTAAACAACAATCATGAAAAATAAAGGTGCAGGTTAAATAATAATAAATTTAATATGTTAAAAAAAATGCTTTAAGTATATTTTTCATCCTTATTTTTAACCATGGTTCTTTGTTTTAGTTGAATTAATTTACTGTATTATTAACCGACTTCAAAAAAAGGAGGAGGTTCTCAATTCGACTGTATGTTGCTTTTTTGCAAACAGTTTCGATAATTTACGGATGACGTCGTATTATTTACTACTTACCTGTAATCTCTGACACACGCTGAACTTTTTCGGACATTCCGGACATTGAAAAGGCTTCTCTCCGGAGTGAATCCTTTGGTGATGAACCAGGGACGCTTTAGACTGGAAAATATATATATACAATTCATGTAATATTTATATGACTAATAGCCAACATGTGTTAAGGGGGTTACTGGTAGTAGGTCTCTCATATGTGAGAGATCATCTGGATAGGTACATCGAAATGTCTATTTCTCCCAACAAACAGCAGTTTAAATGTACTGTTGTGTTTTGGTTTGATATTGTAGCCAGAGTAACTATTGGACATATTGAGACTTAACATCTTACGTCTCTAGATAGCGAGCATAGTTTATACTATATAGCCAAGCAGTGCTTTTTAATTTGCTTTGTTTGTGCTTTAGCTCCTGTTCATGAGCGGTCGTATCACTTACCATCAGGCGAACGGCATGCTCGTCTCGCCATTGATTTTGTGGCAGCACATAACTTAGCAAACAGATTTAGCAAACAGTCAATGTTAAATGATTTAGATAATATCACGTACGCACGTATCACCTCAATATAAGCATTGTTTGTACAGTCAAATAAACAGTCACAGGGTCACAGTGAGACTCACTACATCTTTTGTTACCATTTTCCACCGTGGCCTAACTATTGCCAAAATATCAATAATAATAAAATAAAACAACTCACGATACACTTAAGTCCGCATATCTCGCAGACGACAACAAGTTTCCTTCGCGCGTCTTTACCGGAGCCGACCTTGATGCCGAGGTGCACGCGCTGGTAGTGAACCGCGATGGAACGCTTGTGAGCGAACGTGCGGTCACACTGCGAAATAAATAAATAACAACCAACAGTTACATACATAGTCCTGACCCCACACAAAATAAAATAATGAATAAATATCACCCAACAGTCACATACATAGTCCTGAAGATAAAATAATGAATAAATAAATAACACCCAACAGTCACAAACATAGTCCTCACCCCGCAATAAGATAAAATAATGAATAAATAACACCCAATAGTCACATACATAGTGTTGACCCCACACTAACATCACTGATCTAACTTTGGTTCAAAAAAGAAAGAAATACTTATAGTCGCACTGCCTAGTAAATAAATAACACCTAACAGTCACATACATAGTCCTGACCCCACACTAAGATCGAGTCTTGTGTCGTGGGTATCAGGAACTACGAGAGACTTTTCGCTCTCACAAACACCCGGACCCGAAAGAAATATTTGTGTGCACAAACATTTCTTTCGGTGCGGGGATCGAACCCGCGGCCTCACGTTTCACAGGCGGCGTTTAATCGACTGCGCCATGGAGGCTGTCATGCACACGCTTCTTCAATTAAGGTATAAGAAAAAAGAAAATATAATTTTCATTTTCTTGCCAAAAATTAAATGTCAGTAGCATCAAAAATCACAATGTTCTTCAAAATAAAGAAAATATAATTTTCTATCTTTCTTCTTTTTTCTTTAGTTTGATGGACATTGTAGCCAGAGTAAATACTGGAATATGTCCAGTAATCAAACAGCAGTGTAAGGAGGGGGGGGGGGGGGGGGACCAAGATATAACCTCCCTTTTAAAGTCGGTTAATGATCACTAACCTGTAAACACTTCAGGGCGTCGACTCTGTGCTGTACCGTGACATGTTCTTGCAACCTTTCCTCTGTTAGATAGCTGTGTCCACATTGAGCACACGGCCTGAACAAATACAAAAATTGATTAAATTAACACCAACTTAAATAAATTTGCTAGTTTCTTCATGTACACACGCACACACACACCCATGCACACATAAAAATAAAAAATAAAAACATTGAGATTTTTATTAACTAATAAAGCAATCCTCAATGCAGCAATGTGTCCTACCCACCATGACCTACGGTGCCGAGACATGGACGCTCAGGCGCGATGTTCTACACAAAATTGGTGTGGCACAAAGAGCCATGGAGCGATCTATGCTCGGCATCAAACTGCAAGATCGAGTCCCGAATGTCGAAATCCGACGCCGAACAAAAGTTCAAGATGTCGAAAAATGCGTTTTGGGACTCAAATGGAGTTGGGCTGGGCATGTGGTTAGACGCACTGATGGCAGGTGGAGTAAGACGTTAACAGAATGGTGGCCAAAACTGGGTAAGCGCAGCGTCGGCCGTCCGGCGGCAAGGTGGGTCGACGATATTGTCAAAGTCGCAGGCCGAACCTGGATGCGATTGGCAAGGAACAAAGAAAAGTGGCAGAATATGAGAGAGGCCTATACCCAGCAGTGGGAACCTACAGGCTGTGGATGATGATGATGATGATGAATAAAGCAATCATAAAACAACTTCTTTCTTAAAACAAGAAAGTGGTTCAGAGAAAATATCAAAATCGGAGAAAAAACTATAACCCAACCCCCGAATAGTTCTTGAGAAACAAATTATACAACTATAGTATTATTATACAGGGTGACATTGACACTTGGTACTTAATTTAACCCACATGTTTCTTATTGTTTTCTAAGTGACATTATTAATAATTTGAAAAAAGAAAATATTTTTTGTCAAAAATCGTGATTTTAGTTCCCACGATTTTTGGACATCCGATGTAGATACCGAAAAATCTTTTTTTCACATAGTTGAACTTCAGTTCGGTTCGGAAACTTACCTGAGCCGTAAAAAGACTTGGTATCAATTATAGGGGTTGGTAAATAAACTCGCAGTTTTTGACATAACTATCAGGCAGTTTTTGTTCAAACGTGGTACAATGCTACTTGGAGTGGTTAGGAACATGTCGTTTAAATTAAATACCACATGTCTACATCACCCTGTTCATCATCATCATCATCACCATATTTACTCACTTGAGTCCGGTGCCACAGCCCAGGTTGTCAGGCCGCAATGACTCGTGGAATTCAAGCGCTTCCCGATTATGGAATACCGCTTTACACTCACTGCAGACAAACTCTTCCATCTGTTGAAATGAAATGAAATGTATTTATTGGTCATGTAGACAATTTAAGAGCTCTTATGACAAGTTAATACATATAGCACTTATGCATGAATACTGGAACGCGACTTAAATATAAGTTGCGCTTAACTACGTAAATCCCGCTTAAATGTACTGGCCAAGTGGGCCGTGCGCTGTTAAGAACAACTTATTATTTGAATGGCGTTCGAGTATTCGGATGTTAATCTCTATACAAAATATATTCAATACTTAGTATTATTTATATTAATTTCTTACTTTAATTTACTTATTAATTTTATTTATTTCTTCAATTTCTTATCAGTATTATAAGAAAATGTATTAGTTACTACTTTATGGTAATTTGTTTTTCAAAGAAATACATATTTTACTTTAGTCAAATTAAATTAAATTTATTAGTGGACCACGAGTATTATTACAACGATGCGTAGCGGTTTATTGTTACCACCGGATCCAACGCGGCCATTCCTGAGAAGACCCGGCGAAACGAATTCAGTAGGCTTACACTGCCACTGGAACTACGCGGCGTTGACAATCATAATAACATTTTTTTAACCAACTTCAAATAAGGTGGAGGACTTGGTGGTCCACCGACAAAAACAATCACATTTTTTTAACCGACTTAAAAAAAGGAGGGCTCAATGTGTTACGATTATTTTGAATTGTTGGCTACTCAAGTCAAATCAAATTAATCAACAAGCACAAGTACATTGAAATAAATATCATGTTTTGCTTTGCAGTGATACTATTTCCAGATTATTTTCTACTTTATAATGGTTTTTGTTTTAAAATCGCATTTTGTTAAAAAAAATATCTAATATAGCTAAATGAATTGAAAGCGATACAACTGCTCATGAACAGTAGCAAAACCAAACATCATAAATTACAAAAATATGCATTCCGCTGCCCTTACCATCCTGAGACATGAGATGTTAAGTCTCAATATATCCAGTAGTTACTCTGGCTACAATTTCCTTCAAACCGAAAAACAACAGTGCATTTACACAAGTACTTACTTGATTAACTCGATGCGCCTTCTTCTTGTGTATATTCAACCCGTTGACGCCTAGAAATGATTCTCCGCAAAGTTCACAGCGATGTTTGGACGGATGTTGCAACCTTAGGTGCGTCAGATAACTCGTCGACTTGGCGAATATCGCGCCGCATACTTTGCAACGAAACGTGTGACTAAAGGACAAAATTTAAGATATGAAATGAAATGAAAATAATTTATTGAATCCATTAAAATGTTCAACATCATTTAGATTCAGTCATTTTTTTATCTACCACCCGGTTCGGAAAGCTGTTTTCACTAGAGAAGAACGGGCAAGAAACTCTAGTGTTGCTCTTTTCAAAACCAGTTTACAATGTAGTGAATTATTACAAAAAATTACAAGTTGGTTTAAATCAGAGCAGTTTAATAATAATATGTTGAAAATTTACAGTAAATATTTTTGATATGAATATTATTATATTTCCATTACTATGGTTGAGTGAAGTGAAGTCGCCCAGAACGAAGAATCAGTATACTCTTTTTCGCCAAAGCAGTGAATAATTGCGAATCTTATGTAATCCATCAATCAATCCATTACAATGTAAGCAAATCGGATAGACCAGTCTACGCAAGCAGCACCCGTTCACGAGTATGACGCATGTGCCAGCCATCGGCCTCCTCAACCATGTTGCAGGGAAGTGACCGACCTGGCACACAACGCCACCGCAAGCACAGACCTTTTAGCGAGCATGACATACCCAATCACTTACATAGGAAAACAATGGCAAATTTGACAAGTTACTTAATTTAAATGGTAATTTATAGAGCACACCAAGACTTACGCTCCGAGATACTACACATTCATTTAATTTTATTCTATTCCCAAGCCTTGTTATCGTCTAAATATTCCGAAATTTTATAATATGCCTTATTGCATAATTTTTGCTTGATAATAGCTTTGAATTTTGTAATAGATAAGGCTTTAATATGACTGGGAACTTTGTTATAAAAGTGTATACAGTAACCCTTAAAAGATTTGCTGATCTTGTGGAGTCTTGTCTTAAGAGTAGCTAGATTATTCTTATTCCTAGTATTTTTGTTGTGGATATCGCTAATCTTAAGAAAACTTTCTTTATTTCTATGTACATAAATTAAGTTTTCAAAAATGTATTGTGATGCTACTGTCATTATATTTATCTCTTTAAACTTTTCTCTAAGAGAATATCTGGACCCAAGCGAATAAATTGACCTTATAGCTCGCTTTTGGAGAACAAAGATGGTATTAATGTCAGCAGCACCACCCCACAGTAAAATTCCATAACTCATCAGACTATGAAAGTAGGCAAAATATACCAATCGAGCTGTATCAACATCAGTCAATTGGCGAATCTTACCCACCGCAAAGACTGCGGCACTCAGCTTTTTAGCTAGAGCGATGATGTGAGAACCCCATTGAAGTTTGGGGTCTAATGTAATTCCTAAAAACTTAGTTGTATCCACAAGGCTCAACTCATCCCCATTCAAATTAATGTTAGCATTAACTTTTTTGACATTAGGTGTCACAAACCTTATACATTTCGTTTTTTGGCTATTTAATAACAAATTGTTAATGCTAAACCAATGTACTATTTTTGAGAGGGTGTTGTTTACGTCGTCAATATGAGGATTACGTCGATTTACTTTAAATATTAATGAAGTATCGTCGGCAAACAACACTACCTTACAGTTGTCCCTTATAAAAAAAGGTAAGTCATTAATATAAATTAAAAAGAGAAAGGGTCCAAGAATCGAGCCCTGCGGAACTCCCATAGTAACGGCAGACCCAGGAGATCTTATTCCGTTGACATCTACACTTTGGACTCTATTACTCAAATACGATTTGCATAATTCAAGAGCAATACCATTAATTCCGTAGTGGCTCAATTTCCTGATAAGTATATCATGGTGAACACAATCAAACGCTTTGGATAGATCACAGAATACACCCAAGGCATCCTGTGAGTTCTCCCAAGCATCAAATACGTTACTTATTAGCTCCACACCAGCGTCTGTTGTGGAGCGACCCCGCGTGAAGCCAAATTGTTTACCATGAAGTATTCTATTTTTTGAAAAATAAGTTTGAAGTTGTGAGAGCATTAGTTTTTCAAAAATTTTACTAAATGAAGGTAGTACTGAAATAGGTCTATAATTAGAGGGGTCCTCTGAACTACCCGATTTTAAAAGAGGTATAACTTTACTCAACTTCATATTATCAGGAAATAGACCACTGTTTATACAAGCATTAAAAATTACAGCTAACTGGGGAGCCAAGACTGGTATTACAGAGTTTAATATTTTTGTTGAAATTCCCCAGAGGTCACAAGTGTTTTTAATATTAATGCATTTAAATATTTTTATTACATCCATACTGTCAACGCAATGGAATTCAAATGAATCTCTGCCTCCAGTCACATTTTCTTGTAGTAACTTTTCTGCTATGGCAGGGGATGAGTTTAAACTTTTTGTTATAGAAACTGGTACATCTGAGAAGAAATTCTCAAAAATCCTAGCTACTTCTACATTAGATGTAATATTCTGATTATTAATATTTAAGCTAAGCTCTGTGTCCCGAGGTTTGGCCCTACCAGTTTCTTTATTAATCACACTCCAAGTCATTTTTATTTTATTTTTGGAGCTTTTTATTTTGTTACTTACATACATTGATTTCGCTTTAAGGCAAACTTGTTTAAATATTTTTGAATATTTTTTTACATATGATTTGATAGATAGATAGATAACACTTTATTGTTGACGACATATTACATACAAGCACACAGTTTACATTCTGTTGAAATAGTGTAACAGCTGGCGGTCTTATCGCTATTAGCGATCACTTCCAGACAACCAAATTTTTAAGTGTCTTAATGGTTAAAATAACTGATTTACCGGTGTCCAAGGTTGACTCGTTTAAAAGTGCCGTATAAATAAACAATATAAGGCTTTTTATACGCTTTAAAATAATGACTAGCCCGGCCAAAATACATGCATTTAGACAGTCGAGAAATCTAGTATTTAGAACGATAGGAGACATTGATCAAATATATTTTAGTTTTTCCCTAATACTATCTTAATGCATTCTGAATGGCTAGACTGGCTTATAATTTCATTTTGTGGGCTTTTAATTCCATTTTTTATTTTATTTTTAAATAAAATGAATAAATTACCCGTTGTGCCAGTAAGCGTGCTCCCTCGCTCGGTGCACGGAGCGTGTCACGTGTTCGCAAGCGCGACACACGAACTTGCGCGCATGCGCGGCCACCACGTGAGATCGGAGCGCGCGCGCACTCACCCAGCGAGTGTGGCAGACTTCGCATGAATAGGGACCGGCAGACTGTAGGCAACAATAGTATAAATAAATAAGTACACCCAATATTCGCATATGTGGATATGGATCCAGACTGCGATCGAAAACGAAGTCAGTTGTTAGTTCTAGTGATTCCAGACAACGTTACTAAAAATATTGCAAAAATAGCGACAATTTTTATCCCTGCCATCGTATTTGGTTTCTGAATACATTGTATTTTGTAAAATAATACCCTTTAATTCATGCTTTAAGTTTTAAAGACGCTATAGTACGCAAGTGTTTCAATTATATAATTAATAGGTATTAATGGAATTTACCTATTTAATGTAATAGGTAAAGTCATTGGGTGGTAACCCAAACCCGAAGATATCTAATACACCACAAGATAAATGTCACGTTTAGTTGCATTAAGTCTGTAGGCACTAAAATTACCATTTTTTATTTCGGTCGCAGTCTTGATATAAGTATGGATGTATGGATGTTTGTTGCTCTTTCACGCAAAAAGCACTGGACCAATTTTGACGAAATTTGGTATAAAAATAGCTGACACCCTGGATTAACACATAGGCTACTTTTTATCGCGAAAATATGTGGTGTTCTCGTGGGATAAGCCAGGAATTCAAACAAACATATTTGTTACTCTTTCAAGTTCGAAAGTGGCACGGGACAGGTGAGGAGATTCGGACAGGACAGAACGGGCTATAACGGGATGGGACGGGATAAGCAATATAGTCGACGTCACATTGAATTTAAAAATCAAACTGGACTTAAAAACTACCCTGAAGCTAGTAAATATTTAAAAAAACTATTCTACTCACCGGATCATGCCTATACATATGATTCTTGTACGTCACATCCGTTATAAACCCTTTGAAACACTTGTCACATTTATACAATGAATTCTGATAATTCACAGACATTTTTCTTGCTAAAACCTCTTGTATTTGTTCCTCTTTAGTCAAAGTTATGAGTTCAATGTTGACATTTTGAAAATCCTTATGCTTCGGCAAGATATCTTTTGTGGATTTTTTCTTTTCCACTTTTAAAGATAGCGGCTCGTCTTCACTGCTTTCTATATCTTTCATATCTTTTATTTCTGTGTTTGATGTATCTGTAAAAATAAATATATTTGGGTAAGTTTTTTTTTTATTACAGTGAATGGCGAGACGAGCATGCACGTACAGAAGCAAAACCAAACAACACCTTGATTTACAAAGCAATGCTTGGCATTCCACTGCGCTCGCCATCCTGAGACATAAGATGTTAAGTCTCAATATGTCTAGTAGTTACTCTGGCTACAATGTCCTTCAATCCGAAACACAACAGTGCATTTAAACTGCTGTTTGACGGGAGAAATAGACATTGCGGTGGTACCCACCCAGACAGCCTCTCACATATGAGACCTACCACCAGTGACGCCGGATGTAATACGAGAGGCAACGGGTTCGATCCCCGCACCGGGAAAAATATTTGTGTGAACCACAGGTATTTGTATTGCGTCTGGGTGTTTGTGAGACCGAACAATCTCTCGTAGCATCTGATACACGGGATCAAGCCAGGGAGCAAGCCTATCGCCATATCGGGAAAAAATTATCTGCTGATAATAATAATAATAATAATAATAAGTCATTTATTTCAGGTAAATAAACCCATACAAAATTACTCAAAACAGGACAAATATACAAAAACCAAAATAAAATAAAAATAAATGTCACAAAAATTCAATCATTAAAAGAAGAGAAATTAATTAATATTATGAAAACAACACAAAATCAATAAATCCTAGCAGGCGGCGTTACTGCAATATGTCTGTCGCAGCAATGCCGTATATAGGGACAGTCCAACCTGCTGCCAATCATTGCCAGGACTGAGTTAGTACTAGCTCGCACTCTACACACTAAGGATGCACATCGTTTACGCATCGTTGCGTGGAAGCAGGTTGTCCGTGCCTCAGCGAACATGCCCGACGCACTGCAGAATCGGGGCAGTCCCATTACTGCTCTAAATGCATTATTATAAAGGACGCGAAGGTCACTGTAACTTTTCTTTGTATAGTCAGCCCACAGACTACATGTGTAAAGGGATGTACAATATGCTTTGAAAAGCATAGTCTTCACCTCTCGCGAACAGCGAGCAAACCTGCGGGCTATCATATTTCCTCGCAAAGACAATGACCTTCGCTCCCTTTCGATGTCCTCATGGTCTTTGAGATCAATAGTCAGTATGTGCCCCAGGTATTTAAATTTTTGCACTCTTTCAATGGCGACGCTATTGAGTCTGACGTCCGGTAAATTAGAGGGCAACCTTTCACCGGCCTCAAACACCATGTACTGACTTTTACTAACATTATACTTTAAGCCATGTTCACAGACGTATTTTTCACAAATGCGTAATAAACTCCTTAATCCACAGACTGAAGCGCTCAGCAGCACCATATCGTCAGCATAGCTTAAATTGTTGACGCAGACATCATCCACATGGCAGCCAATATGGTTGCTACTGAGCGCCTCAATGAGTTCGTTTATATAAAGATTAAACAATGTCGGTGATGTCAAACCACCCTGCCTCACGCCACATTCGAGCCGATACAGGTCTGACTTTGCATTTGCCCATCTTACATAATTTAGCTGATTCAAATACCAGTACTGGAATATACTAATGAGTTCTTTCGACAACCCTGTATTGTGCAACTTTTTCCAAAGAATTTCGTAGGAAACAAGGTCGAAAGCTTTGGACAAATCTAAGAAACATACATAAACAGGCGTTTTTCTTTTTGTGTAGTATTTGATGGTATGCTTTAAGGACAATATTGCACTTTCTGTTGACAGTTGTGGTCGGAAACCAAACTGATTATCGTGTATTACAATATGTTTATTTAATTGCTCATTAAGCAAACCATCAAACACTTTGGCTATGATAGTTGCAAGTGATATAGGCCTATAGTTATTTATGTCAGCAAGATCTCCAGTCTTATTTTTAACCACTGGTACCACAACAGTTTTCATAAAGTCATCCGGTAAGTAAGAGTGGGTTACACAAAGCGAGAAAAACATTGCTAAAAGCCTAAAAATGTGAGGTCCCGCATGCAACAGGTGCTCAATACTGAGTCCATCATGACCAGGAGATTTTCCTTTTGAAATTTGTGCTATAATTTTTCTTACGTCTTTCGCAAGGAAAAAGGTCCTTAATTTTAAACCGCTCATGCCAGTATTGACCACCCTGCTTGCTGGGCCCAATGGGGACTGCACTAAGAAATGTGCTTTAAAGGCTTTCGCAATCTCGATGGGATCACTGACTCCATCGACGCACACAGGGAGACCCGGCCGAAAGTTCACTTTGTTCGTATTTTGCCAAAAATCTCGGAAATCACCTTTACTGTACTTTACTGCAAGGGCATCCATTCGTAGCTGATCTTTGTGGTTTTGACACCACTTTAATCTCGATTTAAATATCCTCCTATTCTCACACATTTGATCGTAGACAAGACCTGATTTAGGTTTACCACATTGCATCCATTCTTTGAAGCTCGATCGGGCCACCCTATGTGCATATCTTACATGTTTATTCCATCCCTCAATGTGCAATCCACTCTTACCACGTCTTATATTTCTTCGGCTGCTTGTTGCTGCTTCACGAAGCACGGTTACAATATCAAGATATAATTTATCTATAATACGCCTGTGACATAGATCATCACACATAGAATCAGCACAGTTTACAAACTCACTGGGAAAATCAATCAGTTTTAAGTTTTTATGGCACTCCTCATTATATTTGGCTATTTGTTCCTGATTTCTTACGCCCCATATTACATTTTTATTCATAATCGATTGAGGTAAGATTTTCGGAGTCACTGTTTTTAAATTACATGTAATAATTAGTGGAAAATGATCAGACGACAAAACATCATATTCAATATGTACATCTTGAACACATTGCTTTGCTGACTGGGTCACTACACAGTGATCCAACCAGCTACAAGTTCCATACACTTGACTAACGAAAGTAAACGTACCAAGTTCCAAACCCAAGACATCCACATCTATACACGAAAGTTGCTGTTCATTACAAAAACTCACCAGTTCTCTATAAAATATTTCTCGTGGATCTGCATTAAAATCACCCAAAATAAAAACGGATTCAATCCCATGTTCGCTTATTATGGCACAAATACTACTTAAACAGTCAGTAAAAACTGGTAAATTTTCACTAGAATTTGTGGGCATATAAATACTGATGACGATCAATGGTTTGTCCTGCGTCATTATTTTAATTCCACATAATCTATCATTATCACACTCTAATACCGACACCTGTTCGAATGCACTGTATCGCCACAACAAAGCGACGCCTCCGTAAGGGCGTCCACGCAGAATGCCTGCCGATGTATCCACCGCCGAAGTCGCAGTGAAACCAAAATCACTGTTGATTGTGCTAATGTAAGGTATATCATGCGGGAATAGCCATGTTTCCTGCAGGCACACTACATCGCATGTACAACATAAGCTTCTAACGTCATCAACAGCTCGTTTCACATTCTTACAATTATAACTAGCGAAGCGATATAAGTTACTTTGCATTAGTATGCGCCTTTTGACCGCCTACAGCAATATCACTGTTCGATATTTTGCTCTTGTAATTTACAAAGCGACGAAATATTATACCCGCTGGCCATATTTCGGGATCCATGTATTTTGGTAAATTTGCTTCATTCGTGAAAAACTTATAGGCCTTATGATCTCTTTCTATTTTCATATTTATTTTCTCTAGTTCCACTGTTTCATTTGTCTTTTTTTGAATATAATTCACAATGTCTTGTTCTGCTGTATCACGGTGAATATTCGTAATAAATACAGGTATTCTCCTTTCTGCCGCTTTAAAAGTACTATCTGTATCAGCGGCTACTCCTGATTTACCCATGAAACGATATTTAACCAATTTCTTGCGATGGTTGACTTTCTGCCATACTGGACTATTCGTTTCATTAGAATGTAATTCATTTATATGTAGCTGTAGATCCGAATTACACTGCTGCATTGTAATATTACACCCAGTATTATCTGTAGAAGTCCGCTGATCGTGTCGAGCCCTATTCGATGCATGCGACATCATCGTAAGACATGGATCAAAACTATTCTGAGCACTTGCTTCTTGCTGTATCGGAAGCAACAGGCGCCTTTCCTCGCCACCGCTGGCACCTGTCGGTTGTACCTCATCAAGATTTGTCACTTTATTTTCACCTACCCTGATTTTCATAACTTGCTGTTTAGTTACAGAATTTGTCTGGTCATTTTTATTGAATGCTTGAGGAATGTTTAAGGAAGAAACAATACAATTTTGTGAGAGTTTAGCCGGACTACCATTTAAGTCTATATTGATTTCCGAACTCACTTTGGAAGCGCTCGACGATGAAGATAAATCGCTTCTGAATCGCAAAACTTCTGTCTTCAAGTCATTAATATTTTTTAATGTGGCGTATGTTGACTTAATTAATTCTATGTCATTTCTCATTTGCATCATGTCCTTGAGAAGTTTGGAACAATCTAAGTGGTCGAAAAGAATAGGTGGAAGTTTCTCTAATTGTCTAGCGACAAAGGTCGGTACTATATCTGGGTCTGTTGTTTTCATCAAATTTATGATGTCCCCCAGGTCTCGTTCCTCCCTTCCTTTGCATTTACGCTGAATTTTTCGTTTTTCTGTCGGAATCGAATCGAACAGAAGTGTCTTCGATTTTTTTATTTCTTCTGCTGTAAAGGACGATGTACATATTCGCACTAAAGTTTCTTCATCCACCACTGACACTTTATTTTGGATATACGACAATAGCTCGTCAATTATTATGTTACACGAATTGCACTTTACAATGTTCGTCATGACTTATCCGTTAGTTTGCGACACAAGCGCACGCGACGAAGTACACACGATGACTCCGTGACGATAATGAATTGAATTAATAATTGTGAAAGCCTCAACTTATCATTCAATAATTTAAAATGTAAGCAAATCGGACAGACCAGTCTACGCAAGCAGCACCCGTTCACGAGTATGACGCATGTACCAGCCAGTCTGGGTGTTTGTGAGACCGGAAATTCTCCAGTAGCATTGAGATAGTATACTAGAGGGGAAACTACAAACAAAATGAACGGTACCGTACCGCTCCTTCTATTTCTGTCTTTGTCACGCCTACGCAGTAATATAATCTTCTCTCTCACTTCACTGTATTCTTGTGCACGCACAAAACGCAGAGATTTAGTTCCCGATGTCCGCTCTAGTATAGTACCTCAATGTCTAGTAGTTTATGATACAACACAAGACTCGAACTTAGTGTGGGGTCAGGACTGTATATGTACATACATATATAGTCCTGATGGTTGTGTGTTATTTATTTATTTATTTATATAATTAAAGTCATACCAGCATCATCAACTTCATCGCCAAAGCAGTCATCGTCCATATCCTCTATAGTTTCCTCTTGATCATTACCAATCTCCTCTTTTATCAATAGTACTTGACTTTGGCACTTGTAAGGGAGTGCCAGATTGTTGTAATGCCTGTCTACGTTTAGAATATCAGTCGGAGTCACCTGATGAAGAAAATTGGATGTTAATAGGTAATAACATGATTTCAACAGCCTCCGTGGCGCAGCCGGTTAAACCCCTCCTGTGAAACGAGAGGCCGCGGGTTCGACCCCCGCACCGAGAGAAATGTTTGTACGGCCTACAAATATTTCTTTCGGGTCTGGGTGTTTGTGAGAGCGAAAAGTCTCTCGTAGTTTCTGATACCTGATACAAGACTCGATCTTAGTGTGGGGTCGGGAATATGTATGTGACTGTTGGGTTTTGTTTCTTTTCATTAGACAATGGTAATCATTATTTTATATTGATGTCATTGCAATGCATATGATTGGAAGTCTGAGAAAAATAGAGTAATTTTAGTGTTGGAATAAAGGTAAATGTGTCATCTAGACAAGTATATAATCAAAGTAATTAGCAATAGCACAAATAAATAGCATGCTAAGGCTTCAAAATTAACAAGGTGATAAAGTTAATCTGAAATAGCAACAATTCCCATTACTACATACATACATAAACTCCCTTTTTGCCAGAAGAGGTAGGCAGAGGTGGTAGCAGGACACCCACTTTTCACATTGTGTGTTCATTCACAAAATGTTATAGATGGCAAGCCTTTTTTCTATTTCAGACATAAATTCCAGATTACAGGCTGATAATGAATACAAAAATCCAACATCACTTTTCCCAACTAGGGATTCAAACCCAAGACTGTTACAATCATACCATAGTACACTACACCAAGGCATACTTAATTTTAAAAGTAAATATTTATATACAAACCATTCCAGACTGAATAAGAGTTGAATTCAACACATCCATAGCTCTCTTACATTTGTCTTTGAATGATACACTCTTCAGCAACATCGTGGTGCAGTATGTACACATGTGTTCCGGAAAGTTCTCCGACTTTATCATCTGAAATGATATACAATATCATGTATATTTTTATACCTTTAATAGCTGCCAGTCTCAGTTTCATCTTGGTATAGAGGTTTATTGATTCCATACTAGATACATGTTATTTTTCTTACCAACTGGGACATCTTGTTTGTGTATTATACATATAAACCTTCTTCTTGAATCACTCTATCTTTTAAAAAACCTGCATTAAAATTACTTGCAGAGTTTTAAAGATAGGGATAGATAGACGGGAAGCAACTTTGTTTTGTACTATGTAAGTGATAACAAAAGGAAAATATTGAGACTAATAAATGGTCTAAAACCTGATTGTGGAGAAGTGTTCAATTAGATAATTATACATTTAAACAGTATTGTATTTGTATCAGCCCATATACGTCCCACTGCAGGGCACGGGCCTACTCTACAATCGAGAATACGATTGAGAGTGGTTAGGCCATATAGTCCACCACGCTGGCCTAGTGCGGGTTGGCGGACTTACATACCATAGAAATTCTTATGAATCGCTATGGTATGCAGGTTTCCTCACGATGTTTTCCTTCACCGTTTTAGTGCGTGGTGATTGACTATCAATACACACATGACTCCGAAAAGTCAGAGGTGTGCCCTGGGATTCGAACCCGCGACCACCGTGAACATGTTGGCAGCCGCGTCTAGTCCGTTTACCAACAGGCCACCACGCACTTCAGTATTGTATTTAATTTTTATTAATTCTATAGGTCAATTAAATATGCATGTAAATGTATCAACTCAGGAAAGTGATTATGTTGTATCTCAAAAAATGTGTATATGCGTTTTATACATTATTTAATTCAGAAAAAAAACCGCATTGAATTTCCTTGTGAAAATGTAAGGTTTTATTTTAAAATGTTATTATTAAAAAATGGTATTCCTAGGTAATCTAGTTTAGATGTTACTCATTTTATAATTTTTTTTTTTCGTTCTGGTGTGAAATTGCATTTTTCGATAAAATTTCCTGCGTTGATATGCAAATCAAAACATGATATAGATTAAAGCTAGTAAAAAGACAAGGTGAGATCTTTGCTCAGCAGTGGGTCACAATTCAAGACTAAAATATATTATAGCCAATTTTATAATGGTGTGAGCTGTTTAAGTTACAAGTTACTACTCAAACTAGCACGAGTCAATAGAAATAGTGTTTGGAAAATTTTAAAGACAGTGAAGAAGACTAATCATTAAAGCGGTGTAAAGCCGGGATGGGCCATCCGATATGACTTTATTGATGTTCGATCATCAATTTTATTTTTTCATTACAGCATATCGATTAACAATTGTATTGCTATACTTTTTCAAGTCAATATAATTAAAACATTTAGAGTAAGTTTAGAGTAAGTAAACATTGTTTCTAAATAGGTCTAATGATAAACAAAACTAATAAGAAGAAGTAAAAACAATAAACCTTAAATCCAGTAAGATTTTCGTAAGCGCTGACGAGATTATTTGAGTGCATGTTGTGCAATTTGACGCCAGTGGCGAGGCACGCACGACATGCCAACACTTCCTCCATTATATTTATTATACTTTTCACACAAAAATATTAAATTTTAAATAGAATTATTACCGCATTTCTACACATACACACATTCCTACATCGTAAAAAAAAAACAATAAACTTCAATCTGTGATAAACTTCAATCAACTTCTATTGTCTATGGTGTATTACCCATTTACCACAGACTTTGAGGCTCCAACTATAGTTGGTGTCTGGTAACGACATCTATTGGTAAGTGATGTTAAATTTAAAAACATTGTTTATTAGCAGAATTATTAAAATTAATGGCTAATTCACCCATATAAAGAAATTAATATAACTCTTTATCGATTATTCTAGAAGCTGTACAGATTCCTAAGGATTAAATTTGAATCCTACAAAAAAAAACCATATTTCCGTTTCGAAAACATTCGATTGATACTTTATTCCTAGTTTCTAATAATGTGTTCAAATATGAATTCAAATACCAATTTTATAGCAGAATAAAAACATCAATACACTGTAAACAAATCATATCATTGATATCTGAAAATCGATTATACAATCTCACGATAGTCGATTTTGAACCCACATCGCTATGCATTTCCGCAATACAGAAAATAGAAAATCAACATGGCGTCGGCGACATAGAAAATTAAAAGTTTTACATTCTGTACCGATGCTGCTTGATGGTTTTTGTTATTGAAATTACTAATCTGTGACAAAATGAGTGAGGACGACATGTTTTATTGTTCGTTTGTTAGTATTCACTATATTATCTGTGAGTGCGGGGATACTTTTCCTACCGAGGAAGCATTGAGAGCGCATTTGGAGAGAGAACATCCACATAAAAAGGAAAGAAAAGAATACAAATGTGGCGTCGTAAGTAATTTCTGATGTTATCTCCTCGAAAAACAGACTTATAAATTTTTCACGTTAAACTCTCACGTATATAAAAATCATAAAATATAACTGATTATCGTTGATTTTCAATTTCTCAATTTAAGTCTGTATAAAATTGATAATTTCTAAAATTCACACTCTAAAATTATTACCATGCAAAATTGACATTAAATGCTAACTTGTGCTTTAAAAGTTTTAGATAATATTACGAATGATATTTCATCTATTTCCACATATCCTGATCCAAATCTTTTAAATATTCACGATTTTTACATCTTAATTTTCATGATAATAATCCACCCACTGTTGGGCATAGATTGCTAACATTTGACTTATGGTCATTTATATTTACTATGGATTAATAAAATAAAACCTAAAAATCATACAATTTATGTTTTTTCCAGTCTTACCACCTTGTCACCTTAGTATTTATAATTTGCAAAATTGGCCAATCTGGTAATTTCATAAATTAAAATTCACAGGCATTTAACGCTAACTTACTATTTCTGAAGAGAAATAATAGTAAAAATACTAAAAATACACACTGTAGTAAAAGACTCAGAAAAAGTAAAACTTATTTTAATGACTATGTTTTAAAATGGAGAAAAATACATTCATGAGATGGTGACAAATGTATGGGGCTTGAGGATAAGTAATTGTTGTTACCACCCCACACTTTTTGACCATACAATAAGCATATTTCATTACATTTTGTAATCTAAAAATCATTAAAATTTGTTTTAATTGATTTTAATAATTTTTAGATTTATTAAACTGTTGTTTATTTTTAATTTTTGAGTACAAACTGCAATTTTAAAATCACATTTTCAATATAAAACAATTAAAAATGAGTAATCATGCAGATCTTGATGATGATAATGAAACAAAAATTTTAAATTATTGTATTGTCATTGGCCCCTGATAAGTAAGCAAAATTTTTGAATTGCTCTAAAATGTTGCATAAACAGGGGTTTCGGCCAATCTAAAATTTAATGACATGTTAAATAGCTGATTAGTGATCCTTACTGTTTTTGAATAACAATTTTGAGACAACTCATATTATCGGCGTTTGAAACTGTGTTAAGTTCTTTTTCATGTTGGCATTAATAGTAATAGCAATGACAAATAACAAGTGAAGTTGATATTAAATTTTCAAAAGTTATATAATGATGTGATTTATTTTTATACTATCTTGTATAATCTATGAAGGAGTGGGTTTTTTACGAACCCATTCAAAGAAGAAACTAAGTAGTCAATTTTAGATGTGAAAAATGGTTATAATATATGGTCAGTTTGTTTAAAATTTCTGCAGGGAGCAATTAGCAATAGCAGAAATATTTAGCATGCTCAGGCTTCACAAATGACAAGGTGATTTTAAATTGAAATATCAATAGTTCTCATGACTAGTTCTTATGAATAAGGGGGTGTATAACACTGAGATAGTATACAGAGGGGACACTGAGAACAAAAGGAACGGAACCATACCACCTCATCTATTTCTGTCTCTGTCACGCCTACGCAGTAATGGCATCTTCCCTCTCGCTTCACTGGGTACCCATGTGCACACACATATGCAGACATTTTATTCTCAATGTCTGCTCTAGTATGATACCTCAATGAGCATAGATATATAAAGTTTGAGATTGTACTAATTCACTAAAAAAATATAACATCATTTGGTAATTAATAACTTATTGATTTTCTGAAATATGCTTGACTATATTTCTCAAAGATTCATTTCAAATTATTTATCTATTATGTACAATCATGTTTTGTCCAAGTTGTATTTGGTATTTTGTTTAAGACACATGTACAGAAATTAATGTAATTCATGGTGTATTAATTTATTGTAACTGATCCTTGTAATTGCTGAATTAGCTTATTTGCATGCCTAGTCAGGGTTGAATACAGAGAAACTGTACCTAAGTAACATCACTACATAGTATAAAACAAAGTCGCTTTCTCTGTCCCTATGTCCCTTTGTATGCTTAAATCTTTAAAACTACGCAATGGATTTTGATGCGGTTTTTTTATAGATAGAGTGAATCAAGAGAAAGGTTAATATGTATAATACGTACGGGCGAAGCTGGGCCGGGCCGCTAGTCTGTAGATTTGATTGAATGGTTGAAAAAAATTGTGAACATTTTGTTTGTAGTGCGAGTTGATATTTCCCTCGGAGCAACAATGCATTCTACACTACGAGTCTACACATATAGAAGTAAAGGAAGAACATGACTACGTAGAAACTGAGGCTCAAAGCGATCCTCAGTATGAACAAGAAGTCTACACTTATTTTGATGAGGGCGACTATGAAGTTAAAGAAGAGACTGTTGTTAATGTGATTTGTGAGATGTGCGGGGAACTGTTTATGGTGAGTCTGCAGTTTATACATCTGGTGATATTAAAAGAATTTTCCTATTCAGCTGCGATCTAAAACGATGGCAGTTTGATTGAGTGAATTTAGATACAAAGAAACTACAAAATAAATAAATAAAAAAAGTGAGGATTTCTTTTCCTGTCGTTGTATTTGGGTGATAAGTATATAGCTTTTCTTAAAATAATAATTTATACTTAAAGGCGCTATGGTAAGCAAGGGTTTAAATTATTCTAGTTATTTCTTTAAATTTACCACCCAAATACAACGATATTTAAAACATGCCTAAAAGACATTGTCAGGATTTTTTTGCAAATGTTTTAAGTAGTAGCATTGTTTTTGTAGTCACTAAAACTATGTTGACGATCATCGTCCGAACATTCGAATTTTGTGTCGAAGTAGTAACCCCCTAGGATGGACCGCTATTAAAATATATTTTCCATTCTCAGGAGAACAGTGAACACACATGTACAGTAAAAACAGAGGAACATATACAAGAAAAGCCGAAAATGCTCAAACCAGCCGAGAAAAACAAGAAAAATGTTGATCCCAATAAGAAAGTTTGTGAAGTCTGCGGCAAGAAGTATGCGGTGAGTTGAGAATGTTTTTACAGGTGTACCAGTTTTTGAAATTGTACTTCTTTTGGGACATTCGGAAAGGAGAATGGTCATTCACAATATCTGTAAGAAATATCGTTGATCCCAATACCAATACTCTTCGATCAAATATACACTAGATACACAGTTCCCTGTAAATGTTCTGTTAAAAAGTGGCACCGATACATTGAAACAAAAGAAGTAAACAAAAATATCACATATTCCAAATATATTAACACAAATTCTACCTTATTCCTGGAGCTTAAAGTAGCTTTTCACATAATATTGTCTAAGGTTCTGCGACGTTTTAGAAGCAACGGTCGGAGCGTGAGTGAAGGCGAAAGAGTGCTTAAAGCACTCTTTTTTGGTGCCATTTTCTAAGCGCTCATGTTGTATCTAGTGTATATTTGATCGAAGCCAATACTGGTTAAAATTCATTATGCATTTTTTATGGTTTGTCCATAACTGATTTCTTGTTTCATCCCAGGCGACACATTTTACACAAGATAGGTTTCATCATGGCACAAAAATCTTCGTGCCGATACTAAGTTTCTATATAACTTAGCGACTTCTATATAACTTAACGATACTAAGCTTAAATAATATTATAGTTTTATTACTATTTTTAATTGTTACAATTTTGTCGGCAGTCGAACGCGGCGCTTCGTTACCACCAACGAGTACACACAGGGGAGAGACCATACAAATGTACCATGTGCAACAAGACATTTACAATGCCATTGTTCCTACAGGTATTTATTTTGATTTATTTATTGTATGTATGTATGTATCAGCCCATATACGTCCCACTGCAGGGCACGGGCCTCCTCTACAATCGACAGTACGATTGAGAGTGGTTAGGCCATATAGTCCCACCACGCTGGCCTAGTGCGGGTTGGCGGACTTACATACCATAGAATTTTTTTATAAATTGGCTATGGTATGCAGGTTTCCTCACGATGTTTTCCTTCACCGTTTTAGTGCGTGGTGATTGACTATCAATACACACATGACTCCGAAAAGTCAGAGGTGTGCCCTGGGATTCGAACCCGCGACCACCGTGAACATGTTGGCAGTCGCGTCTAGTCTATTTACCAACAGGCCACCACGCACTCAATTTATTTATTGTACACTAAGTGAACTGAATAATAGAACATAATAACATTACATAGTGGATTGTCCTATCTTAAAATAATACATATAAACCTTCCTCTTGAATCACTCTATTAAAAAAAAAACCGCATCAAAATCCGTTGCGTAGTTTTTAAAGATTTGTATGCTACAAAGGTACATAGGGACAGAGGAAGCGACTTTGTTTTATACTATGTACTGATTTGTATTAATTTCAGATACACATAAGAACGCACACTGGAGAGAGGCCGTACGAATGCCCATACCCACATTGTGATAAAGCTTTTAGCAATAAAGCCGCCTTGTTGAGACATGATAGAGTAAGTTAATAAGCATTTTCTATCTTTTTTTATATATAGGGTATATCAAGATTGCTATCGAAAATAGGGTGGTAGTTTTTAGTGACTAACGACACACTGCAAATAAAAATTTCGACAACGAAAACAACAAAAAATAGGCTATTTGACTGTATAAAAAATATTGACTTATTTGTTTCCATCCGTGTACATAATTTAATTTTAAAACATATTTCATTATCATACATTAAAAATTATTGTATATTTTGGCTAAAAAACACAATTATAAATTTAATTTATTTTGAGTTCGCGCCACGTGATCGTAAACGATTTTGAATGGCTATGACGTCATGCGTTTGTATGAACTACTCACATACAGGAAATGAATGGGATTGATAACGGCATAGATGTAAATTAAATATTAAAAATACCTTTAAAAACGAGTTATTTGACATAAATACCCGTGAATTAATAATATTATCATGTCCAATGTAATAAAATGTGAAGAAAGAAATATAATACTATTTTTTTTGACAAAAACTCTTTGAGATATACAACTGGAGGGGATCTAGACCAAATAATTTGGAACATTTGCAAGGGTACATGTACCCTTACGCTGACAGTCGGCTATGACAGTTGTCATTTATGCTATTTATTCTAATTGCTTTAAAAATAACCGTACTCCCAACTGAAGACATGTAAAAACCATTCCAGTTCACGTGAAAAAAAATATAGAATTTAATTCCATACGTAAATTAACGATAATTTGAATAAAGTAGCAAAAATATTAATAAATTAGATTATGTACAAAGCAGTTTTGACAAATGTCATATTTTTAACAAAATTATAGAATAAGATTAATGTTACGGACAAATAGGTAAATATGAAAATTTCCTTTTATTTATTTTATTTCATATATTTATTATCAGATACATTAGATATTGTAAATATATTTTTTCACTATCCATATTTTTGACACAAAAGTAATTTTTAGTAGGATAACTCAATACGCTATTTGACTATTTTCTGAAAACCATACCACATTATGAAGTGGAGTCTATAGACTTTACAAATAAAGGTTATTTTTAATTACTATATTTATATCATTTAAAAATAAATTTACAAAATACACTGAATAATTACATTGTCAAAACACTCTGTCTGGCAATGTGGCGTTCAGTTCGTAAACATCCATTCCAGAGATTTATTCGCATGTCACCCATTCTCTAATCAACCATAGATCAATCAATCAATCAATAGTCCGAATGAGGTTTTGTCAAAAAAATTAGATTTTTTTTCTTTCTTCACATTTTATTACATTGGACATGATAATATTATTTATTCACGGGTACAAATGACAAATAACGCGTTTTAAAGGTATTTTTAATATTTAATTTGCATCTATGCCGTTATCAATCCCATTCATTTCCTGTACGTGAGTAGTTCATACTAATGCATGACGTCATAGCCAATCAAAATCGTTTACGATCACGTGGCGCGAACTCAAAATAAATTAAATTATTATTGTGGTTTTTAAACAAAATATACAATATTTTTAATGTATGATAATGAAATATGTTTAAAATTAAATTATTTACACGGATGGAATCAAATAAGTCAATATTTTTATACAGTCAAATAGCCTATTATAGGTTTTGTTGTTTTTAAAATCTATATAATAATATAGCTTTATAAGTTATTAAAAATGTATGATTATATTGGGCTTTTATATTTCGTTTTACTTTATTCTGAAACATTAGGTAACAAATGTAACAAATATATGAAGTGTCGTATCTGCAGCAATGCCGACTTGATCTATAATATAATCCGCTTTAGTTGTAATACCTCAATGCAAAAACTCATTCGGACGATTGACTGATTGATTGATCTATGGATGATTTAAGAATGAGTGATATATGCGAACGAATCTGTGGAACGGATGTTTACGAACTAAACGCCACATTGTCAGACAGAGCGTTTTGACAGTGTAATTTTTCAGTGTATTTTGTAAATTAATTTTCAAATGATATAGATATAGTAATTAAAAATAACCTTCATTTGTAAGGTCTATAGACCCCGCTTCATAATGTGGTATGGTTTTCAGAAATTAGTCAAATAGCGTATTGTATGCGATTTTTTGAATATCATCGTGTTGGATAGTAATTGTATAGTTTTTGATAAAATTATAATTTCAACCCTTTTGCGTATCATAGCGTTTATAAAATAAATAATAATAATAATATTTATTTCAGATAAAACATCCATACAATTAAAACAAATCAACATTTAGAACAAAACATTAATCTATAACAAAACTCATTTCACATATCTGAATGCCGGGCGATGAGTTGTCATCCAGTGGCACACTACTTTGCTGTCGAGCCTGTGCCCCACAATAGACACTATACTGTTGGAGCTACCGCGCACTCGCCGCATTAAAGATGCGATTCTTTGTCGCAATATGGCGTAAAAATCAGGTACTTGTGCTTCCGCAAACATACCAGAAGCACTACAGAATCGCGGTAGCCCCAGCATTACCCGGAACGCATTATTGTATTGGATACGCAGAGCGCTGAAAGAGCTTTGTGTGTAATTGACCCATAGAGCGCACGAGTACAGTGACTCACAATAAGCCCTGAACAGTGTAATTTTGACATCTCTAGTACATCGCGCGAATCTGCGAGTCAACATGTTGCACCGAACCGCCAACGCTCTGCGTTCCCTTTCCAGGTCTACGTCATCTGCCAGCCCATCGGTAACCCAATGCCCCAAGTATTTAAAGCGTGTTACTTGAGATAGTGTTGCGCCTGCCAAGGCAATTGGAGGCACATTTTTGTAGGTTTTATTGCCTGCTTTAAATACTAACAACTCGCTTTTGGTAGAATTGTAAATGAGACCATGAGTCACCGCATATTCCTCACACATATGAAGAAGTTTTCTCAGGGCGCTGATACTAGGGCTCAACAACACCATATCATCGGCGTAACTGATATTGTTGACACAATGACCGTCTATAGAGCATCCGATCTTACTGGCACTGAGCTCGCATATCAGTTGGTTTATATATAGGTTGAAGAGTTTGGGAGAACTAAGTCCCCCCTGTCTCACTCCGCATTCTAACCTGTATGAGTCTGATGAAACACCATTCCATTTAATTAAGTTATTTTGGTTAGCATACCAATATTTTAGTATATTAATTATATCTCCTGGAACACTTGTATTAAGTGCCAGTTTTCTCCAAAGACAATCGTAAGAGACTAGATCAAATGCCTTTGACAGATCCAAGAAACATGCATATACAGGCGTTTTTCGTTTTGTATAAAGGGTGTGCATTATTATTTTAGGAAAAACTATGTGTAACACTTAAATATGACAAAAATACAAAATAAATGCGTTGTTTTTCCAAATTTTTAGTTGCATTGTGTCTGAAGGCACTAAAATTATCACCGGGCTTCATTTTCCTTGCTCCTAACCACCCAAGGTGACATTGTAATAAGTTTGAAGAAAACAAAAAAACTGGTATTTTTACAAAATTCCCGATCATAATTTTCAAATGTTTTGATGAACCTGTATGAGTGAAATTAAATTCAGATAAGCAGTAAAAATACTTGTATACTAGGTACAAAGTCCTTCAATCCGAAACACAACAGTGCTTTTACACTCTTGTTAAGCGGAACAAATAGAGATTGCGGTGGTACCCAGGCGACCTCTCACATATGAGAGACCTACCACCAATATCGTTTTCTGTGTTATTTTATTTCTTTACGATGAGCAGTCGTATCGTTTACTATCCAAATCTTAGTCTTGCAATTAAATAGTAAAAAAAATATATTAATTAAATCCCTCCCTTCCAGGTTCACACAGGAGTTAAACCCTACAAATGCCCGCAATGTGGAAAGTTCTTCACTCAATCCAACTCGATGAAGCTACACGTTCACACAGTTCATTTAAAAATGCCAGCTCCGTACAAAAGTAAGAGCAGAAGGATGAAGCTACTAGACAGGAATACAAGGACTACCAAGCAAGAAAAAGAAGATTCTACAGCGGTGGAGAATATGGTATCAAGCATGTCTGAGTCACTCGCTGAAGCTGAGATGCATTTGGTGAAGCAGGAGCCCAAATTGTACCAAGTGCAAGAAGGGGACGTGGTTTATGAAGAAGATATTGACCGTGAAGTTACATATGAAATAGTGTATGAAGATCAGTGATGTGTTGTGTATGTGACTGTGTTTCGGAATGGCTATGGTTAGTAATTTTATGTATATAAATATCCCCTTGTTCATAAACTGCTATTTACATTAATGTAAATTAGTTGAATCATGTTAATAGATTAAATGTTCATTAAGTTTCCTATTCATAATTGTTTGATATACTTTTAACTAATACCCCCACTTCACAGATAAAAAGTGATTTAAATAAGGCAGACATCCGCCATTTTTATTTTTAAAATTCGCTTCAACAAGGGTCTCCGCCATTAAAGTTAATGAGCTATTAAACAGCTGATTAGTGGGTTTTGACGTCTATGAAAACTAGGGATGAAACGGATAGTGATTTGGCCGGATACCGGATACCGGATATTCAGCTAGCTGCGAGGCCGGAGCGCCGGATATCCGGCTACCGGATATTCGGCCGCTTATAGAGTTACAATTTGATTTGAATATGCACGCGCGATTATGATCAGAAATATTCGGACGCGTTCGGCGTGATCGGCACGACTCGGGGGCGTTCGAGTTTAATCACGCCTCAACTACTGAACCGATTTTGATGAAATTTAATATATAGATAGATTAGACAATGAGAAAAGATATAGGCATAAATATTTTTTTTTATTCCGACGGAAAAGCGTAATATAGACGAGTTTAGAACGTAAAGAATTCAACATCTAGTGATATATTATACCGTGTATATTTGTTAATTTTATTATCCGGTATCCGGCCGGATAGTGCGCTACTATCCGGTATCCGGCCGGATAGTGAAAATAGGCCGGATAGGCCGGATACCGGATAGTTACCGGATATCCGTTTCATCTCTAATGAAAACCTTTTATTAGTCAACTCATATTAACGGCATTTGGAAACGGAGTTAAATCCTTATGAATAAGGGGGTTACTCTATAGATATATTTGGCAATTTTCGGCGCAATTGGTTAGACCAGGGGTCGGCAACCTTTTGAGACTGAAGAGTCAAAATTACATTTTAAAAAAAAATGTAAGTTTTAAATGGTCACTTTTTTTTCTGACATTGACGACGCGTGTTACGGGGAGGGGTGCGATAAAAAGCAAGTACAAGTGGCTGACGCCCAAATACACGAACGCAACTTAAATATAAATGGCGCTTAACTACGTTAATCCCGATTAAATGTACTGGCTAAGTGGTCCGTGCGCTGTTAAGAGCAACTTATTACTTGAATGGCGGTCCAGTATTCGGGCGTTAAAGATACAAATGGTGCTTAATCTATTTCTCTCGCCAAACAGTAGTTTAACTGCACTGTTGTGTTTGGGTGTGAAGAAAATTCTAGCCTAAGGTACACTGAACATATTAAGACTTTACATCTTATGTCTCAGGAATGCCAAGCATTGCTTTGTAATTCATAATGCTTGGTTTAGCTACTGTTCATGAGCGGTCGTATCGCTTACCATCAGGCGAAAGGCATGCTCGTGTCGCCATTCATTGCAATAAAAAAATATTAAATAATCCTCATCACTCGATTCAGAATGATTTATAAATGTATAGTTTTCTAAATAGATTTATTGGCGCATGGAATTAAGGAGTCGCATTTAGCTTGCGAGTAGCAGGTTGCCAACCCCTGGGTAATATGAATGTGAAATGTGGCGTTCGATTCCCGCTCTGACACAAATATTTGTGTGAACCACAGTTATTTGTCTCGGGTCTGGGTGTGTGAGAGGGAAAAGTCTCTCGTAGTTTTTGATATTCAAGACTCGGTCTTAGTGTGGGGTCAGGACAATGTGTGACTCAGGGTGTATGTATTAATTAATAAAATGTGTATAAAAGTATACCAAATAAAATGTTGTTTACTGAAACGTAAATGCATCGAAATATACTTACAAGTAGCCATTTTGTTAAATATACATAGGTTATAACAGTGATTCTTAATCTTTTAGTCATCAAGGAACTTTTGACGAGTTTTTTGCCTACCCATTGACCATTTTGTTTGTTGATTGGTTTGGTTGTATGTTAATAAAGTACAGAAATATAAATCATATTTTTTCCGTCTATCCATGGGCCCTACTCTGTAAATCCGAAACGAAGTTCGAATCTTCAGACGATCGTAGTTTATGACGATACGAATGTACCTACATATACTTATGGTCGTTATTGACTTATGGTCGTAACTATAAACTTATGTAGGGCGATTCACGTAATTTATTGACGCGCCGATCAAGTTGCGGTGCGGTTACAATTAAGTTTACGTTTTGGTACAAAATGGTATTCTTGTAAATATGTAGCTGCGCGTCAAACGTATGAAATTTGTTTGACATTCACATATACGCGCAGCAGTAGAATACACTAAAGCGCTCGCGTGACGCGAACTTGACGCGAGCGTATTACGAGAATACGAAATGGGCTGTTTTGATCGAAACGTAACTGCAACTGCGCCGCAACTGAACTTATTCAATTACGTGAATCGCCCTACTGGTTACGATGTACGTTATACGAATTCGAACATTTACAGAGTAGGTACATTCGCATCGTAATAAACTTCGATCGTCCGAAGATTCGAACTTCGTTTCGGATTTACAGAGTAGGGCCCCATGAACAAAACGTGTACAAAATTATTTTAATTATGGATTTAAGATGGCTTCGCAGACCACAGATTAAGAACCACTGGTTTATAGATATACGCCCGAATACTGGAACGCAACTTAAATATAATTTGCGTTTAACTACGTTAATCCCGATTAAATGTACTGACTAAGTGGGCCGTGCGCTGTTGAGAGCAACTTATTATTTGAATGGTGTTCCAGTATTCGGGCGATAGAGGCGTTAAGTGATGGTCGGAATATACCAAACATACAGGGTATCTCAAGACTGCTACCGAAAACGAAGCCGGGTGGTAGTTTTAGTGACTTCAGATACAATGCTATTAAAAATTTCGCATAGAAACGCGACAAGTTTATAAAATATTTTTTTATTGTCGTCGAGTTTGGGTGGGAAATCGATAGGTTTTCTTAAATAATAGTGTGTCTTTTATATTGAAACACGCTATAGTACGCAAGGCTTTTAATCATTATTTTAGCAAAAACTATAGATTTACCACCCAAACTCGACGATTATTAAAAAAAAATTGCGTTTCTATGCAAAATTTTTAGTTACATTGTGTTTGTAGTCACTTAAACTACCACCCGGCTTCGTTTTCGGTAGCAGTCTTGAGATACCCAGTATATTAAAATAGGAAATTTTAGTTACAATTTATCTCACGAATATGGACTCGGCTATACAGTTTTATATGATGAAAATACAATTTGATGAATTTTTTAATCTATTATAGTTTACATACACATAATATATCTATACTGAGACATATTTTTGTGAGGCTCACAAGTATGTCTCGGGTCTGGGTGTTTGTGAGACCGAAAAGTCTCGTAGTTTCTGAGACACAAGACTCGATCTTAGTGTGGGGTCAGGACTATGTATGTGATTTGGGTGTATTTATTTTTATTACAAAAGGCATAACTGAGTCCATACATACATAAAATTAGTTATCAATTTTGAAAGTGTAAAGAAATTTAATTGCACGAACTTGTGTTTAAAAAATGCCAACTGTATAGTAATGCTTAAAAGCTACTGAAATTCACGAACACCGTGTAAATTATGAACTAAAAATGTATTTGCACATTAAAAAATCGAGGCGAGAAACTCCACGTAAATATGGGGCTATCATAGTTAAATTAATTAACAGCCGTTTTTTATAACCTATCTAAGACAAGGAGTAAAGATAGCTACCAATAGATTCACAAAACAAACGAATGTAACACCATATTTACTTATGTACCACAATAAAATATTATGAATTTGAAAAAAATATATGTCGATACATTTTTATTTTTCAATAAACAAATGTATTGTATCAATACAAATATACACCTTAATTATGCTTATTTATATCTATCATTTGTTATTGAAACCATAGATTGAAACTTACAATGTATCGACTACTATCGATAGCCATTTTAACTTCTTATTAAAGATAGGTTATAGGAATAGGCTGTAAACCAGTTGCGTATATGGATGCTCTATAAATACCATAGATGAAAAGGGGGGGTTACTTTATGATCCGAAACCAAGTAAAAATGTTCGACATCCAAAATTTTAAGTTCTAAAAATCAATACTTTTCTCTATGAAATAGATCATTCACTCCGATCTTAGACTAAAGTTACGACCTTAGAGTATCTATTAACATATAGGGAACGCTGGTACTTCGAAAACGTAGATAAAAATGTTGGTGCCAGGCCTTTTCTGCCCTCCTATTGGCTGATATTTGACAAGTTATCCAACATATACATGAATTACTTAGAAAAGAAAAGTAAAAATAAATAGTTTAGGGCTATTTAATTTAACTCGAACTCGTTTTAAAAGAATAAAAGCTAAATATAATTTCGGTTATCAATGGAATTTATAGCAATTTGTTGCTAAATAATGAATTCAATTTTCACTAATATAGGAGCGCAATATTACGAACAAGAAAATATCTACGTTTTTCAAGACGCGAATGTATCTCCCTCTATATTATAATATACTCTAAAGATTATTTCGTTACATAGAGAATTCGAATATTTTGTAAAGTATTTATACATATTCGTACAGTTTTACTTACGATATTCGAATTTTCGAATTTCTTTTCGGATCATCGACGCAGGAAAGAGATTTTGTCGTATCTTGACACAAGCAATTTTACACCAGAATAAAAAAATGAATAACCACTAAACTAGAAATCTTAAGGTGCGTCCAAACATTGAGCGGCAAGAGCGCGGCAGCAACACGCGGCGTTTGCAGGACACATTTCTGCCGCGCTCAAGTTAGAACGAAGCCGACTAATGTTTGCGCGGCAGTATTGCGCGTTCGAATGCGGCTGTCGTCCAATCATAGCGCGGCGTGCCGCGCGCGGCAGCCGCGCTCGATTGCCGCTCAATGTTTGGACGCACCTTTAGGAATACCATTTGTTTAATAATAACATTTTAAAATAAAACCTTGCATTTTCACGAGGAAATTAAATGCTGTTTTTTTATGAATTAAATAAAATAAAAAACGCATATACGCATTATTGAGATACGACAAAATCGCTTTTCTGCGTTTAATTATAATAACTCCAAAGGATTTGGTGAAATAAAAACTCATTGTTGAGTTCTTTTTTTTTTTTTTTTTTTTCTCTTTATTTTTTTAAGAGGGGTTTTAAATACATATATTTATGCCACCCTCATTGGGGCACGTCACGCACAACTATTCATCTCTATGTACGTCTCTTAACTCCTAACATAACATATTTATAAACTGATTTAGCTTGATCCGACAAGGGATCAGATAATATCGCATTAAATATTCCTGTAAACTTTAAATTTATATTAAATTTTGTGTAAAAAGATAATCTTTCGGCTTCGTTTCGAACACATTCCTTTAATACATGCATAACATCCTCAATAACCCCACATTCGTCACAGTTAGGTGAATTTATTTTACCCATTAAATGTCCAAAACGATTTAAAGGAATGTGTCCGGAACGAAGCCTAAATGCGGTAACTAAATAGTCCCTGTTTAAAGAAGAATTTAAAAACCATGGTTTACAAGTGAGGCTAGGCTGGATGGTCCTATACCATATTCCTTTATAAAGAGATCTCTCGTCAAAAAACTCTTTCCACATGTTTGTACATTGTTTTCTAACTATATATAATAGATCACTGCTACAAGGCAAGCAATTGAAAATACTTCCGTCGTTGATTGCTTCCCTTGCGAGACGGTCCACCTCTTCATTTCCCCTTAAGCCAATATGAGACGGTATCCACTGTAACACTATAGTAAAATCATTAGTACGCAATTTTCTGATGGAATCCAAGATGGTGTAGGCTATGGGTACTCCTCGAAAATTCGAGGTGCATCGAACAAGATGTTGTAATGCACTCTTAGAGTCCGTCAGAATTACAAAGCTACCGGGATTACATGACTCTATGTACGACAGTGCCTTTGCAATTGCTATTAACTCAACATACATAATGGATACATTAACATTCAATTTGTACTTTAATACTGAATCCGTTTGAGGATCAAACACAGCCAAGCCAGACTTGTCACCCTCCTTTGAACCATCCGTGTAAATAACATAAAAACTTGAGTAATTTAGAGCTAGGTACTCATCACATAACAATTTTAAACGATCACGATCATAGCTACTTTTTGATTTATTTAAAGATGTAATGGATGGTTTAACTATGTCGTACAAATCCACATTGCTAACCCAAGTATCCAAGGAAAATTGTTCTAACTGTGAAGATGAGTGAATTATATCAACATTTAGTGACTGGTTAATCAAAACCATCAATGGTTTTCTTTTAATCCTCCAGTATGAACTTTGACACGAATCAGATAATCTATCAATAATATCCATAATTCTGTTATCTGTAAAGGATTTAACTTTCAGCCAATATTTACCACCTAAATACTGCCGCCGAATATGAAGGGGTTGGAGGTGTAATTCACATTCCATTATATGAACAGCAGTGCTTTTAATAAATCCCCCTATGACTCGCATGCACTGATTTTGTAATCTATCTAACTTCACTAAACTACTTTTATGACCATTATCATAAAGGAAGCTGGCATAATCTAATCTGCTACGAATAAGAGAAATGTATAATCGTCTTAAATGTGAAGGATGCATTCCCCAGCCCGATCCTGCTAATACCTTAAATTGATTTAATAGTTTGGAACATTTAAGCATTAATTTTCCAATATGATTTGTCCAATTTAAAGAGTGATCTAACCAAACTCCTAAATAACGAATGTTATCAACAACTTGTAATGGAACGCCTTTGATACTAAGATTAATTTGCATTCTTTTGTAACCTCTTTTAAATAAACATACCTTACTTTTTGATGCTGATACTTCTAATCCAATTTCAAAAAGAAGACAAACAATTATGTTAAGTATATTTTGTAACTTTTCTTCACCCTCCTTAATACAATTCGTCATTGTATATATAACAAAATCATCGGCGTATTGTGAAATAAATATTTCTGGAAACATGCTAACCCTCCTACAAATACTGATTGTAGCTATATTAAACAGTAAAGGCGACAATGGGTCTCCTTGAGCTAAACCCTGCCCAGTACGTCTGCATATGTAACTATTATTTACCAATGTTTTTAAATTCCTGTTTGTTAAGAAATTCCAAATATACCGACACATCTTTAATCCTACTCCAATTCCATCCAAAGTTCTTATCAGAGAATTAATGTTTACATTATTGTAAGCATTATCTATGTCAAGGAAGCATCCTATTGTAAAATAATTATTAGAAAAACTGTTCTGAATATTTGATACTAAACTCACAAGATTGTCTAACGTGGATCTATATTTCCTAAAACCAGTCGTGTGGGGGGAAAAAAGTTTTTCATGTTCTACATACCATTCCAACCGCTTACATAATATATTATGAAAAACTTTACATAAACATGACATCATTGAAATTGGTCTAAAGGCAGAAGATGATTCTGGGTCACGCCCTGGTTTCGGTATTGGAACTATTGTGATATCACGCCATTGATTTGGAATTATACCTGATGTAAAAATATTATTGAACAACAAAAGAAGATTTAACTTAGCGTTATGAGGAAGATGTTTGATCATTGAATACGATATGTTGTCACAACCCGGAGATGTGTCTTTATTATGAATACTCAAATTCAGTTCCTGCATTGTTATGGGCACTTCTAATTTTAAATTAATTGACATAATATCCGGATTTCTAGGAGTTACGTAATCAGGAGCCAAATTACGAAGAAAACAAGTAATTTTTTCATCATCTATGTGCTCTCTGGGGCTTCTAAATCCTTTGAACCAATTCATCCTATGCCATAGTTCATTTGGAGAGGTTGTATTATCAATTGATGTACAAAATTTCTGCCAACCTATGCTTCTAGCTTTCCGAATCAGTTTTTGTGACTCAGATATTTGATTACGGAGAATATCCCAATTATGAGGTGTTGGGTTACGTCTAAATTTCGACAAAGCTAATCTTCGCTTAGCTACGGCACGGGAAAGCTCAATAGACCAGTAAGGTTTAGGCCGAAATGAGTTGTGAGGATTTGTGTTTAATTTAATGTATGGAATATGAATATCTGCCGCTCGATTTATATATTCAATAAATGTATTGTAGTGTACTTGTATATCCATATTAGAATAATTACAAATTGAAAACAATGACTTTAATGACTGATTATAACTAACCCAATCAGCCTTTTTGAAATTTCTTCTTAAAATAAAACCCGGTAATGTATGAAAACGTGTAGTTATTTTAATCATAAGGTGATCGCTTCCTAAAGTTTCATTTAATACATCCCAATTAAAATTCAAAGCTATATCAGAAGATACCATTGATACATCTGGAGAGGATTGTTGTAAGACGCCATTAACTAGACGAATGCGAGTTGCTTTACCGTTATTTAGGGTTATAAAATTATTTTCTAAAATAGCATCAAACAGCTGTGTCCCTCTGTAATCAATTTTATGCGACCAATTTGTATGGTGACCATTAAAATCACCCAAAATTAATGTTTTACTTTTGAATATAGACAAGAGTGAAGTCCAATCATGTGCACTAGTGCGTACTGCTGGAGCACAATATAGGATAACAATATTTCTAATCTGATTACAATTATGAACCTTAATGATTAAAAATTCAATACCCTTATTTGTACAGCTAATGTCATGTGAATTAGATTGCAGTGATTTGTGTACAAACAAAGCTACACCTCCATACCCATCAGCCCTATCTTTACGATAAATATTATAATTTGTTACCTTAAGGCTAGTATTAGGATCTAGCCACGTTTCAGTAATGGCAGCAATGTGAATTCGCTCTTGGAGTAATATATTTTCAAACTCAAGTAACTTATGTCTAATACTTTGGGCGTTCCATTGTATTATATTTAATTCGATACTTTTCCTTATACTATCCATTATTCAGAAAAAAACCTCAAAATTTGATTAAGTACTGGCCACTCAGAAAAATTATCTGCTACAATTAAAACTAACCATTCTATGCAACACTTAAGAATGCTTTTCACTTTTAAATTTGTGGAGGCGTGTTTCATAAAAATGATCTCCTTTAATCTATTGAAAAGTTCGCCGAAACTTACTTCTTTGTCCGGTTTTTGTTTGGCTGTAATTTCTTCATAGCAAATATTTTTTGCATCAGTTTTTGAATGTAAATTCAAGTTTACAGATTGTTCTTTACGACGACCAGATGGTTTTGAAGGCCATGTTGATTGTTTCACGGGTTCTTCTTGATGAATAACAGCCTTCGTCTGAATTTTATTTGTATCACAACTCTCGTATTGTATGGATGTCTTATTTTGTAAAGGTGGAAAAGAATCTGATGTCAGCGAATACGAATGATCTGTCCTATTATTTGCGCGATGCTCTGGTGTTCGAATATTTTGCGATACATAAAGCGTAAGCGCTTTCCTGTACGTACAGTTAAATTCGGCCATTATTTCTCTAATCTTCTTTTCTTTAATAAAAGCTGGACAGATCCTGGCCAAAGCCATATGCTTACCATTACAATTAATGCAACTAAACAATGTTGTTTCGCAATTGGCATGGTGTCCACCACACTTTGGGCATATTATTTTAGCAGAAGGGCATCTTTTGGTCATATGACCGAACTTCCAACATCGCGAACATTGAGATACAGGAAAAACATAAGGTTCTATTTTGATTCTTAGTCCTTCAACATATATATAGTTCGGTAAGGAAGAGCCTTTGAAACAAAGTCGAATTGACTCACTTCGTACCCAACCATCCGTTTCACTTCGTCTATTTAAACGGTATATCGAAATTAATTCAAAGGGCTCCGGACAAGATATTTGCTTCAATATATCCTCATCGCTCATATCCAAATCAACATTTTTCATCACACCGTAGGAAATATTTTTTTCAAATGCTCGTTGAATTCTCCAACCTTTCTCTGAAAACTGCTTACTATTCTCCAGTCTCTGTGCACTCTCCTCAGTTTGTAAATCTAGCCGTACTTTATAAGGATTCATATACTTCACCCGTTCTATCTCCGTAATACCATTTTCCTTGAATAATCTAGCCAGCGCAAATTGCTTCGGCATTGGATCATTACATGAAATGTAAACTTCAATTTTTACTGCCTCTGGTTTTAATTTCTTCCCTTTGCCTTTGACCAAATTCCACTCACTTTCATCATCTGACCTCGTCCTCTTCTCTGGTCTTGTGGTATCATCATAAGCTCCTTCAGATTGTATAATTACTTCAGTACCTATTACATTATCAGTCTCCATTTCAAGATCAATCATCTCCTGCTCGCTTAAAGAACTACTTCTGGTAGATATATAATTCGAGCCATTGTTATCGTCACCCATAATTGTAGTTGGTGAAAGAAACAATCATATTAATTAATCGCTCAACTTAAGAGCAGATGCCTAATAATAGCCAAATTTTATACTTATTATGGCGTGGCACAAATTAAACTATTTAATTACAAAAATAATTAATAGTGAAAAAATATGCGACCGATTGTTGAGTTCTTGTAACCAAGGTATGCTCTGCTATGGAATCATGTAAATATATATGTAATTATATTGTGATAAAGCTGAGTAAAGTATTTCTACTGTTTGAGAGGTTTTTATTTTAATTATTCCTTATCTATCTCTGATTCTATTCAGCCACAGGAAGTCCACTGTTGAACATAGGCCTCCCCCAAGGATCTCCACATCGACCTATTAAAAGTGGCTTGTATTCGTATAGTTACACAAATTATCAAGTGATAATGATAAATGACTTTATATTATTGTTGAAGGAAAAATGAATACATTTTTTTGTCCAGTTTGGACTGCCTCGGTGGCGTAGTTGTACTACAGTACGGTTACAAAGCTGAGGTCTCGGGTCCGAATCCCGGGTTGGGCAAAGTGATATTGGATTTTTTCTATTCATTATCAGCCCAGAGTCAGGAATTTGTGCCCGATAGGGCAATAGGCTCGCCACATGTCACATCGTGGGACGGAACATACAAGGCGAAATGTGGGTGTCCTGGCACCTCTGCCTACCCTTTCTGGGAAAAAGGCGTGAGTTTCTGTATGTATGTATGTATGGAATTTTGTTTTTTGGCTATTTTTTTTTTCCTTGGTCGTTCAAGATAAAGTGCCTATAAGTAGAACATGAAAATTTTCGAAATTTTAAAATTCAGCTATCTGACTCTACGCAAACTTAAAATTCTGTTATACTTTTCAACTACAGCACAATATGAAACTTAACTTACAATATTTTCTTTTAAAATCCATCTAGTAATTTGGCGGACAACTTTCAATAAAACAAGTAGGTATTCATCGAAATTATTTATTTTATGGAATCATTATAAAAATTACATCGATATTGAGTACAGAATTAGTAAAAAATGATTACTTACAATGAATTAATGAACATCTCAGAAGAAAATGGAATTTTACAAAACTAAATCTAAAATCCGACATATGTAGGGAATGCATATAATAGTTTATTAAATAAATTAATACACTCAACACTCACATACATAGTCATGACCAAACACTAAAATCAGAAATTACTAGAGACTTTTAAGCCTCGCAAACATTCAGACCCTAGACAAATTCATAACACAAACATTTGTCGCGGTCATTGAACCAGACGCTGCACTCAGCGCCCAGCGGGCTAATATATTTCTATTCTTTAGGTACGCAGACGAATAAAACTCACTGTAAATTTCTATTCAAAATTAGCCGATAAATCTATGAAATGAAATTAAAATAATTTAATAAATCCATTTAAATGTTATACATCATTTAGAATCAGTCATTTATTTACCTATCACCCGGTTTGGAAAGCGATTCTTATTAGAGAATGGGCAAGAAACTAAATATAAATCTATTGTATAAGTGTTAATACCTAATACTTAACTGGAGTTCAGTTCATTTCGGTTAGCTGAACTGTAAAAATACCCATACCTATAATTATGCCTTGAAAATTAAAATTGCAAATTTTGACAAAACTATCACAGATTTTTTCAAGCTTAATACAATGTTGCCTGGGGTGGTTTCAAACCACATTTTCCTATGTGGTTTGAATTAAATAGCATAATTATGTCAATATCACCTGTACAATATGAAATAAAATACACGAACCAATACCTTGGTAATAATACGACGTACAAGACACATTGCATAAAATAATGTAAAAATAATAATTTTGTAAGAATGCCGATAAGTGATACCCATAATAGTTGAAATCTTTTCTTGGGTATCAGAGTTCAATCAAATACTACGATGGTAATTAGTTCTAAAAACATTTTACTTATGAAATGTAGTTATTTGTGTATTCAACATTTTAGTATCAATATTTTTTTTATTTATTAAAAAAAATGCTAGGATACAAAAAGTACGTACCTCTATTACTATTGCTGTCTCTGTTACTCGTACACGACACTATGTTCCGTCTCTTTCTGTCACAAATAGCTGGAACGCACAATCACCCGACGACCGCTCTCTTTGAATGCTTTCATGACACTGATCAGTGTACTATGTATTTTGTATTTCTATTATAACCGTTTGAGGGTAGTTTTACAATGAAGTATTACGTCAAACTACGGGTTCAAATTGAAAATACCTTTTGGTGTTAGATAGCTCATTCATCGAGGAACGGTCTTATTCATATATACTAATCTAAACTAATATATAAATCTAAAAAAACTCTTCAAATAAACTTGTTTGTTTGTTTCCTTTCTCTAATCTCAGGAACCACTAGGTTCGCTCAAACTGCATTCAAAAATCGTTTGATTCAGACAAAATATAAATATATATAAATTGTCTATAAATAAGGCCGAAAGGCTGTGTAACATCACGCTATGACCAATACGAGGGGAGAATTCATGAAACATGTTGCGAAAACGGTTTCAAAATTAAAAAGTATTTGTATTAGGCCGAAACCTTACGTAAGATATAACCTAATATTTATTTTGGGTTAAAAATCAAATTCAATATATTCTTTACTCAAACAGTTTTTAAAGATCTTTTGAATTGTTAATTTCTGCTACCACAGCTCCGGAACGTGTTGTAGCTGTGAACAAAAAACTCAACAAGAAACTCCCTCAGCAATGCAAACTGTCATTTTTTATATAGCCATTTAAAATTACAATGGTTCAAGGATAAAAGTAGCCTATGTATTAATCCAGGGTATCAGCTACCTCCATACCAAATTAAATCAAAATTAGTCCAGCTGTTTCAACGTGAAGAAGTAACAAACACAGAAACATTATTTTATTCATTCATTATACGTTCATTTATAATATTAGAATCATTGCGGTACATCGCAAAGAATACCATGCGGGACAGAACGAGACGGAACATAGCGTCGCATACGAGTGATAGGGACATCAATAGGGCATTTAACTATGATCGACTTTTTTCATTATTATGTGTAAAAATACAAATACTATCAAATTAAAATATTTCTGTCAAAACAGTATTAAAGTAGTTTGTAACAGGACAATATTAGTGTTTTAAATTAAAGAGAGGGAGTATAGTGGGGTCATCTTACTGTCTCTTTCACACGCGCACAGTATAATGCATGTCAAGACTAGTGACGTCACTAGTCTTGTTTTGTATCCCTTTTCTTTTAGTCCCACTACAAGATTTAAAACGTTTCTAACTTGTTTAATTCTGAATTGATTTACAATAATATTATTTTTGTAACATTTTAGTTATGGATACATTTTGATAAATACAATGAAAAAATTGATTCAAATCACTTATAGCTGTATTGTATTTTTGGAATGTTATTCATAGAGTGGTCCTTAAACTTTTCCTTGTTATATCCCAAGCGACATATTTTTATAAAATATTTATCATCACAGAGTCGAAGACAAAAAAATATTTTACATTCGTTTTCAAGTTAATTTCTCCAAAAACTCCGGGCCTGGATCGTAATTATGTTTATATTTATTGAAAATATATATTTCGCTACACAAAAAGTAGGTTTCATCGAAGGACGATATTTTCGCACCGATACTAAATTTCATATTAAAATGGGTATTCCTTTGTCCAATAGTTCTTATGACTAAAATTAAGAACCATTAGTCTAGTTACTAGTATATATTAATAGGTATTAAATATTAAACAGATGTGCTCTCTCCATTCCTAATTATAAGGCTTCTGGTCAGATTTTTTTTCTTCGTCCCGCTGTGTATCTGCCAACAATAATGTTATTATCTATGATGTGTTAAAATAAATTAATACACCCAACAGTCACATACATAGTCTAATGGGACATACTCTATTTAACGATATGAAATTCGAATGTTCGCACGCCGTACGTAAAACTTCACTAATACCGGATATATCAAGACTGCTACCGAAAACGAAGCCGGGTGGTAGTTTAAGCGACTTCAGACACAATGCAACAGAAAAAGTTGCAAAAAAAACAGTCTTGAGATACCCGGTATAATGGAGAATAGTATTAAATTCTAGAAATGAAAATCTTATGTTTTACTTTAATACCAAGCACTACTTTGTAATTCATGTAATTTGGTTTTGCTACTGTTTATGAGCGGTCGTATCGCTTACCATCAGGCGAACGGCATGCTCGTCTCGCCATTTAAATCAATAAAAAAAAAATGTTTTCTTAGACTTGAGCGAATGTTACACATTGAAATAAAACTATTATTGACAAATTTTATCGCGATATATTGATCTATATAGATATATCTGAGGTCTAGGGTTCGAATCCCGGGTTTGGCAAAGTGATATTGGATTTTTCTATTCATTATCAGCTCAAAGTCAGGACTTTGTGCCCGCCCGATATGGCGATAGGCTCGCCACTTATCACATCGTGGGACGGAACATACAAGGCGAAATGTGGGTGTCCTTCTGCGAAAAAGGCGTGAGTTTATGTTATGTTATGTTATTGATCTATACTTACATATTCATGCGCCCTCAGTGCCGATGGACCTTTGAAGGCTTTAGGGCATAACTTGCATGTAAACGGTCTCTCGTTTGAATGCACTCGCGTGTGGGACTGAAAACAATCTGTTATTATCTTCCGTCCTTATTCTTAGGGGCCGTCCATTAAACACGTGATCTTTTATTGAGGTTCAAAAAACTTTATTATCATAAGAAATGCATATTTCACTTAAAATGAGATACACAGAAAATATAATAATTATTTGGCATTTTTTAACCACCCCTTTCTTTTAGTGATATGTGATGTGATTTAAGATAACCTTCCATCCAACATCACGTGTAATTTTAGTACATACAAAGAATCTTAATTTTTTTTGATTATTTTTTTTTTATATTTTACAAGTAATAATAAACGAATCGTGTAATAATAATAAAAAAAACATAATTACTATGTATCATTTTAATAAAAAATATAATGTGTCGAAAAATACACGCGATAAATCTTACTAGAGCCTCCCTTCCGCTTTGTTATATTTCGTGATTTTTTTTAAATCCCTTCTCCCCCTTTTAAGCCTCACGTGATTAATGGACGGCCCTTAAGACAAAATGAAATACATCAACTGTACTATGCTACACTACTGCATTGGGTTATCCTGTAAACACAGACGTAGTATCGAAATATACTTGACATGCATTTTACATATTATAGTCCATCTCACTTAGACTTATGCATAAACCATAAGAATGAAAGTGACAAAACACAATTTGTCGTCCTTGTCATAGTTCCGCATAATTTTGCAGCGTTCATATTGTTCGGGCCAGGCACATAGGACGTGCGGTTTGTTTTAAACTTGAATTACTGAGTATTTTACGAATTGCGGTCAAAAATGTGTGTAAAAGAGTGTTGAAACTGATTATAAGACAAAAGGTATGGCGCGCTGCTTTATTATTGGCTGTAAGAGCCGATCTAAACGATAATGTGAAAATATATCTGTCCCTTACGGTGGAACTCGAATGTCGAGTCCATTTGATGCTACGTCCATGCCTGTAAACAACTTTAATTTAGTTTGGAAACAAATACAAAAAATAAATATCAAAATTGCTACTTACCCTCAATAATTTAGACATTGTAAAACTCTTGGGACACTGTGCACATTTGTATGGCCTCTCTCCAGTGTGGACCCGTTGATGATAAATCAGCCGAGACTTATTCTGAAAGGGAAGATTACGCTACAGTGGCCGCTAGGGTGACTTGTTATAGTGTACATGTGATGTTCGGACTAAATAAAGTTGTAGGTAGATGTAAATCAAGTATGAGAAATATACAGGGTGATATTGACATATGGTATTTAATTTAAAACACATGTTCCTTAATCTCCCTAGGTACTATTGTGCCAAATTTGAATAAGAACGGCCTGATAGTTTTGTCAAAAATCGCGATTTTAGGTTTCAAGGCTTTTGATCAAACCCTGTAGATTCTAAGTTTTTTTGGTTCAGATAAGTTCCTTAACCGAACTGAAGTTCTTCTAAGCGGTAAAAATACTCTTATCTACATGGGAAGTCCAAAAATCGTGGAAATCGATCACTGTGTTTTATTTTAAACTATTAACCTAAACACCGGAACATCACAGTACCCAAGGGATTTTAGTAATTAACCCCAATATAAAAATAATTTACTAGTAAGTGGGATGAAAATTGAAGGTATTTCGAAAAGTATAATGTCACTGAGTTTTTAAAAAAGTACATTTTATATACAGGCGCCAAGGGTTTTTAGTAATCAGCCCAAAAAAAAAAACAATAACCTAATTTACTAGTAAGTGGGATGAAAAATTAAGGTATTTCGATAACTATAAAGTAGATTAATTAAAAAATGCAAATTTTAAATACAGAGTATATCAAGAGTGGTACCGAAAACGAAGCCGGTTGGTAGTTTTAATGACTTCAGACACAATGCAACTAAACACACACAGCAAAAGAGAGCAATGCGATTTATTTGTATTTTTTCCTGGCGTCAAATTTCGCTGGTAAATACATAGTTTTTCCTAAAATGATATTGTCATCCCTTTTATCTTTAAATACGCCATGGAAAGCAAAGGCTAAGTTTTTTACTCACAAAATTTTACAAAAACAAATACGTTAAAAATAAAGCTGTTAAAAAAGTATTAAAGTCGTATTTAAAATTAAAGAGTAGGAGCCTACTGGGGATATCTTGTCTCTTTCACACGCGCACACTGTAATGTATAATAACCCTAGTGACGTCATTATCTTTGTTTTGCATTTCTTTTCTGTTACTCCCACTACAAGATTTAAAACGTTTCTAATTTGTTTCATTCTGAATGGATTTATAAAATTCTTTGTTAGACCATAGCTATGGATATGCTTTGATAAATACAATAAAATTTTTGGAGTCAAATAGCCTATATTATACTGTTTCCATTCGTTTATTTTATTTTTGACACATCGAGTACTGAATCAAATAGTGATGGCCTGATGCGTTATCGAATCAATTTTTTATAACAAACGATTTTATTTTTGAACAAGTTTTAATCGATTTAATACATATTTTATTTTTTGCTCCATGCATTGTTTTATAAAACTTCAGGGATATTTAAGTTACTTGATTTAATAATTATATTAAAATAAACCATTTACTCATGTTAAGTTAATATTCTTATCACTTCCGTCGGCAATAGTAATGTTGTTAAAAACAAATTGTGAAACGGCAACACTGGGCAGACAGGTGACGCGCGCCGCCATTTTGTGGTCACTCACAACGAGACGCCCGCGCCCGTGCTAGTGTTTTCCGTTCGCTGAATTTTAATTCACATTTTTCATACGTCGAGTTGAGTATTTATATTCCTCCGTATTGTTTTACCCGTGAATTCCTACATTTGGTTGAATTGAGAACATCGTACCTGCCTTCATCACTTTCAAAATGCCTAAAGGAAAGGTGCTTAAAGGACAAACAAGGGAGTTTGTGTTGCGACTTCATGAGTACTTTGAAAGGGAAAGCCGTAATGGTGGACCTCTTATACCAGTGACTCAAATCAGAGACCGTGTTTCAGCAGCATTAGGTATTACTGCTCCAACAGTTTCAAAAATAATTAAAGAAGGCTACGGCAGTAGTGGCATGGAACAAAACAAGCCATCTACACCTAAGAAAAAACGTCAGCCCTTTAAAGTGACAGCAATTGACAGTTTTGATGGTGATGCTATTCGTCGTCATATATACGATTATTACCAAAGAAAAGAGATTCCTACTTTACATAACCTAGTACAATCTCTGAAAACTAGTGGCTTGTTCCGTGGTCAAAAGTCTTCTTTGGCGAAGGTATTGAATAGGATTGGATTCCAATACAAAAAATGTGACAAAAGAAAAATATTGATGGAACGCAATGATGTTGCTTTGTATCGATGCGAATTTTTAAGACAAGCTAAAAAAATAGAAGACTGGTCGAATGTTGTTTTCACCGATGAAACTTGGCTCAATGCGAATCACACGGTATCAAAAACTTGGACTGACAACACTGCTAGCTCCTCGACCGCAGTGCCAATGGGAAAAGGTGAAAGAATTATAATTTGTCATGCAGGAACCGCAAAAGGATTTGTGCAAGATGCTATGTTAGCTTTTAAATCAAAGAAAACAGGGGATTACCACGAAGAAATGAATTCCGAAGTATATGAAAAATGGTTTCGGGAAATGTTATTGTCACTCGAACAGCCATCAACAATATTTATAGATAATGCGTCCTATCACTCTCGGCAAATTAACAAAATGCCAACGCAAGCCAGTAAAAAAAATGAAATAATAAACTGGCTCCGTAACAATGGCGAGGAGGTGGACGAGTCCCTATTAAAAGTAGAGTTACTTAAAATATTAAAAATGAGGAAGCAGCCTAAACGATACGTTATAGATGAAATGGCTGCAGAACATGGGCACACCGTCCTTAGAATTCCTCCATATCATTGCCAGTATAATGCCATAGAGCTAATATGGGCGCAAGTGAAAGGATATGCTGCGAGAATAAATACAACTCCTCCTTTCACCGCAAACAAAATGCTGGAGTTGCTTAAAAATGCGTGTGAAAATGTGACGCCTCATAACTGGGCGAGTGTCGTAGATAAGACGAAGAAAGAAATAATGTCTGATTGGGATCGCGATGTCGCATTTGACAACTTACCCATGCACTCATTAATAATTAGTGTTACTGGGGATACGAGTGACGACGACGCCGATTCCGACGAAACAGACGATTGTTTATAAATAAAAATATTAACAAACTAGCTGTGGGACCCGGCTTCGCACGGGTGCAGATAGCTGTTGAGTCCAGTATTGATTTGGCAACAACATATTATTTCGCGTAATAACTATATTTCCCGTCCCGTTCTATCCGGTTTATGTCCCGTCTCATTCAGTCACATGATGAAATTTTAATTATCATTTATTTTCAGTTTTTAGTATTAGCTTTATTGAAAAATTTCTTTATATACAATATTTTGTAAATGTGATATTTATTCGTTAGTGGTAGAAGAAGCGCCCGACGTGACAGCCCAGTGGTGGCATGCGTGTGAGCTGCGCGCGGGCATTGCAACATTACTTTATTTTTCTAAAATAAATGTAGCCTAAGTTACTGCTTGTTATATCAGCTACCTGACAAAAAAAGTCCCGTCAAAATCGGTCCAGCCATTTCAGAGATTAGCCGGAACAAACAGACAGAAAATAACTTTTTTAAAATAAATGTAGCCTAAGTTACTCCTTGTTATATCAGCTACCTGACAAAAAAAGTCCCGTCAAAATCGGTCCAGCTATTTCAGAGATTAGCCGGAACAAACAGACAGACAGACAGACAAAAAAAAATTAAATATCACTTTCGGCACAGGTATCGTGTATATAACGATATGTAGTAGGACATTTTTTTTATTTTCACTCTTAAAACAGACACTTCAATTTTATTTATATGTATAGATTAAGACTAAATTTTATTATTTCGAACTGGCGTTAACTTCGTCGTTGGCAGGGTGTGATCTCGCTTTCCCAGCTCTGTTAATTTTCACATTTATATAGTATAGCAGCGAAACCCGGCGTTGCTCGGGTTAAAATACATCGCATGTTTAATGGTATAAAAAATATTTAAAGATCTAATTTCTAAAGTAAATGTTAAACATTTTTATCTTAGATGTTGAGAGATTTATTCAACTATTAAACATACGGTGTATATAGAGTGCATCAAATTAATTAACGAATCAACGATTTGAAATAGTTATAAGAAAAATAAGAATCACTTTAGTAAATGATAAATTTATGTTTTATTTATACAATTATTTACATATTATATTGTACATATTACATATGACAAACACATATTCATATTACATATCATCATATTAATTATTTACACTTCCTATTTTAGTTACATTTTTTTTGTTAATTTCTTTTTATAATACTTGTTTATAAACTATATTTATCGTTTTATTGTCCGGACTGTAAATGAACAAATTTCGAGGTGATCCTACTCGTGAGCATGCGACGTATAATTGGCCGTGTGCAAAGCATGGTTCTTTCAAGTCAACGCCACAGTATTGAATAGTTTGGCCCTGTGCTTTGTTGATAGTCATGCTGTAAGCCAACTTCACCGGAAATTGTAAACGTTTAAAAGTAAAGGGCAATCCATTTGAAATTAAAGGTATCCGTAGTATAAATACTGTCTGTCCTTTTCCTTTACCAGTCATTATACTGGCTTCAATGATGTTCGTTTGTAGCTGTTTAATGTAGAGCCTCGTGCCATTACACAGTTTCGGCGAGTTCAGATTTCGTAATAAAATAATTGGTGAACCAACTTTTAACTTAAGACAGTGTAATGGCATTCCTGGAGGATTTAATGAATTTAAAAATTCAGTGGGGAAATTGATGCTTTCTTCTTCATCAATCATTGTATCAATTGATGTGTAAATTTTCTCTTCTCCCGGAATCTTTTCCTGGATGATGTTGTTGATGCCGTTGACAATGTCGTTTTTCATATAATGGCTTTGCACTGTTTCAATATTTGTCCACGTGCTGATGATTTTGTGATGTATGTTCCGGGCATGACAATACTCGCATATTGTATCCATTTTTCCGATGACGACATCTGAATGACAACTGTATTGTATTTTGCAATCATAATGGAAAGCATGGAGTTTGCTTTATATACTGTCAAAGATCGAAATTTCTAGAGCCAGAACACTCTAGAATATTCAAATAGTTCGGTCGTTTCCACTTGTCGAAATTACTTGAAATAGATCAATCACTGTTCACTCGTACTCTTATCGATCTTTACTCGACTGAAAACACGATAGAACTGACGAAAAGTCACTGGAGTTTGCTTTATATACTGTCAAAGATCGAAATTTCTAGAGCCAGAACACTCTAGAATATTCAAAATGTTCGGTTCTAGGCTTTTTAGAAGTTTCGAGATCATTCCAGAAAATTTTAGAACGATCTAGAACGTTCCGGATCGATTTCAACGGTTCTAGGCTTTTTGGAAGTTTCGAGATCATTCCAGAAAATTTTAGAACGATCTAGCACATTCCGGATCGATTTCAACGGTTCTAAGCTTTTTGGAAGTTTCGAGATCATTCCAGAAAATTTTAGAACGATCTAGAACATTCCGGATCGATTTCAACGGTTCTAGGCTTTTTGGAAGTTTCGAGATCATTCCAGAAAATTTTAGAACGTTCTAGAACATTCTAGATTGATTGTATCAGTTGCACACATTCTGGAGCTTTCTAGATCACTCCAGAAATTTTCAGAACTTCCCCTAAGTTCCCATAAGTTAGAGAAGGACAGATATATATTTTTTTACATTTTCGCCACCCACAACCACCCACTTCCACCCACCCCGACCAAACTCCCTTATTCACACCTGGAGACCAAGGGGTATTCACCACCCCAACGGGGAATTGATCGGAGTTGTGGATGATAGAGAAAACCGTGGATTTACGTACTAACATTAGCATTTTATATATATACTAGCTGTGGGACCCGGCTTCGCCCGGGTGCAGATAGCTGTTGAGTCCAGTATTGATTTGGCAACAACATATTATTTCGCGTAATAACTATATTTCCCGTCCCGTTCTATCCGGTTTATGTCCCGTCTCATTCAGTCACATGATGAAATTTTAATTATCATTTATTTTCAGTTTTTAGTATTAGCTTTATTGAAAAATTTCTTTATATACAATATTTTGTAAATGTGATATTTATTCGTTGGTGGTAGAAGAAGCGCCCGACGTGACAGCCCAGTGGTGGCATGCGCGTGAGCTGCGCGCGGGCATTGCAACATTACTTTATTTTTCTAAAATAAAATATTTTTTCTAAAATAAATGTAGCCCAAGTTACTGCTTGTTATATCAGCTACCTGACAAAAAAAATCCCGTCAAAATCGGTCCAGCCATTTCAGAGATTAGCCGGAACAAACAGACAGAAAATAACTTTTCTAAAATAAATGTCGCCTAAGTTACTCCTTGTTATATCAGCTACCTGACAAAAAAAGTCCCGTCAAAATCGGTCCAGCCATTTCAGAGATTAGCCGGAACAAACAGACAGACAGACAAAAAAATTTTAAATATCACTTTCGGCACAGGTATCGTGTATATAACGATATGTAGTAGGACATTTTTTTTTATTTTCACTCTTAAAACAGACACTTCAATTTTATTTATATGTATCCGTCCGTATCCGTACCAGCCCATATACGTCCCACTGCAGGGCACGGGCCTACTCTACAATCAAAAATACGATTGAGAGTGGTTAGGCCATATAGGCCATATTTATATGTATAGATTAAGACTAAATTTTATTATTTCGAATTGGCGTTAACTTCGTCGTTGGCAGGGTGTGATCTCGCTTTCCCAGCTCTGTTAATTTTCACATTTATATAGTATAGCAGCGAAACCCGGCGTTGCTCGGGTTAAAATACATCGCATGTTTAATGGTATAAAAAATATTTAAAGATCTAATTTCTAAAGTAAATGTTAAACATTTTTATCTTAGATGTTGAGAGATTTATTCAACTATTAAACATACGGTGTATATAGAGTGCATCAAATTAATTAACGAATTAACGATTTGAAATAGTTATAAGAAAAATAAGAAACACTTTAGTAAATGATAAATTTATGTTTTATTTATACAATTATTTACATATTATATTGTACATATTACATATGACAAACACATATTCATATTACATATCATCATATTATGTATTTACACTTTCTATTTTTGTTAATTTCTTTTTATAATACTTGTTTATAAACTATATTTATCGTTTTATTGTCCGGACTGTAAATGAACAAAGAACATCGGTCACGTCCATACATATTGCGACCTGACAAAGAAATATATTGTACACAGCTGGGATATAGTTTATTGTGTTTTATAGTGCATGAGGAGTGATGTCCAGTTACAAAAAGATTTCTGCAAAGCCGGAGATTTTAGAATTATTCGTAAAAAATAGCACATTATAATGTCATTGTCATTGTCAAATATACCTAATGTAGGGTGGTCTTATGGTTATCAGGTACCTAGGAAGAAAAGTGTACTAAATCATAATGATGGCATAGTAATTACTATGCTCTATAATTTCCCTTGTCATAAAACTAATTAGCCGTTGAATATGGTGTACACCATACCTGTGTTACCTTAAGGTAATGAGAGAAAATGTAGTATTTTGCTGTCATTATTTCGCAGAATTTTATCAGAATTTATTAGACTGTTTTGAGTATTTTTCGCTATTCTTCATAGTTTCGTATTTGGCCATCCACACACACTTGAAAAATCCCCCTATATGTATGTATAGGAATATAATGAGCATTGGTCACAAAAATAAAACACAAAAAATATTTTTTAAATGTATTATTTCTCATCTTCTCTTTTTACAATAGAATCTAAGAACTCTGCAGGGGCAGCAACATCAGTCATGACGTGGGCACAGCAACAGTACTGTGCGACGTCCTACTACACAATTACAACAATACTTAGTTATTCCGTCTCTCCTTGATTTGGAAGTTTGGCATCATTATTTTTCATCAAAACACACACACTTTTCCTGTGGGAACTCCAGGATACCTTGTAGATTCATGGCTAAAAAAAACTTCGATTAGTTGATAGACCCAGTCACTGATTACAGAAATGAGTATAATAAGACGGGTATTGCATTGAACACAATGCACAAATTGTTGAGGAGCGCACTGTTGTTCCGAGTTCATGTTGGAAATATGGTAATACTTCACACTTTAAACGAAATCACAAAGCGTTATCGTTATATAATGGTCAATCTTACAAAGTGGTCAGAAATATAAGGGTATATCGGAGTCCGTGATTAAAGCCAAGTCACAAATATAAACAGAGAATTAACAGTAGTCGTAAATCGGAAATCAAAAGAAAGCAAAATGACAGCGCAAAGAAAAGTCATGTGTCATAGAAAATACCTACACTTTTTTTAAATTTAGTACTACCTTCAACGTTGTAGTTAAAACCTTATTTTAAAACAAAGTATGACTGATGGAACGCACTCATATGCGTTCAATATTATTAAAAACACTTTAAGTTTTTCTTTTTTATCCGGGTTTTTTAAAATAAATTGAAATATGCATTTTGACTCTAATAAATTATGAAAATTTTTGATGTACCATTCATAACTGGTCCCGTTCATGGTCCATTTTCGCCGATGTTCTTTCGAGGTGATCCTACTCGTGAGCATGCGACGTATAATTGGCCGTGTGCAAAGCATGGTTCTTTCAAGTCAACGCCACAGTATTGAATAGTTTGGCCCTGTGCTTTGTTGATAGTCATGCTGTAAGCCAACTTCACCGGAAATTGTAAACGTTTAAAAAGTAAAGGGCAATCCATTTGAAATTAAAGGTATCCGTGGTATAAATACTGTCTGTCCTTTTCCTTTACCAGTCATTATACTGGCTTCAATGATGTTCGTTTGTAGCTGTTTAATGTAGAGTCTCGTGCCATTACACAGTTTCGGCGAGTTCAGATTTCGTAATAAAATAATTGGTGAACCAACTTTTAACTTAAGACAGTGTAATGGCATTCCTGGAGGATTTAATGAATTTAAAAATTCAGTAGGGAAATTGACGCTTTCTTCTTCATCAGTCATTGTATCAATTGATGTGTAAATTTTCTCTTCTCCCGGAATCTTTTCCTGGATGATGTTGTTGTTGCCGTTGACGATGTCGTTTTTCGTGGCTAAAATAATTCGCTCGCGTAACCATTCTGAATTGGTATAATTCTCAGCAATACTTAGATATACTTCATTTATAAGTTTTTCCGGTGTTTCAACTATATTACATAACTCATTAGATATAGTGATTTGGCCAGTACTTTCGTCGATTGGATAGGTGCCCTCTCCTATTTGTAACAGTTTTTCAGAAAATTCTTGCGCGTTTTCATCTCCTGAAATTCGCGCTCTCATATTTGTTGTTAATTTAATTATTTTTGCGTGTTCCCATATGACCGACTTCTTTATGCAAGCGTTAATTTCATCCGCCGGCGTTGATTTCGGAATGACAGGTAGCGTTTGACGAAAATCGCCTGATAATATTAACAATACACCTCCCATTATATTCGTGTTGTCACGTAAATCTTGAAGTGTTCTATTGAGTGCTTCTAGTGATTTTTTATGGGCCATTGTGCTTTCATCCCAATGGCTTTGCACTGTTTCAATATTTGTCCACGTGCTGATGATTTTGTGATGTATGTTCCGGGCATGACAATACTCGCATATCGTATCCATTTTTCCGATGACGACATCTGAATGTTCACTGTATTGTATTTTGCAATCATAATGGAAACCTGAAGTTCTAGACTCTTAATCTTAGATGTAGCAGCTCGTTGTTGACGTAGAGTGGCCATTTTGTCTTTACTTTTGCTCTTTTCCACTTCACGTTGAACAACAGACTGACGATTTCGGATTGATCTTACTCGTAATCGCGTTTCATCGTTAGTGCATGCTCTTTCTTCTTCAGTCTGATTTCCTCTAATTCTGTTCACCCCTTCACGAATATTCGAAAGCCGTTGCTCTCTTTGTTCTTCTGTTTCATTTTGTCGTGCTGCTTTCTTTTTTTTTTTGAAACCGCTAGAGGTTTCGTAAATATTTTTTTACGTTTTGGCATTCTGGATCTGGATCAGCCCATATACGTCCCACTGCAGGGCACGGGCCTACTCTACAATCGAGAGTACGATTGAGAGTGGTTAGGCCATATAGTCCACCACGCTGGCCTAGTGCGGGTTGGCGTTTGGCATTGTGCATGTGCAATGAAAAAAAGTTATACATAACAATCAGTCTCGCGACTGAAAAACACGATAGAACTGACGAAAAGTCAATGGAGTTCGCTTTATATACTGTCAAAGATCGAAATTTCTAGAGCCAGAACACTCTAGAATATTCAAATAGTTCGGTCGTTTCCACTTGTCGAAATTACTTGAAATAGATCAATCACTGTTCACTCGTACTCTTATCGATCTTTACTCGACTGAAAACACGATAGAACTGACGAAAAGTCACTGGAGTTTGCTTTATATACTGTCAAAGACCGAAATTTCTAGAGCCAGAACACTCTAGAATATTCAAAATGTTCGGTTCTAGGCTTTTTGGAAGTTTCGAGATCATTCCAGAAAATTTTAGAACGATCTAGCACATTCCGGATGGATTTCAACGGTTCTAGGCTTTTTGGAAGTTTCGAGATCATTCCAGAACATTTTAGAACGATCTAGAACATTCCGGATCGATTTCAACGGTTCTAGGCTTTTTGAAAGTTTCGAGATCATTCCAGAAAATTTTAGAACGATCTAGAACATTCCGGATCGAATTCAACGGTTCTAGGCTTTTTGGAAGTTTCGAGATCATTCCAGAAAATTTTAGAACGATCTAGCACATTCCGGATGGATTTCAACGGTTCTAGGCTTTTTGGAAGTTTCGAGATCATTCCAGAAAATTTTAGAACGATCTAGAACATTCCGGATCGATTTCAAACGGTTCTAGGCTTTTTGAAAGTTTCGAGATCATTCCAGAAAATTTTAGAACGATCTAGAACATTCCGGATCGATTTCAACGGTTCTAGGCTTTTTGGAAGTTTCGAGATCATTCCAGAAAATTTTAGAACGTTCTAGAACATTCTAGATTGATTATATCAATTGCACACATTCTGGAGCTTTCTAGATCACTCCAGAAATTTTCAGAACTTCCCCTAAGTTCACATAAGTTAGAGAAGGACAGATATATATTTTTTTACATTTTCGCCACCCACAACCACCCGCTTCCACCCACCCCGACCAAACTCCCTTATTCACACCTGGAGACCAAGGGGTATTCACCACCCCAACGGGGAATTGATCGGAGTTGTGGATGATAGAGAAAACCGTGGATTTACGTACTAACATTAGCATTTTATATATATATATTAGATTGATTTATCGTTTTATTGTCCGGACTGTAAATGAACAAATTTCGAGGTGATCCTACTCGTGAGCATGCGACGTATAATTGGCCGTGTGCAAAGCATGGTTCTTTCAAGTCAACGCCACAGTATTGAATAGTTTGGCCCTGTGCTTTGTTGATAGTCATGCTGTAAGCCAACTTCACCGGAAATTGTAAACGTTTAAAAGTAAAGGGCAATCCATTTGAAATTAAAGGTATCCGTGGTATAAATACTGTCTGTCCTTTTCCTTTACCAGTCATTATACTGGCTTCAATGATGTTCGTTTGTAGCTGTTTAATGTAGAGCCTCGTGCCATTACACAGTTTCGGCGAGTTCAGATTTCGTAATAAAATAATTGGTGAACCAACTTTTAACTTAAGACAGTGTAATGGCATTCCTGGAGGATTTAATGAATTTAAAAATTCAGTGGGGAAATTGACGCTTTCTTCTTCATCAATCATTGTATCAATTGATGTGTAAATTTTCTCTTCTCCCGGAATCTTTTCCTGGATGATGTTGTTGATGCCGTTGACAATGTCGTTTTTCATATAATGGCTTTGCACTGTTTCAATATTTGTCCACGTGCTGATGATTTTGTGATGTATGTTCCGGGCATGACAATACTCGCATATTGTATCCATTTTTCCGATGACGACATCTGAATGACAACTGTATTGTATTTTGCAATCATAATGGAAAGCATGGAGTTTGCTTTATATACTGTCAAAGATCGAAATTTCTAGAGCCAGAACACTCTAGAATATTCAAATAGTTCGGTCGTTTCCACTTGTCGAAATTACTTGAAATAGATCAATCACTGTTCACTCGTACTCTTATCGATCTTTACTCGACTGAAAACACGATAGAACTGACGAAAAGTCACTGGAGTTTGCTTTATATACTGTCAAAGATCGAAATTTCTAGAGCCAGAACACTCTAGAATATTCAAAATGTTCGGTTCTAGGCTTTTTAGAAGTTTCGAGATCATTCCAGAAAATTTTAGAACGATCTAGAACGTTCCGGATCGATTTCAACGGTTCTAGGCTTTTTGGAAGTTTCGAGATCATTCCAGAAAATTTTAGAACGATCTAGCACATTCCGGATCGATTTCAACGGTTCTAAGCTTTTTGGAAGTTTCGAGATCATTCCAGAAAATTTTAGAACGATCTAGAACATTCCGGATCGATTTCAACGGTTCTAGGCTTTTTGGAAGTTTCGAGATCATTCCAGAAAATTTTAGAACGTTCTAGAACATTCTAGATTGATTGTATCAGTTGCACACATTCTGGAGCTTTCTAGATCACTCCAGAAATTTTCAGAACTTCCCCTAAGTTCCCATAAGTTAGAGAAGGACAGATATATATTTTTTTACATTTTCGCCACCCACAACCACCCACTTCCACCCACCCCGACCAAACTCCCTTATTCACACCTGGAGACCAAGGGGTATTCACCACCCCAACGGGGAATTGATCGGAGTTGTGGATGATAGAGAAAACCGTGGATTTACGTACTAACATTAGCATTTTATATATATATATTGATTACCTTTTAGTTGTTTTAATTATTTAATCCTTAAAGTACTATGAATTCCAACATGGTTTAACTGTTTATTACAAGTAGGTACTAAACATTTATTTTCGTTGTAATCATTGTAATTATTTTAAATTAAACTCTTATTAAAAGTCACTTCAATACGTATACCTTTATTCATATTAATTAATTTGCAGCAAATACATTCGATCCTAATATTGGGTACTATATTACGTTTAACTGTTTTCATTAGCATTTTAATGTAATTTTATTTCAAATGATTCCGATTGATTGATTCTATTCAAAATCGTTTTTGTTATCTGTGGTCATTCGTTACGAATGGCACAACTCTAAGTGGGCGTTACCCGTCAAGAAAGTATCTACTTTTATTTCAAAATATTGTTCTACTGTAATGTCGTACTTTATAGGCGTGAACTGTCAAAAATAAAATAAACGAATGGAAACAGTATAATAAGAAAATTGATACTAACCGGTAATATCTTCCCGCACATCTCACAGACCCAGGGGGAAACATTAGTACGTTTGAAATCAGCGTGCGCCCTTCTATAATGCCCAGAATATAATGATTCGCTCTTAAACGTCTTGCTGCACTGAAAACAATCATTATCAGCCTTCGATCAAATACATATTAGATCCGTGGTTCCTAACCTGGGGGTAATTACCCCCGCGGGGGTAAAACTTGTATTTTGCGGGGGTTACAATGAGCTGGTTATCCTCTTAAGTGAAACAAAACCTAATATTACCAAACTTGTAAAAAACATACATAGACAAATACATACAAGCAAGATAAATAACACCCAAACACAAGTATTCATCATACCAATGTATGCCTAAAACTTTTAACTGATTATTGTAAAATCACTCCTAAGTTATTTTATTTTTAGTTATTCTGTATGTATCTTTTTTTTATTTTTTTTTTCTCGCGGGGAAAATCCCTTTACGGACCATCCCACCCCCGAAGGGGCGAGGGTGTGTCGGACTCACCGGCGCCTTCCGAGCCCAGCGAGATGTTGTGCCGCCCGTGAACGTGGACGGGCGGCCGCTGGGTCGGGTCCCTACCACAATACGCGCCGAAATACCGACTAAAAACCCCGCGTCGGCCACCATGGGTGCACTTCAGAGACGGCCCCGGGTTACCGTTGAGCGGACGCGCCAGGACTGCCTCTTTGTGCACCGCCGCTTAGCGACGCGGCAAATGACGCGTGTTGCGTCACGTCTCGGGGGCCGCCAAGGTAGGGACGGCGGCCCCGTGTGGCCTCTGCGGCGCCGGGTTAGTTGTTGTCCCGGCGCCTCCTACGTCTCCTGTGGCGACGAGCGGGATCGGTCTGCTCCCGATCCCGCTCATCCCCCGACGTTCGCAGAAGGAGAGCATGGCTCGCCACGAACTCCGGCTGCCGACCATGGCGGCGACCACGGCCGGCAGCGAAAGGTCGCTTCCAACGACCGCAGTGAGAGCGCTGCGCTCCTCGTCCCAGGCTGGGCACTCCTCCAGCGTGTGCTGGGCCGTGTCCTCACGGCAGTTGCCACAATGGTGGCACACGGCGGACTCCTCCGCTCCGGCTATGCGACACAGGTACGCACCGAAGCAGCCGTGCCCGGTGAGCACCTGCGTCAGCCGGTATGTCGGCGCGCCGCACGGTGGGCTGAAAATCGCGTTTCATGGACATTCAAATTTTTTTTCGAATTTGACGGGTTTTTTAATTGGAATCTATTAAAACATGCTTGTTCATGATACCTTTTAAGTATGAAGATATAAATCACAGGAAAAGGTACACTTTCGATTTTTTTTCAAAAATGTTGTATGGAGAAAACCATAAAATAAGCTATATCTCGGCTGGCACAGGAATGGCCGTTATTTCCTCTCGCATGAATTTTGCTCTATTTTTTTGCAATTTTTTGATGTATCACACCACAGGGGGCAAAGCGCGGCTTTTGAGAAAAAAAATCATATAAAAAAAATATATATTATTTCCGTTGACTTCAATCTTGGTTGGCAAATTTGAACCACATGTCTCTAAAAATAATAAATAGCGGTCACAAAACAACTTTATTGCTGGTTAACCCTCCCAATTTCACAATAATAAATAATACACGGCTTATATCAAAGAAATATTTTTTTACCTTACTTGTTTATGACACACAAATCGGTCTTGGATACTCGAACTTTTCCAAACAAGGGATAAATTTTCACCTGCACGTACTTACTACTTACTATTGTTTTGTTCCTAATTCACTTATTTAAGACCCAATAAACAAAAAAAGGCAGCTGCGTAATTATGATGGGTCATTATAATGACACAGGTGCATAATGATTTTGTTATTTATTTAAGAAGTATAAATAGACATTTGTTTGCTGTAATTTTTCAGTTTACCTCGATTTGTGCTTGTGTAAACATCGATTATAAACACGGAAATGGAAAGTTTAGCAAATTACTTAGACTTGTTTATGATTTTGAAAAACACGGGTAAGTACAGTGACTTCCTTTCGTTACATAACAATGTCGGTTCATGTTTGAATTTAAACCTTTCAGATGAAGACAGTCTTACGTTGAAATTATACTGTAGAAGATTTACTCATACCCTTGTGAAAAATTGGAAGCGATCTCATCGAAAATTAGAAGATTTTTTGAAAGATTATGAGGACTGGCTTCAGTGTGATATCGATTGGCCAAGTTGCATTGCAGAACCGAAGGCATCAGATGTTGGGGCATCCGAATCTCATATCACCCTCGAAAGTCCAGTCCTTTCCACATCTTCGTCCGGTGCACCATACACAAGTAAGAAGCGTTTGCCACGAAAACCATTTCAAGATTTAGCAATGAAGCAAAAGAAGAGAAGGACTGAAAGTCAAATAGAATGTGAGTCCAGTGAACTTGCATACGCTACTGTGCGCAAAATGAGACAAGAAGGTTTGGACAGTATAGCTGCTGCTATTGAGTATATGATAAAACATTCAGAAGCTGCTGATAAGTTTAACGCAATTACCAAAAAATCATGCCCCAAGCCTGTTTTTACACCGGAGAAAGCACTTGGTCTATGTTTATCATTAAAGTTGTCTAAGTGGCAATATATAACATTAAGGGAAACAGCAATTCGGGAAGGTGCGATGGAATTGTACCCATCATACTATAAGATTCAGCAAGCTAAATCTCAGTGTTATCCTGACAAGGAGACAATTACAGTTACAGATACAACAGCCAAAATGTCCCTTCAGGCTCTTCTAGATTTAACAGTTAAAAGGATTTTGAAAAGTGTACCTGTATGTGGCGATAGAAAAGAACTTATTTAAGTGGGGTTTTGATGGTGCATCGAACCAGAGCAGGTATAAACAGAAAATAGAAGACGAATATAATGATTCCAGTGTTTTCATGACCTCGTTAGTTCCGTTAAAGCTGACCGATGGTAACGAAGTCGTATGGCAAAATCCAAAGCCCTGTTCAGCACATTTTTGTCGTCCAGTGCAGTTTAGTTTTGTTAAAGAAAATAAACTTGTGGTTACTGAACATTTGAAGGAAATTGAAGACCAGATCAAGTTGCTAACAATTCTATTTGACTTTCAGTCCTTCTCTTCTTTTGCTTCATTGCTAAATCTTGAAATGGTTTTCGTGGCAAACGCTTCTTACTTGTGTATGGTGCACCGGACGAAGATGTGGAAAGGACTGGACTTTCGAGGGTGATATGAGATTCGGATGCCCCAACATCTGATGCCTTCGGTTCTGCAATGCAACTTGGCCAATCGATATCACACTGAAGCCAGTCCTCATAATCTTTCAAAAAATCTTCTAATTTTCGATGAGATCGCTTCCAATTTTTCACAAGGGTATGAGTAAATCTTCTACAGTATAATTTCAACGTAAGACTGTCTTCATCTGAAAGGTTTAAATTCAAACATGAACCGACATTGTTATGTAACGAAAGGAAGTCACTGTACTTACCCGTGTTTTTCAAAATCATAAACAAGTCTAAGTAATTTGCTAAACTTTCCATTTCCGTGTTTATAATCGATGTTTACACAAGCACAAATCGAGGTAAACTGAAAAATTACAGCAAACAAATGTCTATTTATACTTCTTAAATAAATAACAAAATCATTATGCACCTGTGTCATTATAATGACCCATCATAATTACGCAGCTGCCTTTTTTTGTTTATTGGGTCTTAAATAAGTGAATTAGGAACAAAACAATAGTAAGTAGTAAGTACGTGCAGGTGAAAATTTATCCCTTGTTTGGAAAAGTTCGAGTATCCAAGACCGATTTGTGTGTCATAAACAAGTAAGGTAAAAAAATATTTCTTTGATATAAGCCGTGTATTATTTATTATTGTGAAATTGGGAGGGTTAACCAGCAATAAAGTTGTTTTGTGACCGCTATTTATTATTTTTAGAGACATGTGGTTCAAATTTGCCAACCAAGATTGAAGTCAACGGAAATAATATATATTTTTTTTATATGATTTTTTTTCTCAAAAGCCGCGCTTTGCCCCCTGTGGTGTGATACATCAAAAAATTGCAAAAAAATCGAGCAAAATTCATGCGAGAGGAAATAACGGCCATTCCTGTGCCAGCCGAGATATAGCTTATTTTATGGTTTTCTCCATACAACATTTTTGAAAAAAAATCGAAAGTGTACCTTTTCCTGTGATTTATATCTTCATACTTAAAAGGTATCATGAACAAGCATGTTTTAATAGATTCCAATTAAAAAACCCGTCAAATTCGAAAAAAAATTTGAATGTCCATGAAACGCGATTTTCAGCCCACCGTGCGCCGTGGCGCCTGTCCAGCCACTGCTCGAGGACAGGTCGCACTGCCGCGACGGTCCTCGTACCAGCACTAGGGCTTTCCAGCCTGGAACGCCACTCCTCCACAGCGGACCTGCGGAGGGAGGCCAACATGGCCTCGACCTCCCTGGGGACCAACCTCTGCCCACGCCCGGACGCCTCCTCTCGTTGGAAAAAAGCTGACGAGAGGATCTTGGCGTCCAGCACCCAGGGCAGAGTTCCCGCCAATACGCAGGCCGCCTCGTGCGAGACCGTGCGGTAGCCCCTGATTATTCGCTGCGCCACCATGCGATTCTGTATGTATCTGTATCAGCCCATATACGTCCCACTGCAGGGCACGGGCCTCCTCTACAATCGAGAATACTATTGAGAGTGGTTAGGCCATACAGTACACCACGCTGGCCTAGTGCCGGTTGGCGGACTTACATACTATATAAATTTTTATAAATTGCTATGGTATGCAGGTTTCCTCACGATGTTTTCCTTCATCGTTTTAGTGCGTAGTGATTGACTATCTAACACACATGACTCCGAAAAGTCAGAGGTGTGCCCTGGGATTCGAACCCGCGACCACCGTGAACATGTTCGCAGTCGCGTCTAGTCCGTTTTACCAACAGGCCACCACGCATTTTAGTAGTAGTAGTAGCATTTTTAGTTATTATTCATTATTATTATTAATTATTGGTTATGTGTAATTGTTTTAAGTTTAATAAAGGTTTCTTAGATTTACGCGAATGTTACACATTGAAATAAAACTATTATTTACGGATTTTATCGCGAATTTAGTTTAATTTTTACATTTTTAACTTCCCGACGTTTCGATTACTTTACAGCTTTCGTGGTCACGGGACGGACTGCCCTGTGACGCGATAAAATCCGTAAATAATAGTTTTATTTCAAAGTTTAATAAAGTTTACATTTAAGTATTAGCACGTGTTGTTTGAGATCATCCTTGGGAGTAGGGGTAAAATCAGTCTCTCTAGAAGGGAGGGAGGGGTAAAATCAGTCACCCTTAGATCATAGGGGTAACGGACCTAAAAAGGTTAGGAATCATGGTACTAGATACAGGGTCCGTAACAAAATCCTCCATACCTACACACAGATACAGTCAAACAAATTAACAAATACAAAAGTGCCATTTTCCCTTTTTGCTCTTCTAGGTGGCATAGAATTTCAAACAACCTTCTTTGGCGCAGGCGTAAATACCAACAACATACAGATAGAAAGATATACCTACACGCAGACACACATACAAGAGAGAAAAAAAAAAGAAAGAAAGAAAAAAATAATGTAAGAAAAAAGAAAGAAACAAACAAACAAACGAAGCAATACAAATGGTGCATTTCCCCTTTCACTCTTCTAGGTACCCTGAAATTTCTGATATCCTACCTTCGCGCAGTCATAGTGCTTATCCCTCAACTCCCGATGCTCCAAGTTCAGCTGTTTCAACTGAGCTCTGCCATCATATATAACTACAAACTAACGCACATACATACAGACATACGTACACGCAGACACACAATATATAAGAAAGAAAGTAGATAGATAGATGCCCTAAAAATTCTGAAATCCTACCTTAGCGCACTCATAACGCTTATCCCTCATCTCCCGATGCTGCAGACTCAGATGCTGTTTCAACTGTACCCTGGCTTGGAACCCCTGACCGCAGTGTACGCACGGGCTGGTGGCACAACCCTGGATGCGGTGATGCTGAAGAGCATCCTGGCTGGTGAAGTGCACGCCGCAGGTGCATAGGCAGTCGGGGGGGAAATTCAACTGTAGGATATTTAGATGAAATTGAAAAACAAAATACAGCGTGATAATGGCATCTGGTATTTAATTTAAACCACGTGTTCCTAACCATCCCAGGGAACATTGTACCAAGTTTGAACAAAAACTGCCGGATAGTTTTGTCAAAAATCGCAATTTAAGATTTCAAGGCTATTGATATACCCGTATACTGATACCGAGTCTCTTACAGCTCAGATAAGTTTCTGAAATGAACTGAAGTTCAGCTAAGCGGTAAAAACTCGTATCTATATAGGATGCCTGTAGTAAGAACTAATTTTTTTTGTCAAAAACAATTTTTGACAAAAAATGTTCTCATATTTTCTTCAAATTATTTAAAATGTCACCTGGGGTGATGAGAAACATGTGGGTTAAAATAAGTACAATGTGTCCATATCACCCTGTATAACTATACTACATCGAATACTGGAACGCCATTCATATAATAAGTTGCCCTTAACAGCGCACGGCCTGCTTAGCCAGTACATTTAAGCGGGGTTAACGTAGTTAAGCGCAACTTATATTTAAGTTGCGTTCCAGTATTCGGGCGTTGGCCTAGTAAATAAAATCCTCCTCTTTACTTGAGAGAATCCCTTCGCTTCCTATACTCTTCATTAACTTCCATCAAAGCATTAGGTAACAATAAACTTACGCCCGAATACTGGAACGCTACTTAAAAATAAGTTGCGCTTAACTACGTTAATCCCGATTAAATGTACGGGCTAAGTGGGCCGTGCGCTGTTAAGAGCGACTTATAATTTGAATGGCGTTCCAGTATTCGGGCGTTAATGGAAATAAAATATAAACTCACGCCTTTTTTCCCAGAACGGGTAGGCAGAGGTGCCAGGAAACCCACTACTGTTATTCATATACTCGTATATACCATCGTTGTGCTATGGTACGGTTACAAAGCCGAGGTCTCGGTTTCGAATCGCGGGTTGGGCAAAGTGATATTGGATTTTTCTATTCATTATCAGCCTGGAGTCAGGAATTTGTGCCCGATATGGCAATAGGCCTGTCACATTGTGGGATGGAAAATGCCTACCCCTTATGGGAAAAAGGCGTGAATTTTATGTATGTTTGTATGTATGTATGTACTATGAATTTATCACTTAAACTTGACATATCAAAATATTACAAAAATAATGATTTTTAAAAAGAAAAAAACGAACTTATATAATCATGATATAAAGAAAATTACTCACGTCTCTGTGCGCCTTTTTCTTGTGTCCATTGAGACCAAACTGTCCCACAAAGGGTTCGCCACACAGATCACACCACGCCAACTCATCAGGGTGGTGGACACGCATGTGAGTTAAATAGGTAGACAGCTTCCTGGAGCGACAGGGTTCGAATCAAACTGTGGCGTTAGTCTGCAAGACTTTAACCTCCCAAGGCCTGGGGTTTTGAAATATGTTTTCATATAAAAACAAAATGGCTTCCTGTAGGACAAATTGACAGCAATTGTTTAGACCTGACCATATTGAACTTACAGTTAGTACAATGACCGAACGTTCTATCAATAGAAAATTATCGTTTTACGTAAATGCACATCAACTTTGTACTTTTAGAAGGACATTCGGGCATAATTTTGTCACATAAATAGTAATTACCAGGACTTACAGATGATCACCATTTTGTTCTTTAGAAAGTCACCCAGGACTTCAGAGGTTAAAAAAATAATAATAACAGATTGCAATAATTTAAAATAAAATAACTACTGACTTACTCATAAGCTTTTCCGCATTGTTTGCACTCATGCATCATTCCACGGTGCATCTTGTAGTGCTCTTTCGCGTTATACCTGAAAAAAAAAAAACTATATATATATAAACTCACGCCATTTTCCCAGAAGGGCTAGGCAGAGGTGCCAGCATACCCACATTTCGCCTTGTATGTCAAAACATACGCCCACCCTGCCCCTCGTGGGACGGATCCCACGATGTGATATTGAGTATATCGCCATATGGGGACTAATTCTTGACTCTGGGCTGATTATGAATAGAAAAAGCCAATATCAATATAGGTGGTAGGTCTTTCATATGCGAGAGTTCGCCTGGGTAGGTACCACCGCAATGTCTCTTTCTCCCGCTAAACAGCAGTGCAAATGAACTGTTTATTTATTTATTAATACTTTATTGTACACCACACAACTTAAAAAAACATTTTAAAACAAAGCGCTAATATATGTGTAACAAGCGGCGGTCTTATCGCTATCAGCGATTTCTTCCAGACAACCTTAAGATGGACTGGAATGAATGGAAGCACGGAAGAAATGGGTGGTCACGGTATAGGGAAAAAGAGTACAAAGAAACAAAACAGAAATTAATTAAATTAAAACTTTTTTAATAAACATAAATAAACTACTTATAATATCAATATAATAATATACTACATAAACTATAATAAATATGATACATAAAATACTAATATAGGAGTTTTTTTTAATCAAGGTGATAAGTAATGTGATCTAAGATGCTTTTTAAATGTGGCTAGAGATTTGGCTTTTCTTATAGTTAGTGGCAGATCGTTCCACAAGCGAGCAGCATGAACCGTAAACGAATTACTAAGAAAAGAACTACTATGCTCGGGAATTGCCAGTGTCAAATTTTCTGAGGACCTAAGTGATCGTTCATGTGTGGTGCTAAGAAATTTAAAACGCTCTTTAAGATAGTGGGGAGTTGAGGGGTGGAAAAGAATGGTATACAAGAGAAAAAGAATACGAGTATTTCGGCGAAGACGCATTGATAGCCACTTGAGTTTTGTACGAAATTCAGACACATGGTCATATTTGCGAAGTCCAAATATGAACCGGATACAAAAGTTTTGAAGTCGCTCAAGCTTGTCATACTGGGCTTCGGTGAGATCGAGGTAGCTAGCATCAGCATAATCAAGGAGAGGAAATAGAAGAGACTGGACGAGCGCAACTTTCGTGGGAATTGGGAGAAAATTACGTACTTCTCAAGGACCCCGCAGCAGCAAACAATTTGCGGCTGAGGTCTTGTAGTTGGGGACCCCAGGAGAAGGTTTTATCCAGAATTATACCCAAGTTTTTGACATTATCGCTGTAAGGGATAATGCAGTCATCAAAAACTACACGAGGTAACAGGCTGGTATCAATCCTGGAAACCATCCTGGAGCTGCCGACAATAATGACTTGAGTTTTAGTCGGATTAACTTTCAGACCATGCATCTTGCTCCAATCGTTAATACGCGCAAGATCTTTGTTAATTGAAACTATGGCCTCTGTCACCCGGTCAACTGGTGCGTGGTAATAAATTTGCAAATCATCTGCGTACAGATGGTAGGAAGAAATCAGGTCAGTTGAGATAGAGTTAATAAATAACGCGAAAAGTAAGGGAGATAAAACGCCGCCCTGAGGAACGCCAGCAGAATTATCGCACCACGAAGAAACTGCTTCTTCAATACGTATACGCTGCCGACGACCCGTCAGGTAACCACGAAACCAGTCAATTACCATTGGAGATATGTTAATAGAGCGAAGTGTACTAAGCAAGACATCATAGTCAACCGTATTGAAGGCATTACTGAAATCTAGCAGAGCTAGAACTGTCAGCTTGCCGTTCTCCATAGCAGCCCTGATGTCGTCCGTGATATGAACCAATGCAGTTGTAGTGCTATGTCCGGGACGAAATCCAGACTGGAAAGGATTAAGGAGTTTATTCTTGGATAGAAAGGAGCAAAGCTGGTTATGAACAAGATTTTCGAGGACCTTGGAGAGAAAAGGAAGGATGGAGATAGGGCGATAGTCATTAAATGATGTAGGACTAGAACGTTTAGGGAGAGGTATGACTTCGGCATCCTTCCAAAGGGATGGGAAGACGGAATTGTAAACGGAAAAATTAAAAATGTGACAGAGTATAGGAAGAATTTCGTCCAGGATTGGTAATATCATAGCACGACTGATGCAGTCGTTTCCAACTGCATTGGAGGAAATCGACAATATGCTCTTCTTAACATCACAACAGAAGAATTGACTTATGACAAATTGAGAATAGTCAGGGGTTGGAGTAGAGGAAAGATCTTTTAAAGTTTTTTCTTTAGTGGCCCTATCAAAATTGGGCGAAGCTGTAAAATGTGAATTAATTAAATCAATATTTAAATTATTGGCACTAGAATTGGTACGCGACTTTCCAACTCCCATTGACCGAAGAAATTTCCAAACATTTGCTGGATCACCATTATCTACAGATTTATGGACATGACGGCGTTGAGCATTCCTACACATCTTGTTGCACAGATTACGGATAGCTACGTATTTCTCCCAGTTACGGGTAACAGGTCGACGTTTGAATTTAGCTTTCGCCGCAGCTTTCCTTGCCATAATATCTTTTATGTCATCAGTGAGCCAAGGTGATGGAAGATGCTTCAACTTAACAGCACGGAGCGGAGCGTGAATGTCATATAGGTTAACGATACTGGAGGTAAAGTACTCAACCTTAAAATCCATTGAATCCGATGTAAGTAGAGGAACCCAGTCAATATTGCCGGCATCTTTAAGCAGTTGTTCGGAATTAATTCCACGAAAGCAACGTAGCATCCGAACCTTACATCTCTCTTTAGGAAGGCGAATCCTATAAGACAGATAGATAAGATCGTGATAGGAGAAGGCATCGGCGGAGCACTGTCCATGATTTTCGACGAGATGAGGGGAAGAGACAAAGATTAAATCAAGCAAGGATGGCACAGAATTAGGAAAATGATGAGTGGCACTTAGAGGTAGGACAGATAAATTGCTAGAATTTAAAACAGAACTTAAGGAAGAAGAACGGTGATTTTTCTTAAGAAGACATGTATTGAAATCTCCCATGATTATAGTGTGACTGTACGATGGAGTAAGGTTAATAAGGATAGTTTCTAAAGAAGAGAAGTAATCAATACGAAGAGAAGGACAATAGTATACACCGAGAAGTACTTTAGAATGTTGGAGTTCAACTTCCAGGAACAAATGCTCGCCGCCATTTGCAGGCGGCGGCTGGGATGACGTATGTATAATGGAAAAGGGAATGCCGATACGTAAATATATAGCAACCCCACCGCCGCCGCCAACAGCGCGATCGTTCCTGATAAGTTGAAAACCGGGGAGAGAGTAGGAGATAGATGGAAGACATGGCTTAAGCCAAGATTCGGAAACAAGAATAGCGTGGAGATTCGTACAGTCGAAGCTAGCTAGCATATCGGGGAAGTGGGCCGGAATACTCTGAGCGTTAATATGCACAACATTAAAATTCCTAGGAACCACAGAGAAGATGGACGTAAGTGAATCAATAAGCGCTGGAGTACTTGTAAAACTGCTGCTGTCACTACATGCTGAGAAAAACTCATCGGAATCACTACTACTATCACACATTAATATAAAAATATAAAATGATCATATACAAATGTTTAAATATGTCATAAAAATAATATCGACAATACTAACAAGTTACTACAATCAGTACCATCTGCCGGTTGTGTCGAGAAACACTTATTATACAAGGTAACAAAATATAAAGAAAAAAATTTTGCAATATAAATCGATCAACAAGAAATAATCAAATAAATTCAACTATACAAAACAATGGCAATAAATTATAAGGAACAAACTAAAAATAATACTGCTGGGTAACAAATGCAATAAGATAAGAAGTTAGAAAAATTAATGTAAAAAATGAAATAAAAAAAATATACGTATTAATACAAAACAAAATTAAAACTTGTAATAATAACATTGTAAATCAATAAGTCTTGGAATGTAGCTTATACCAACATAAAAAGAAAAACGGCACAAAGTAGGTAGACAAAATAAAATTAATAAAGTTACCCAACCAGTATCTAATCAAGTACACAAACAATAAAACGCTGTTATTTCTTATTGTTGACTGTGCGCTTCGATTTCGCGGCCCTGGTCCTAGCTGCACAAGGTTTCACGCCCTCCATGGCCTCAATGCGGTTCAAATCTTGCAGTGAGGCAACTCGTAACCGCGCACCATCAGGACCAGCAACATACACGCACCCCTCCTGGGTCCAGCATTTCGCGACGCCGAATCTCTCCCGGGCAGACATGAAAACGTCGTGGCGCACCTTCGTTAAGAATTCCGACATGGTAATGCCGGAACCCTTCAACTTTGTTTTGGCGTACCAAAGCTTGTCACGAACCAACACGTCATGGAGCTTGAACAGGATCGGCCGAGGCTTTTGAGTTTCAGTGGGACGTCCCATACGGTGGCACCTCTTAATGCATTGCGATGAGAAGTCGGACAGTTTGAGGTGGTCTTTTATGACACTGGTAACCAGCATTGCAGTGTCCTCCTTGTTTACCTCCTTCACACCATGCAGAAGTAATATTTTACGGCGACCTCTCATCTCAATGTTGTCCACATTTCGCGCAAGAATCTGCACCTGCTGCTGAAGATTGCCGAGTGCCTCCGTGATGAAAGATCGGAACGAGGCAAAGTCGGCTGCCAAGGTGGACGTAGTAGATGAAGGATTTGGTGTTTTGTGCAGCTCAGCGTCAAATTCTGCCATTCGCTTTTGGAACATCTCCATCATATCGGCAAGTGTATCCTTGATGGAATCCATAGGGTTGTGCAGTGTTCAGGCGCAGTGATAAAATTCGCAGTGATTGTGAAATAAGTGAACGAAATTTGTAGGCGGAGATAACACTATACCGGCAAGTACTTATTGTTAGCACATTAGATAATACATTAAATTTATATTGGAAAAGAAACTGAAATTTTAATTGCAAAATAAATACGGAGCACTAAAACTGTTGTGTTTCGGATTGAAGTACATTGTAGCCAGAGTAACTAAAATATTGAGACTTAACATCTCATGTCTCAGGATGGCGAGCGCAGTGGAGTACCAAGCATTGCTTTGTAATTCAAGGTATTTGGTTTTGCTACTGTTCATGGGCGGTCGTATCGCTTACCATCAGGCGAACGGCATGCTCGTCTCCATCGTTGTGGAATGTCTCGTTCCATCTGTCCTTATGTATGTATGCTTAGATTTTTAAAACTACGCAAAGGATTTTGATGCGGTTTTATATATATATATATATATATTAGATATTTAAAACTACACAACGGATATTGATGGGGTTTTTTTACTAGATAGAGTGAATCAAGAGGAAGGTTTATATGTATAATACTTACAGATACAGGTTTCCCAGTTTGCAAGAAAAAATACTTGTATCTGGTGTGAAGTAGAATCAAAAAATATCTACACTCAAGCGAAGCTGAGACGGGCTGATAGATAGCTATTGTATAAATAAAAATATACTCACGTAGTTCTAGACACGTATTTGCACTGTCGACATACGAATTTGAGTCGATGGGTCTTGAGATGTTGGTTTAGGCCGCGCTTGTCTCTGTAGCGGAATTGACAGAATTCGCACGCCACCGTGCCGCGACTCTGCGAGGGTAGAGAAATTACATTATTATGAGGGATTCTTTGAGTGTACTGGTGGTAGGTCTCTCATATGTGAGAGGCTGTCTGGGTGGGTACCACCGCAATGTCTATTTCTCCCGTCAAACAGCAGTTTAAATGCACTGTTGTGTTTCGGATGGAAGGACATTGTAGCCACAGTAACTACTGGACATATTGAGACTTAACATCTTATGTGTCAGGATGGCGAGCGCAGTGGAATGCCAAGCATAGCTTTGTAATTCAAAGTGTTGTTTGGTTTTGCTTCTGTCCATGAGCGGTCGCATCGCTTACCATCAGGCGAACGGCATGCTCGTCTCGCCATTCAATGCAATAAAAAAAAATACAAGCAGATATTTTTTTGTCAAAAGCATTGGAAACTAAAGCGTTGCATTGGCAACATTACGAATTTGTCAAAGGTATTACATCCTTACACCTCTGACATTACGGAGTCGTGTGTGTATTGATAGTCAAATGCCAATATCAACGATCCGCGAGAAATGTTTGTGCAGCCCACAAATATTTATTTCGGGTCTGGGTGTTTGTGAGACCGAAAAGTCTCTCGTAGTCTCTGATACACGACACAAGACTCGATCTTAGTGTGGGGTCAGGACTATGTGTGTGACTGTTGGGTGTGACTATCATTCATTAAACAGGGTGATATTGACACATTGTACTTATTTTTAACTGGGCATCCCATATAGATACGAGTTTTTTTACCGCTTAGCTGAACTTCAGTTCAGTTCGGAAACTTATCTGAGCTGTAAGAGGCTCTATATCTATAGGGGTTGATCAATAGCCTTGAAACCTAAAATCGCGATTTTTGACGAAACTATCAGGCAGTTTTTGTTCAAACTTGGTACAATGTTATCTGGGATGGTTAGGAGCATGTGGTTTAAATTAAATACCATATGTCAATATCACGCTGTATACCCATTAACAAACCTATTAAATAAATTACAAAATGTCGACTCACCGGATCATGTTGCGATTTATAATGCTTAGTCAAATTGTCTTCATCGATAAATCCTTTGAAACAAAACTGGCATCGGAAAGGACTGTTCAAATAATTATGACTGGTCTTCCTCTCCAAAACATCGCTACGTTGTTGCTCTTTAGTCAATATTATAATTTCAACTTCATAAAGAGATTCGAATCCACTCATATTTTCTGTAGTTTCAAAAAACTTCCCTCTATATTTGTTAATTTTGGACTTTTGTAATATCTCATTTGCGACTTCAGTTTGAAGTTTATCATCATTTTCGGGGTCAATATCATTATTTGTTGTTTTATCATCTTCTGTTATAGCTTCAATTTGCGTCTTTTTAACGTTTTTAATCGAAATTTCATCAAATTTTGGTTTCTTTGTTTTATGTTTTTTAATTTTTCCTCTTTCGTCATTGCAGTCGCGTTTTTTGTAAATCTTTCTGATTTTTGTGTCCTTTTTATCAACAACTTCACTCTCATCTAATTCTGTGTAGAAATTCTTTCTTTTTCTAGGTGTTTCTTCAGTTGTAACTTCAGTAGCAACATCAACATTATCGCTTTTAACTTCATCAATTTTAGGAAAATCTGCATCTTCTATATTATCTTCATTAACCATAACCTCATCAATATAGAGTTGACTGCTACAACTATCTGTGGAATTCTCATCAATTTTCATAGAGAAATTGTCTATGAACATTTCAACTTCGGATTTAATAGGTTTAATATCACTATGATATTGGAACGGGCCATCTCTGTGGTCTGTTATGATGTCTGTATCGATATTGGTAGGTGGGTACTGCGTTACATCAATTGATGACTGGCTATACCTTTTCGGAGCAAGTTTTAAGTCTTCGGCGATAGTTTTTGCTGTTATCTAGAAAGGAAAGTGTTGTGCCAATATTTCAATTAGTTAGAAATTCAAACTATTATCAACTAGCGGTCAGGCCTAGCTCCCTAGCTACAGATAAACTTTTTATAATTGCGGCCAATTTATTTAATTCCGATTATTAATTTAGAATATTGGAGCCAATGATCCCTTAGATTTCGATTTTGAGACCAATTGGACCACGATAAACGAATAATGTCCTTGTCCTGCTACTCTCATATAAGGTCATAGCCTATAACATTCCTCGATATATGACCTATCCAACACAAAAATATTATTTTCAATTCGGACCAGTAGTATACCACAATAGTCCACCACTCTCAATCGTACTGTCGATTGTAGAGGAGGCCCGTGCCCTGCAGTGGGACGTATATGGGCTGATACAGTACAGTATGCAGGATATGATAGTATTCTTATTAAACAAAAAATGTTCTAATTCAAAATTATGCTATCCACGGACATTTGTAATCAACATTCTCTACAACCTATCTATTTTCAAGAAGTTAAAATGGCAATCTTCAGTAACTGTTGCTAATTTTTTTTTATTACAACAATTACCAATAGATAGATATATTAATAGATATTTTAACCTTTTGTGAAAGTTAGAACGGTAGACTGGAGGTTAAAATCAAAATTAATAATAAAACTCACTTGATTCTCCTTCTTCTTAACATCTTTGAGTAAGGCAAGCGACTTGAGACACATGTTCTTGAAGGCTGCGTGTTTGGCCAGCAATGTGCTACATATTGTGCAGAGATGCTGTGGAAGACCATCTTGAGGATTCACCTGTGATAAAACAGTAAATAAATGTAGGATTTGAATGTTATGATGAAAGATGAGTAGAATGAAATATTGGCCGGGTGACTGATATGGAACGTGATTTGTGTGAAAAAGATGACTATAAACATAATCTTGACCCAGACCCGGAGTACTTGGAGAAATTAACTTGAAGTGCAATAAAAAATGTCTTCTGTTCTGATAAAAAAAGAAATGTGATGATAATTATTTTATTTTATAAACATTATTGCCTAGGATGAAACAGGTAAATGTTTAAGGACAAAACCATAATAAATACTATAATTAATTTTAAGGGGTATCAGTTCAACAATATTTTTTAACAATAATATGAATGAGCCATCTCCTCTCATTGAAATTGTTCCAGCTATTTGTGTACTGAAGTTGTTGAAGTTAGTTCGCTGAAGAAGTAACAAACATTCACCTTTTATTTTATTTTTTTTTTCTCTTTATTGGTTAGGGGTTTTTATCCACACGGATACGCCAACCCCATTGTACCTTATCAACTGTACACTACATAGTTGTCTTAAGAGCTAAATAATATTAAGGTATACATTAAAAGTAAAAATAAATATAAGTAGAGATGGATAATAGGTCGGATGAAAATATAAGTATACAAAGTATTTAATCATTCACCTTTATAATAGTTAAGATGAAATACTAATAATATTGAAATATAAACATCACCATGCAAATTATATTAGATGTTTCATAAGCATAATTAAAAAACATATAAAGAATCTTTAGATTTTATTTTTATTATTTTATTTTGATGAATTTCGAGACAAGCATGCCATTTGTCTGGTGGTAAAAGATACTCCTTGTGTGGACAGTAGCAAAACCAAACAGCATGAATTAAAAAGAAATATTTGGCATTCCACTGCGCTCACATTCCTGAGACATAAGTTGTGAAGTCTCATTATGTCCCATAGTGCTCTGGCTATAATGTCCTCCAAACTAGAACACATCAATACATTTACACTGCTGTTTGGCGGGAGAAACAGACATTGCAGTGGTATCATACCAAGGGGAGTCACACTTTTGAGACCTACCATCATGATTCCATAAGATTTGTGTTATTTAGAGTCTAAATCTCTGAACACTGGCATGCTGTTACTCAGCTAGCCGCTGCTTTAAGTCAAAAATAAATTAAAAAAATTTCTTTGTAACATGCAATGTGGATATTCCAAAACAGATATCTAAAAACAAAGGAATTACATTATTAAAGTCTAAGAGTGAGGAGCAAAGTATTTGAATGTTTAATATACTTAATTAATAAATTGGGGTTTAGAAATCCACTTTTATATTAAATAAATTATTTTATTTTATATTTCAATTAGAAAATAATATCGTATAAGCATGTTTTTCTAAAGGAATGAATGTGTTTTTTTTTAAATAGTTACATTTTTAATTACTTTTTTTAAATAATTAATTATGTTTTGACTTACCTCAGATCCTGTAAGCTCCTTGTATGTCTCCAAAAGTTTGTTATCGTAGATACTATAAAGCCGGCCGGTGCCCAAACAAGCACGACACAATAATTCACAAATTATTTCATTTTCCATCATTTTGAAATAAAAAGAGCGACAAATTCTGTCAAAACTTTTTTTTTTTTTTTTTTTTTTTTTTAATGGCAATTGTTGAAAACAATATGCCAATGTCAAGTTTGGGAAACTGGACAAATCTTAAGAATTTGGAAAGGATCAGTAATGTAGGATAGGAATTACATAGGAAGAGGAAAGAAAATAAATGTAGTTAAATTTTTATATTATTTTGAATTATAAACGTACATAAAGTTTTGTATATTAGATAGTCATTAGAGTGAAGGAGAACAGGAATAGACGTAGGAAATGGAATTTTAAGCAACTTTAATTGATGGAACAAGGCTGTGGTATCATTTTTGGGACAAGACAAAAATATATGATTTATATCTCCGACATCTTCACCACACTCACATTTCGGAGATTGTACAATTCCCAACCTCGCAAGATGATGAGGAGTGCAAACGTGTCCCAAACGCATTCGAATCAGAATAGTTGTTGTTCTCTTACAGAAATCCATCTTAGCAAACCAAGGCTTGCTTGGAATACTTGGTTGTATATTATGATATAGCTTTCCTTTATTTATACTATTGGTGGACCAAACATTATTCCAAGACTCCAAAAGATAAACCTTAGGTATAGTTAAAAGATCGTGACAATAATTTTTAAATGGGTATATGTCTCCACTTATGATCGCTTGTTTGGCAAGTTGGTCAGCTCTTTCATTGCCAGAAATACCCGTATGGCTAGGGATCCAAAGAAAAATTATATTAGCATTATTACTCAAACACTTGCAAAGCATATTTCTGGAGTCACTGATAATAGCGTTATTATTAGACTTAAAAGGATTTTTAGTTAAAGCTTGAAGGGCACTCTTACTGTCTGAGAGAATCAAAGCTTTTTTCAATTTTGTGATGTATACATATTCTAAACACTTAAAAATTCCGTAGCATTCCCCTGTAAATACTGACGATTCGAGAGGAAGTTTGATTTTTTGTACAATGTTATACTGCTGATGATATATTCCTACACCGACATTTGAAGAGTTGTTTTTTGACGAGTCGCAATATATTTGATGCCAGTCAGGCCACTTAGAGTTTATAATCTCATTAAACTTTTTGTTACCTTTTGGATCATTCTTAACAATACCCATATCAATGATATTTGGAGTTGTTATTAATGTGCTGTAATCATGGCTAAACAAGGGAAGACGATTCGAACTATACGAAGGGGCCGTTAATGATTTATATCTCTGGTAGCTCAAAACGAGACATGGAGTAGATTTATGAAGCCAGTAAGATGAAGAAGATAATTCAGTTAATAGTATGAGAAGTTTGGAATGCAAGGGATGGTTTGAGAACTGCATAACTCTAAATAAAAATCTATCTGATAAATATTGACGTCGTAAATTTAACGGAGGCTCAACACATTCCACACCTAGGGCATTTAGGGGACTTGATCTCATTGCACCCGTAATTAACCGTAAAGCTTTTGATTGAACTTTTTCTATTTTTCTAATACCAGATAAATTACATGGCTCTAACAAAAAGGTTCCATAGTCTAATATTGATCTGATCAATCCATTATAAATCAATTTCAAGGAAGAGGGGTGGGCCCCCCACCACACACCAGAGAGGCATCTAATCATATTAATAATCTGTTCGCACTTTTCAGAAATATAGTCGAAATGAGCTAATCCAGTCATTTTGGAGTCTAATATAAGACCCAAAAATTTCACTGAGGTTTTAAACGGAATTATTTGTTGGTTATATTTTATCAAAATAGGAAAAGAAAATCTTTGTCTTGAAAATAACATAATATTACTTTTAGATGTGGATAGTTTTAATCCGTGGTTATCTAACCAAGTGTTTAAAATGGTGAGTGAACTGGATAAATTTTGAATTAAGTTATTAACAGAATGATCAGAACAATATAACAGTAAATCGTCTGCATATTGTAAAACAGAAATTGAGTTATTGAAACTAGAATCCAGATCGTATGTGTATACATTATATAATATGGGGCTCAGTACGGAACCCTGAGGAAGACCCTTCCAAACAGATCGTGACGGCTTGGATTCAATATCTAAAATTATAGTTCTTTCTGACAGCATATTAACTATGAATCGTGTTAATAAAGAGGAAAAGTTCAATCTTTCTAACTTATTTCTAAGAATTGAAATCACTACGTTGTCATATGCTCCAGAAATATCTAAAAAGGCAGCTATAGTGGAGTGATTCCGAGATAATGCTATACGGATATCAGTTGGACGTAGTTAAGCAGAAAGGATCCAACCCACACCAACATCGAAATTGAGTTAGACATACCAAAGAGGTCGTAAAGCTTGATACTTTCATTCAGCAAAAAGATCCTACAGAAAAACAAAGCTATGACATTTATATAATCATTAGATACCAACCCACATGTATGGTCGGTATATATTATTATTTAACAGAAACAATCCAACATGCTTGGAGCTGTTCTGTGATATAGACATTTAAAGACCCCAGGATAATATTTATATCACAAAAGAGATTCAATTCACTTGGGTCGTTTCTGATAATTTATTTGTGGCAAATAAATAGCTAATGGCAAAAAAATAGCACAGCCTAAACTAGACGACTTGAAATCTATGTTTCATTTAATTCCAAAAGATTGCTTACATTTCTATCTGGGGGCACGGAAGAGCCCACTCCAAGTCGAGATAAAAAGCGGCACAGTCGTACCATCCTTTTCTCGAAGCAATTCAGACCATTTTCAACCCCCCATAACTTCGTTGTGGTTAAAGCAAGAAGCCTGAATTTTCAGCTACTAAGCAGGCATTGTGGGAACACGGTATATTTAAAATTCCATTCAATTTGAACCAGTACTTTAGGAATTGTAACTTGTGAAACTTTCTTAATATTGTCACTGACTGACTGACCGATCATCAAAAGTCTAAGGCATTTCTAGCAGATACAGAACCTTCAAATTTAGAATATAATTAATGTTTAATGTCTAAACTAAGGGAAAATTTAAACATTTCATAATTTCTGTCTATTTTTCTAGATACACTAGCTGCGTGAATAACTTTGTAATCCCATATAAATGTATAGGATTACAAAGTTACATTTGCAGTTAATGAATCATTGTACCCGTATATAATAGAATAATAGTTGTAGATAGGTATCTATATATATGAGGCATAACAGGAGTGGGTATAGAGAAGGAAAGGGTGTATTCAGCCCATGAAACTGTACAACATTCCTTTAGAACTTCTTTACTGGTGGTAGGCCTCTCATATGTGAGAGGCTGTCTGGGTAGGTACCACCACAATGTCTATTTCTCCCGTCAAACAACAGTTTAAATGCTCTGTTGTGTTTCGCATTGAAGGAAATTGTAGCCAGAGTAACTACTGGACATATTGAGACTTAACATATTATGTCTCAGGTGGCTAGCGCAGTGGAATGTTGCTACTGTTTATGAGCGGTTGTATAGCTTACCATCAGGCAAACGGCTTGCTCGACTCGCCATTCATTGTAATAAAAAAAAATTGATAAACATGACGATGAAAAACTTGCAAATAAATAGACTAAATGGCTCGAAAATATCAATTACCATGAAAGAAAGAACATTAATAATCAAATCCGCTATATTTGTGATAAATTAATTAAAACCTACAAAAATAAGAAAAAACCATAAGACACTTTTTTTAAGACGCTTTAAGAAAAATCGTTAGTGATATTCTAGAAGTTAAATGTACCGAAAGGAAAAAAGTAGGACTCTACAAAAAGACGTGAGATCCCATCAAAAACATCCTGTAAAAAAATAAAGTAAACTTGACCAGCAGCATTATGTATAAATTGTACGATACATTATGTTTTCATGCGATGGCCAAGTCGATGTATTTATTTACAACGTAAAGAATTTTTAATATTGATATGATAATTACTTACATAATAACTTTATACAGAAAGTCCCATAAGCAAGGACTAAATAAATTAATCGACTTGTTGGTATTACATGCATCTCACAACTTTTTGCGGTAGAAAACCTGAGCTGCGAGACTTGGAATTTTTTTACAGGATGTTTTTGATGGGATCAAGCTTTACAGGGAGACGAAAATATCACGGATGATTTCGACGGGTTTGGAGGTCTACCTGATTTTCCAATTGAAAACGAATTTGACTACGATAATCAGGACTAAAACGAAATGTAAAAGTATGAAGATTTTTTTATTTTATTTTGTTTAGTACCTAGCTGTCTCATATAATATACTAGTTACATTATTTTAAGTGCAAATTGAACTCATATTATTATTTTAATAACATTTATTCTAAAACTTTTCTTTCTTTCGTAATAAAAAGCTTTTTAAAAACAATTTGGTATTTGGGACTTTTCTGACAATTTTAATATTCTGCTAGTTCTATTGAAAGTGCTATTTATCAGAAAGGATCCAACCCAACATTTTTTTAAATATCTTTTAAAATATTGAAGTTAACCTAATTCCATTATTTCAATATTAAAATACAAACAAATACCCTCCTTCTGTCACTAAATCAGTAGATTTACTGTACCGCATTTATGACAAAATTCGATATAAACTTCAAAGTCAATTATCTCAAAACTAGTTCGATGTGGATTGGATCTTTTCTGCTTAACTACGTCCAGTTGTGAATATGCTAAGACTGTCTATAGTACTTCGGCCTTTTCGAAAACCATATTGATTATTTGGTAGAATATTATTATTTTCAAGAAACCATTCCAATTTATTTTTAACTAAATGTTCTATTATTTTAATAATTACTGGTGATAACGCTATGGGACGATAGGACATATATTCGTTGGGGTCTTTATTTGGTTTCAATATTGGCAACACTAATTGACGTTTCCAGCACGGAGGGATATGGCCTGTCTCAATAATTTTATTTATTATTTTTAAATAGTAATTTAACGCGTCGTCTCCTAAATTAGCAAAAAAAGAATAGGGAATGCCGTCTTCTCCTGGAGCTGAATCTTTAACACTACTTATAACAAATTTTAACTCGGTCAGTGTAAACAAACTATTATTATTAGTTGATGCTGCGTCCGGAGTATACTCGGGAAATGGAATTACTAATTCTTTTTGTGGAACCGTTGGCGGAGCTAGATGGTCTAGAAATCTTTCCGACAAAGAAGAAGGCATTATGGAAGTACTGGGAATAAAAGATGAACGAAATCTTTTAATACGATTCCATACATCGGAGAATGATATGTTAGGGGATATTGAAGCACAAAAATTTCTCCACCCTTCAATTTTTTTATTCTTTAACAAATTATGTGTATCATTCATAATTTTTACCAGAATGTTAAAATTATTATCAGACATATCATGTCGATATCTAATTTCAGCTTCTTTTCTGTTTTTAACAGCTTCAGTACACTCTTTGTCCCACCACGGTGGAGAAGGGAGTCTTTTAGATAGTTTTTTAAGAGTAAATACTTCATCGGCTGTATTTACTATAGCTTTAGTGAAAGCTTCCACATTTATATGTAAGTCAGGAGATTGAGACAAAGAATTAATTTTTTTTTCGACTGAAGACTTATATGTGTCCCATTTTGCAGAGTCTAATTTATATTTTAAACGAGGAGATTTGGTTTTTGAAATATCAGAAGGAAATTTGTTATATGGTAATGATATAAGAATGGGATAATGATCACTTCCAAATGAAGATGAGAGAGTTTGCCAATTGACAGCTGAAGCTAGGTCAGGAGTGCATATAGATAAATCCACAACACTTTTTCCTTCACAGGGGCGAGAGCAACGAGTTGCAGACCCTGTGTTCAATATGCACAAATGTTGCAAATCTAGAATGTCCAGTAAATTTTCACCATTAACATTTGATGAAGAGCTTCCCCAAGACCTATGCTGGGAATTGAAGTCACCTAACAAGATGAAAGGTTTAGGAATAAAGTTCAGTATTTTACTAATTTCATTAAAAATATTTAAAGAAGGATGTGGAACATAAATTGAAACAAATGAGATATTATTAACATTAATACAAACTATGGAAAAATCATTAGAATGAGAAGGAATGGAAACATTTTTAAATGGAATGTTTTTGGGGACTAAGATGGCCACACCGCCATAGCCATCCTGTCTATCCTCTCTTACACACAAATATCTGGGCAGTCTAAAGTTATATTGAGGTTTTAACCATGTTTCTGATAAACAAATTATAACTGGATTAAATTCATTTAAAAGGTATATCAAATCACTCTTTTTATTGTTTACACTCCGGCAATTCCATTGAATTATGTTTCTGTAATCCATAACTGATTTGATTTAATGTAGTTTCGAGTATTGGTGCAACGTTGGACGGTACAAGAATATTATTTTTAGAAAGAACATTTAACAATATTGTTACAATTTCAGACATGGATAATTGATATATGTTTTCATTATTTTCTTTTTCAGCAGGAAAGGCACAACCATTTCCAGATAGCAGTATATTATTGTATTCATTGAGTGATGTATTATGTGATACTTGGTTAAAGCCGGAAGTGAAATGTGTACGTGGTTTAGCTTTTGAATAAACCGTTTTCTTATAAGAGTAGTTCTTATTATTGGTAACTTGATTACTTTGAGGATTACTGGTAGTAGAATTTTTCGAATTTGACACTACATCAGAATATGGTTTCGAAATTGGTTTATGTAGCTTAGCAGCTTCAGAGTAAGAAATGCAATTCTCAGCCATAGTTATCTTAATGTTTTTTTGACGCAGAAATTCAGGACATGATTTGTTAGTTGCATAGTGATATCCAGAGCATAAACAACACAAACTCTGGTTGTCATTAATGGTACAAGACTCACCAGAATGATCCTGCCCACACTTAAAGCAGCGGGGTGTCCCACGGCATTGGATTTTGGTGTGACCATAACGACAGCAGTTATAACATTGTATTGTCGGGTAGTGATATAACTCAACTGGTATAGCATTATAGCAAGCAAATACTCGCTTGGGTAAAACCTGCCCATCGAATGTTATAACTACTGTCTGAGATGGTTTCCAGGTAGTTGTTCCATCAATAATGGCTTTGAAATTTAATCGTCGTACTTTCAATATGGGACCACAGCCGACAGGAACAGAAATGTTCTGAATAATATCAGAATCAGACCATTCTGTTGGAATGCCCTTCACAGTGCCCATTCTCGTTACACTAAATGTAGGGATAAATGCGTTGTAATTGTTTGATTGTAATGCCTCACAAGATAGAAAATAATTTGCATCTTTAAAACCAGAAAATGATAAAGTTACTCTATTCCGACCAATTCGTTTAACGCTACCATTTATTATATTCTTAAAATTGTGTTTCTTCAGGAAGAATCCAAAACTTATAGGATGTAGTATAATATTGTCACTTGGACTAATTTGTTTTTTTTGAACATGTATAACGTATGGTGCCAAGTCATCCGAAGTGTAAAATTGTCTGGTGGATGTTGATGGTTCTGGGGATTTTTGGGACAGGCTTGCACTTTCCATGGTCTGAGAAACTGTTGGTTCAGGACAAGGTTCAGGACAATCAATGTCGGAGCACTGACAGGATTGCTTTTTTCCATCAACGGACATTTTATTTATTCTTTTTTTTTTGTTGCATTGCCTGCATACTCTTTTAGAGGCTTTGGCGTAAGTACGTTTTCTTGTATTTATGTTACTAGTGGAGCAATCAGTATCCATGCCCGATTCTGACTGTTCCACGGTAACATAGGCAGCTACTTGAGGGGTAGAGCCACCCCCGGGGTCCGGGGGCTCCTCCATCCCCTTACACTATCTACAGAGAAATAACAAACTTACCTACAATGAAGAAAATATATACAAACTACTTTAAAAAAAGTTAAATAAGAATAATATGTACAAACTACAACAAAACTGATCACTTTATATCTATATTTTTAAATTAAATTGAAAAATCTAAAAAGACGCTCCCGCCACAACCAAGTTTCCCGCGCTTTTTCCTGTCAAAACTTGTTTTTATTTGATTGTGAAAGAGAGGGGCAAATGTTATGGTTGCCGATTCATTCTAAATTTTAGTTTAATTGATTTTTAATGTTTGAATATGTAGATGAATTTTACCGGTATCCGGTTTTTTTTTACTCGATTTCAGGAAGTTTTCGATTATTATCTATTTAATTTGTAATCATGGACGTAATAGATGAATGACGCGACTTTAAATTACATTTTAATATTTCAATTATACTTTTACTAATTTTTTTTTTTTTTTTTTTTTTATTGCAATGATTGGCGAGACGAGCATGCCGTTCGTCTGATGGTAAGCGATACGACCGCTCATAAACAGTAGCAACATTCCACTGCGCTCGCCATCCTGAGACATAAGATGTTAAGTCTCAATATGTCCAGTAGTTGCTCTGGCTACAATGTCCTTCAGTCCGAAACACAACAGTGCATTTAAGCAGTGTTGTTTCACGGGAGAAATAGACATTGCGGTGGTACCTACCCAGATGGCCTCGCACATATGAGAGACCTACCACCAGTAATTAGTCGATTATTGCTTTTATATGTTAGCAAAATTATGCATGAATAACCACTCACACGTCCACGTCACTGTCACTTATTTTGACAGAAATTTTCCGATTCCCGCCTTTTCAATATTCATAAACATAAAGCATTATATCCTTGTACCTATTCTAGCTACAGGGAAATAAAAAATAGCTTTAAGTATCTAAAACTATGCAGAATTATTAGATGTGACAATTATTGTACAAATATAATTCAAATGTGTTGTAAACAAATAATAAAAATTCTATACAGATCGAATTTCAATGGTATTTCATTTTCAAATCATGTTTTCACCCATTAAATCATATTACTTACCAATAAAATCCATTTATAAATAAAGTATATACTATAAGCTTTCTTTTGATATCCATATTTTACTACTTAAAGTTATTTTTATCTTATAAAAAAACAAAAAAATATACCCATAATCACATAACCAATTTTTGTTAAGTTTGCGTTTTGCTTAGTGACTCCCAGTTCCGGGTTAGGATTTAATGTTGCCAAGTGATCGTATTCAGTGGAGTCGACATTTCTACTGTTTTTATTTATTTTTTTATTAATTAATTTGACCTTTTTTTGTACATTTTTGTAACAAGTCTTTATATGTTATAAATATTCGTTTTTAATCGAATGCCATAAGCAGAAAAGAACGTCAATTCGCCTTTTTTTTTTCATAACTATTATATTTAATAATAAGGCCACAACTTATGGTTTCGAGACATGCTAATGACTTTGGGAGTAAAACAGCTTAAGATCAAATTGTCGACCAAGATTTCCTGCATGTGCATTTTCCGCCATCTTGAAAAGGGATTTAAATTCATCAATTTTTTTTTTGCAATAACTGTCTGGGTATAAATAATATAAATCAGAATAATCTAGCTAGGCAGATGATGATAAGGTCTGGGAACGCTCGGAAAATATATATATTTACATTTAAGGTTTCCTCGTGACCCAATACGATGCGGAGAATGGACATCAATCCTCAGCCAGCAAAGACGTGAACATTTTTTAAGCCGAATATATCGAAAATTAAATACCTATTAAATTTTACACATAAATATTTGTTTTATTGATTTATATACATGTCTTGCCCAAAACATATCTACGCTCAGATAAAAGTACAAAAACAAATTCATCTTCATATAAAAGTAAAAAGGATATTCGTCTCCATTCCATGCCTTGTCCTACCGACTAATGTCGGTCGTAAAATTTTATTGCATTTTGTACACTGCTTTGTATAAACAACTTTAAACAATCCGCGTAAGGTTGAATTTGCAAAAGATATGTTTATAGTGTGAGTATAACTAAATATTTAGAATTGTCGAGTGTTTGGTGACAGTTTCGAGTGTTACTTTTGTTCGAAACTGTGCATCTTGGGTTTTTTTAAATTAAGGGCAATTGATGTAATTTTTTTCAAATTCAGATATCAGTATTTGTGTAGATTACAAATAAAACCCTTCAAATGATATAAACAACTATTTATTTCATTTCATTTATACATTCAAAAGTATTCGTCGAAATATACAAATGTGTTTATTACAAATATGACATCTTAAGTTGATATAAAGTACACTTTTGCCTTACGTAGCTACAATTTTACCAAGGTTCCCAACTGGGCGTACCTGAATCGGAGGTACCAAAGATACGAAAAAATGTAAAGCCTCTTATATTGGATTATATTTACATAAGCATGTGTATTATGTTATAGAAATCTTTCATCATAAATAAAATTAGATTTTATTAAAATTCTGACATTTGGTACATTGACTTGACACATTATTCATTTAAATATTTATATGAAACTAATATGAAGGGGTAGTAAATAAACACAAAAAACGAAATCGAACAAACATGAATTTAGATAATAATAAACATTTTCAATTGAATTAATTAGGATGCAACAATAATACATGTATTTGTAGGAATGTATTTGTGGTGTAGACGAAATAAAAGTTCACCAAGCATACATTACGCAGTATTCAATTCCGAGGCACACAGATTACATGTTCTTAAGTCTTATTCAATAAGGTAAGGCTATTACAGTCATATCTACACACTGCTTAGTCCCTATAACCGTATACACATACTGTGAAGGACATGGAGCGATAGTATTGCAAGGTTCACAGCAAAGCGGTACGAAATATTATCCCGAAACTATTGCGAGCGGCAAGGCGAGCTAGGCGCATTGCGACGCGGATAGTGTGACGTGTGATAATGGCGCGGCCGCTCGGCCGGCTGCGTTGGCGCGGGTCCGATGACGTCACGAGTACCTGAGCGCCCGCCGAGCCGGGGCGGTGGTGTGCCGTTATTTATCTATGTAATACAAAAATTATAAGTCTGTGTGTGGAGCCTACATATTTATAAAATTACGAAATGTCTACTGTTTGTGATTGTGACATTCATAGAAATCAAACAAATATTTGGAGAGAATATTTACATTTTTGATTATTGAATTGATGAGTAATGATTTCTTCTAAGTTACGAGCATTATTTTCCAAATATTCAATTGGTTCCTTGACTTTTTAATACACGTATACACTGCACAAAGCAATCCTTTATGGTCATTACAGTTGCAACTTCACTAAAAGAAAATACAAGTAAATCTATCAACGCATTTCACAATACTGTTATCCGAAGTTGTTGTAAACTAGTGTTGAGCAGGACATACAAGAGGCAGTACATTTGTCCCGTACATGACGTCAAAATGTAAGAGCGGCTCAACTTTTTAATGTGTACTACTTCATATTTGGTGTACTACTTGGTCTGTAAGGTCATTTCATTGACGTGAGCCGTGAGGCAAAGTTAAGAGCCATAAATAAGTGTCAGTACGCCTCACTTCAATTGAAGTGGGACATTGTACTGGCTCGGTACAAAAATGAGGCTACTCTGACAAACTCTTTTTCAAGTCATGTCCTACTCAACACTATTGTAAACAACATGACGGCCCGGGGCGCAGACGCCCCCCCCCCCCCCCCAACCGCGGGTGTAGGATTTGCGCGAGCGGGGGTAATGTCATGTCGTGATATAGAGCATAGATTAAAATATCGCAAATGTTTTACGGGCGGTTACTGGGCCATGAATGTACCTAATCAACCAACCATGGACGTAGTATCAAATGGACTCGACATTCGAGTTCCACCGTAAGGGACAGACATAAAGTAAAAAAAAAAAAGCATTTTTATTTTTTATGCAAATATAATCCTATTTTTCAATGTATTCTATGAAATACTAATTGCAGATGTTAGTAATAATGAACGTCTACATTTATTTTTACCAATATACTAAATAAAATGCACTTACCAGTGAGAGGTTATATTTTCATATTATCGTTTAGATCGGCTATCACAGCCAATAATAAAGCAGCACACCATACCTTTTGTCTTATAATCAGTTTCAACACTCTTTTACATACATTTTTGACCGCAAATATTCGTAAAATACTCAGTAATTCAAGTTTATAACAAACCGCACGTCTTATTTGTTTGGGTACACGCAGTGTTCCCCTACAAAATTATGTGAAACTATGACAAGGACCGCAAATTGTGTTTTGTCACTTTCATTTTTTAAGGTTTATGCATAAGTCTAAGTGAGATGGACTATATATGTCAAATGCATGTCAAGTCTATTGATACTACGTCTATGCAACCAACTCATGCCGCCGCGCCTCGCAGGATATTTGTTTGCATGTGTGTAGTAATTTTGGTGTCCGTGCATAGTTCGCAACGCACACACCCATGAATATCGAAAGCCGCGACTCCAGCAGCAGGCTGCAGGCAGGCAGGCAACATTATGCATTTTTGTTTAGTAAGGTTTTATTTGTTTAAATATGTGATAAGCATTGTTTACTATTTTGTTTCCATATTAATTGTAGTGCTATCGTTTTATTAGTAAGATTGATGATTTTTTGAAAATATTATTTAATTGTGAGGTTTGTGCTGAAAATATGTGTTAATTAAAAATCAAAATAACAATTCGCACCATTTTCATTCAGTGAAAAGATTTAAATTGTGTGCAAAGGTAGGTGTGTACCCGAGTTAAAATAACTAAACCAGCAGAAAGGGAATGTATCTCGAAAGTTTCATGTTAAAAGTTAAGAACCGCACAGAGTACATTACTATATATGAAATAGAGGTCTATTTTCATGCTCAAAATGGAAAACACATAGTTGTCAGTTCCAAAACAAGTAGAAGATGGCGCTGTTACACAAATAACGCTGGGTACCTCTTTATTTATCGGTAGATGGCCCTGTTACACAATTAATGCTGGGCATACATAGAATGGCTTAACACATCATTATTCGCCAATAGATGTCAGGAAGTCATATTTTCGGTTTGTATTTCTGTTTTTATTTTTTAAACATGAATTCTAATTATTAATATTCCGATTTCCTAATTAATATATTAACATAATATTGTTCGGGTTCGATTCCCGCACCGAAACAAATATCTGTGTGAAGTAGAGGTATTTGTTGTGTACTTATTTATTTATTTGATTATATATTTGGATATTTGATTACAATATATGACATCATATTTTCAATAAACAGTGATGTGTCGGAATTGATATTGACAGCTTTTCAATAATTTTCGCCTGCCTCCAAACCATTTAAAATCCACTAAAAGCATTTTTTCCCAACCAGGACCAAACTACCAGATTTTGTGGAAAATCCACTAAGTTGGTAACACTGGTGAAAAAAAGCTTGAAAGATGGCCGCCCATGTAAGTTCTTGTCCAGACGATATTTGATACAAATGTTAGCCGGTTTAAAACAGCGCGGGGCCAATAAAAAAATAACTAATTACGTGTACTAACATGAATGGAATATAAATGACTTAGTCCTATCAAATGTTAACATTGTTATACCTAGTTTTTTAATGTATTTATTGATTTTGCATTAATGAAATTTTAGCGATCGAGACATGCAAAGCTGTTATCCTTTTTATAGTGTTTGGTTTAGAAACCAAATTATAGTTTATGGTAGATTTTTAAGAAAATATCCTTAATTACGATGAGATTTGTATAGGTAAAGGTACTGGTAGGTATAGCGTAATCCATTTCAATCAAAAATTGTAATAGTATTAAAAAATTACGAATAAGGGTAGTTAAGTGGTGGTTGAAAATTAAAACAAAATAAAAATAATCAATTATTATTATTATTACAATCATTGAATAAATATTTAATTTACTGACAATTTCAAACCTATAAATTAATAATTAAAGATTTGTACGATTTATTTAGTATTTTTTTTTATTTGGCCCGGCATAGTAGCCCGGCACAGTGCCTCTGCCTCTGCCTCTGCCCGGGCCTCGGTCTCCCCCATTTCCGCACTGCCCGCTCAATGTAAAGTTCAAGTTAACTCTTAGCACTAGTGATGGTTTTTTATTTGCTTAATTGACACAAACTATGCATGCACTCTATCACTGAAATAAAAAGTAAAACACTCACGAGCATTCTTGCTTTTCCGTTGATGACCTAAAATTAAAAATGTATTTTATTATTATTCTTTTTTATTTCAATAAATTTGTCCAATTGTAATATGTACTAGTTTTGTATCAGAATAACTACGTTAGTAAAGCCGGGTACAATTTATAAAATGCGGCTGATGGACGTAGCTGAAGATATTTAGAAAATTGAACATTCTGCCGCGCCGTATTCATTTCGCGCGCCATTATTACCACTCTTCAGCCGCGTTCGGCAGCCGTATCTTATAATTTGTTTTTGGTTTAATAGTAGATCATTTCAATGTTCGGATTATTCGCAGTCGCGCATCTATACTTTATCGTAATCTACGTAACGGTTTGCGGTCCCTGATGGCGGTTTCCATTCCGTATATACAAATTGGCGGTGACATAAGTATTTTTTTTTTGGACCACATATAGGGTACCGCATCAGCAGCCCATACACCAAATTTTATTAATTTATCACCACCCGTTTAGCCACAGGATAGTTCTTTAGTTTTCAATATTTAACCACCTGCTGTAGCGATTTGGCTAGGTCATTGACACAAACGAATAATAAAGGTCAAGTGCAATAAAATACAAGGTTTTATTATTAGTTGCATAGAAATAATATCAATAATTGAATTTAGACCTAATATCCATGATAGTAAGACTCATAACTTCGCGACGTCGTGATGTCGAATAGGCAACGTCGCGTCGTTGATCAAAATGAGGCTAGGGTGGCAACGACTTCATCGATCATACAATATCAATATTATCGATATAATTCAAACTTTATTATTTAAAATTAAAGAATTCAAACTTTATTAATAAAAACCTTTATTTATCGACAATATTAAAAACAAATGTGATACATAAAAGGAGATACACAACTCACATCTACATTTTATACCTACTTAATATTGCTATGGGTCATGTGGCAACATCCGAGACATCATTCGGTATCATTCTGTATGGGTACTGTTGAGACGCATTTTTTCAAAAGCAGGCGCTATGGTGACAATGTAGAAACCCGCTGATTAGAATGAAACGTGGAAAATAACTTTTACTAAGTCTTTGTTTTTGTGTATTTATTTGTACTGAGGTCTTTTTGGCACGCTTTGAATATGTTCTGATAACTGTGTTAATTAATATGATATTCTTTGACATTTACTGCCCTAAAAGTATTTAAATATGAATTATGCGGATTTTCATATTTCAATTGACGACATTTATTTACACTCGATAAAAATATCGATGAATTTTTTTATGCATCTCTAATCGTGCATCCTTCCCCACCGCGCCTGCTCCTGGGATTACCCGCGACTTCTGGGCAGTGTTGCAACGTAATTACACTAAAACTATTTGTGCTTCATTTAATGTAAAATACCAAAACAAAGTATACAGTAAGAATAAAACATACTGGAATATGACTAACAAGATAAATAGTAGAGCTATTTCTGACACTTACTAACTGTTGTCTGTTTATCACTACAAAATAATGATATAGGGTCTTTTATTTCACCGAGCCATCCTTAAATTTTCAACCAAACCATAGATTCGATCTTAGTGTGGGGTCACGACTATGTATCTCCAGTACTTAATGATGAATTTTAGAAAAGTAACACATACAGCGATTAACTTCTTTAGTCTTTTTACGGAATACTTGTAACTTTTAAGAATGTATGTTTATTTTCGCTTTCTATGAAAAAAGCCCTGTAATAAACAGTATAATAATCTCCTCTATTTTATATCCATCTACGATATTTTTACGAAACTTTTTCTGTATTTTTTGGAATCTAACCTAGCAACACTGCAATCGGCGATCGACGGTCGAAGGTCGACGATCGAAGGTCAGGTGTCACGGGCGGGGGCGGGGGCGGGGGCGGGGGTGTAAACTCGGGAGTCGGCACCCGCGCCACCTCGTCAGTGAGCCGTACTTGTTCTTTGCGAATGCGCGTGCGTTGCTCACAACACATTACGAATTACGATAGCATTTTATGTTCATGATGTCGCGATTTACAGCTGTGGAATACACTGATATGATTTGTTTGAAGGTCTATTTAGCGGCAGTAATATTTTACGCGACGTGCTATTTTCATCCCCCTGCGCAAAAATAAGACTGAATTTGTGTACTAATTGTAAGTGGCATCGTCGCTCCCAACCCAATGAAGCAATTTGGACTTACATAATTTGTGTAAAAGGTGACTTGAATAAGAGCGTTTTCAGTAGTTATTCTACGAATACAATTATGCCTAAAAACTACCAAGGATTCATCGCGCCAAATCAATTTAAAGCCATTTGCGACGCGGCGACGAAAAATGCGGCGTTGCCGCTCTTATGTCTGGGTCAACGGAGGGCAGTAGGTAACTTATAAAGCGTGTTGTATTTAAACCAAATTATTTTATTATTTAGTTTGTTTGAAAATATCATTTTTTCAATTTTAATGTGATTTAAAATCTAATCATTTTAATTTGTTTTAATTGACGTTATTTAAAGACGTTGTAATTTAAAGAAATTATAACACCGACACTTTGTATATACATATATATATATATTTAATATCCTAGATTGTGTCCCACTGCTGGGCAAAGGCTTCCCCTTTGTCATTCCATTTGACCCTGTCCTCGGCGAGCTCTTGTGATTTTGGTTCTAATGTATCCAACTTGTCTTTCCACGGTTTGGATGCATATTTGGAGAAGAAATATTGAAATATTTAAACTGAATTAATAAATTTATTCTTTGATATTGAAAATTTAAATCACCATATCATTTATCACACTTAATTTACAACAATCACATCCAACATCAAACATACCACACATTCTAGTTTGAACAAAAACTTTGGAACCCAAAACTGATCTTACAAAATATGGCGCGCGACTTTCTACGGAATACTGGAAATCAATTAAATATTGAATTGTTTTGATATATTCTCAATTATCCAATGGCACCTAATTATTCTTTATGATATGTTTTCTATCTCTAACACTTTATTTTTCATTTTTTCATAGAATTGACACAGAAATATTTAATGAAAACCGACAAACAACGATCGTGATTTACTTTCGTGTCTAAAAAACTTCGAATCACGCGTCGAATATGGCTTATTTTTAGATAACTGATAATTATTAATGTAAAGGTATCTTTTAATAAACCATATAAGAACAATAAGAGAGTTACAAATCAATATTTACATTTTTATAAACTCCTGCGCACCACTCGTCGTTGTTCTCAAACAACACACGACTTTGCCTTTTTTTTTTTTAATATGCCTATTGCTAATTTATTTTTGGCCAATGTTAGATTAAAGGTAGTTTATTCAAGCATTATATATATTTTTTTCATAACGCTTTTTGTAATATATTTTGAATTTAGGACGCTTTTTCATTACTAGTGTATTTTCCTATAAAAATGACAGCTTACGTCAAAATTGGAGGTCGGGACGTTTGAGTGGATAACAATAAGTTCTAATTTTTAAATATACGAGATTAAACATTTAAATAATATTCATTTGATTGAAAACACCTTTAAAAATAGTCGAATCGGTAACCAATCGAATAGTACCGGTAAAAATCTCACATTCATTATAGACAGATTGAGCGGGAAAAAAAGTCAGGGCCAGTATTTTCAAAGTTTCGAAAAGTATTGTTAAAGTAAAATATTCTTTCTATTTATAATTCATGTGTGGTGATAATAATGACCATAAGGATGGAGAGAATTCTATTTATGCCAACAGGGATGAATAGTTTATTATTTATTTATTTAATTCTTTATTGTACACAGTAAAAAGAAATAACAGTTTAGAGACAGTATAAAACAACAAAGTACAAATGGCGGTCTTATCGCTCTAAGGCAATTTCTACCAGACAACCATGGGATGGATATATGAGTAGGAAAAAAAGAAAGGGCAGTGTAAAATAAAGACAAATGAAATGAAAACATATAAATACATATTGTATATACTTACACACAAGTATTGTACATATACATACTTATATACATTTATAGACGAATAAACATACATATATATACACACATATATATATATATATATATTACCAATATAATCAATAAGAGGAAATAATCGTGATCAGTTTATAGAGATAGGTAGTGTTCTTTTAATAGCTTTTTAAATGATGACAGTGTTTGAGCCTGCCTCACCACAACAGGAAGTTCATTCCACAAACGAACAGCTTGAACACTGAATGATTTATCCATAAATGTCGTGGTGTGGACGGGCATTCTCAGCTTTAGGTTCTCAGACGACCTCAAGGACCTCGTATGTGACTCATGAAGAAAAAGAAATCGTTGTTTCAGATAAGAAGGAGTGATAGGATAGAATAAAATATTGTATAGAAGTGACAGTATATGGGTATAAGTTTAGTAGAACTTTGAGATGAGTAGAGTTCGACTTTGACTGCCGGTTTCGAATTTCAAGACAATTTAACCATACTCCTAACCATCGATGTTCTTAACTGTGTATCCTTGTCGTTTAATACTGAAATTAATTGTACCAGAACATAGAAGTACCTGTAACAAACTGAAAATCACGGACAAAATGTACGACCAGCCACGCAAGAAGGAAAACATTGTAACATTCGAGTAACAGAGACAGCAACAGATTACCCAAATGGAGATTGCATTCCGTATAAAACACTGAAGTTCAAAAATTTTAACTTGAATGAAGTCGCTGTTGTCTGCTATCCTTTTCTTTACAGTGACAATGAATGTACTTCATTCAATTTCTTTAGAGTGATCGATGAACTTCATTCATCGATCACTCTCTCAAAAGGATAGCAGCATGGATACAAGTAAAAGTAAGAAGTATACAAGTAACGGATAAAAGTAAGGAAACTCAATAATTTACACTTTTTTAATATATTTATTAACTAATACGTTCCACTGTGTCTGTTACGAATATCGGCCTCTTTTTTCGTCGTACAGGTGGCTTCATTCCAGTGTGTACCTGAACACAAAAAAAACATCATTTTGTTAGCCTCCATGGCACAGTTGGTTAGACGCCCTGTGAAACGAGAGGCCGCGGGTTCGATCCCCGCACCTAGAGAAATGTTTGTGTGGTCCACAAATATTTCTTTCGGGTCTGGGTGTTTGTGAGACCGCAAAAGTCTCCTAGTTCCTGATACACGACACAAGACTCGATCTTAGTGTGTGGTCAGGACTATGTATGTGACTGTTGGATAATGATAATAATCCTGGCTCTACTAAGTGACTTAATTGGTTATATGCATGACCATCCAAACAGAGTATCGGTTTACTTAGTTCAGGAAACAAGGCTACAAAGAATTGTACTTTTTTTGTGTCTAATAAAATAATTTTATTGTTTATTATTACTCACATATTGATGTCCATTCAACGCCGCTGGTCCTTTGAAAGTCTTCGGACATAACTTACAAGCGAACGGACGATCCGTGGAGTGTACCCGCATGTGATTCTGTGGACATATCTATAGATATACCATCTCAGGAAATACGTTATAATTTTCGAATCTATAATAATATAACAATCTTTATTGCCACACAAAAATAAATATTACAAACAGTTTGCAGCGGCCAGTGTCGCAGTAGATCAAATAAGATTTAACAAAATATATTTCCATTTGGCGACCATTCGGTTCAAATCTCTTAATAACATTATTAAATAAATAATTGTACGCTTATTTACTAAACTTATACATATGTAATCGATTTGTGTGTATACGAATGTGTGCGTGTGTACGTGTGTGTGTGTGTGTGTGCGTGTTTGTGCGTGCGTACGTGCATGCGTGCGTGCGTGTGTGTATGTGTGTGTGTGTGTGGGTCTGTTAAAATTTTCATATTAAGCTGGTGACAAATCTTATCTACAGAAAGTATATTGCAAAAAAATGTATATATCTAGACCGCATCTATAATCAACATTTATAAGAATTTCTAAAGTATGTAAGTCCACCAACCCGCATTAGGCCAGCGTGGTGTACTATACGGCCTAACCACTATCAATCGTAGTCTCGATTGTAGAGGAGGCCCGTGCCCTGCAGTGGGACGTATATGGGCTGATACAGATAGACAAAATTTCCAAGTTCGTTTAAATCAGACCAGTTTATTAACAATTTGTTGTAAATTAACAATAAATTATTTTGGTACAAGTATGTTACGAAATATCATGTAAGGTACATACATACATACATAAACTCACGCCTTTTTGACGTGACAACGTCTTAAATTAGGTTGCGGCTGGGAGTCACTTATGAAAAAGTGTAACGCCCGGTAACGTTACGATGAGTCACCGAACGAGAGAGAGGCCCGCCGAATGCCTTGCGTCTCTCTCCCACTCAATTTAATTATATTTTTTTTCAGTTTCACCCACTTTTTCCAAAATTGTCCCATAGCCCCCCCCCCCTGCCTTCCCCCACCCTTATTCCGAAATAGTGCCTATTAGCCTCCCCACGAAACCTACCCCCCCTCCCCTACCCCCACCCCGAAAATTTACCTCACCCCCCCCCAATCCTATCTCGGCCAACATAGGTCGTAGACCCACCGAGTTTGGTATCCTCGGAACCGTCTTGGTGAGGGCTACAAATTGACCCCGCCAGAAATCCCAAATTACGCAAAAAATTACCCCCCCAAAAAAAAATATTTTACCTCCAAAACAATTAATTTAAGTTAGCCTCCCCACGAAACCTTCCCCCCCCCTCCCTTACCCCCAACCCGAAAATTTACCTCACCCCCCCAATCCTATCTCGGCCAATATAGATCGTAGACCCACCGAGTTTGGTATCCTCGGAACCGTCTTGGTGAGGGCTACAAATTGACTCCGCCAGAAATCCCAAATTACGCAAAAAATTACCCCCCCAAAAAAAAATATTTTACCTCCAAAAAATTTATTGACGTGACAACGTCTTAAATTAGGTTGCGGCTGGGAGTCACTTATGAAAAAGTGTAACGCCCGGTAACGTTACGATGAGTCACCGAACGAGAGAGAGGCCCGCCGAATGCCTTGCGTCTCTCTCCCACTCAACTATGATCGGTCTGCCGCGCGCGCAGCACTAGAGAATTAGGCGCATTGAATCGGCGCATGCTTGTGTCTCTGTCTTTGTCTTTCTCGAACGTTCTTGGCGTTGGAAAAACAAGAAAGCGTCACAATACAAGTTCACACGTGTGGTTAAAGTATCGTCAGCTGTGTCTGTAGTGAAAATATGGAGTGCTTAGATTCGTCATTACATGTACAATGTTTTAGTAAACAAAATATATTTCTATAGTTAAAATTTGTGCAATTCTTATTTTCATTCAATTCCTTGTTCCTATTGTGCAATTTAATTATATTCATATCAATAAATATTCTACCGAGAAAAAGACGTTGTCACGTAAAATCTTCGCCCGTAAAACCGACTTTACAGGCAACCATTTTTTTTTCCCAGAAGGGGTAGGCAGAGGTGCCAGGGCACTCACATTTCGCCTTGTATGTTCCGTCCCATGATGTGATAGGTGGCGAGCCTATCGCCATATCGGGCACAAATTCCTGACTCTGGGCTGATAATGAATAGAAAAATCCAATATCACTTTGCCCAACCCGGGATTCGAACCCGAGACCTCAGCTTTGTAACCGTACCGGAGTACAACTACGCCACCGAGGCTGTCATGTAAGGTATCATGTAAGGTAAAGAGTATTAATATGATAAACTAGCGGTCGGGCCCGGCTTCGCCCGGGTGCAGATAGTTTTTGAGTCCAATCCACATCAAGAACATATTATTTCGCGTGTCTACTAACTATATTTCCCGCGTGCCGTCGACTATATTTCCCTTCCGTAGGAGAGGACATCCCGTGCCAACAATTTGAATTTGAAAGAGTAGAAAATATGTATATTTGGTTTCCTGACTCATCCCACGGGAACACTACATTTTTCGGGATAAAAAGTAGCCTATGTGTTAATCCAGGGTGTCAGCTATCACTATACCAAATTTCATCAAAATCTGTTGAGCCGTTTTTTCATGAAAGAGTAACAAACATCCATACAAACTTTCACCTTTATAATATTAGTAAGGATAACCAGGGGCGTGCGCTCCTTGTAGGCAGAAATGTAGTGTTTTACTTGCCATTCACAGATATTTTAATAAAACTTTCGTATGTTTTAGATGACTTCAATTAACAGTAAATAAATGAATAAACAAAATATAACAACTTAAAAATGCCTAATATTTTATAAATAGCACTTATTTGCAAGCACACAAACATTATGTTTACCAGGCGTGCACGCCGCTGTAAATAGCACCTACCCTCATATGAGCCGCCTTGATGAAACCCTTAGGACACTGAGGGCATTTGAAAGGTCTTTCTCCTGTATGAGTTCGTTGGTGGTACCTCAACTCGCATTTATTCTGACAACATAAAACACGGTATAATATATCACTACATAGTATAAAACAAAGTCGCTTTCTCAGTCCCTATGTCCCTTTGTATGCTTAAATCTTTAAAACTACGCAACGGATTTTGATGCGGTTTTTTTAATAGATAGAGTGATTCAAGAGGAAGGTTTATATGTATAATACGTACGTATTGTACAGAAATCTATTTGTACCCGGGCGAAGCTGGGCCGGGCCGCTAATTTCGTATAATGATTTCTTAGATTAGACGAATTTGAATTTCGAAAGCTGTAAATGCTTTCGTGGTCACGGGGCGGACTGAGTATTAGTCAACAATTTAACAACCCTTAATTTACAATTATTAAATAAAAAATGAAAATTGTAACAGTACTATTTACTTAACCTACTTTGGGACTTAGATATAATAAACTAGCGACGCAATCCAGTTTCACCCGGGTGCAACTAAACAATAAAAATGTGTGTGCGCGTGTATGTGTATTTGTTAATTTGAACTTTTGTGTACCAGAGTTAATGAAAATAAAAGGGTGTACATTATTATTTTAGGAAAAACTATGTATTTACCACCTAAATTGCGAAGATAAAAAACATTAAAATTGAATCACCATTTTTTTGCAAATTTTTTAGTTGTTTTGTGCCTGAAATAACTAAATTTACCAAATGACGTTTTGACACACATACACACGCACGCACACACGCACGCACACACGCACACAGACTGCCAGTTTGTTTTCTATACATACCGCCAGTGCCTTCCCACAAAGTTCACATATAATTTTCTTTCTTAATACATTAGGCTCGGCGTGGACGCGACGATAGTGAGCGCTGTACAAATTCTGCTGGGGGAACCATTTGTTGCACTAAAACAAGGGGATATATTCTGTATCTGTATCAGCCCATATACGTCCCACTGCAAGGCACGGGCCTCCTCTACAATCGAGAGTACGACTGAGAGTGGGGATATATTATTAAAGGATATAAGGGGAGAGAGGGGAGGTTATTAAAAGGGAAGGTGTATGTCATTAAAAGGTAAATTTGAAAAATTTAGGGCAAGTTAAGTTAAGAAGTATTGAGACCCGCCCAGTGGTCAAGGGGCGCCAGAATTCCACCACGGTATCCCCTGCCTGTCGTAAGAGGCGACTAAAAGGGGTCATCGGGGTCGCTAAGCACACAGCGGGGGCTGTGTGCTCACGTCGGGAGTGACCCCGAGATGGGCGGCAGAACGTGTGGCCTCGTGTCTGTCGCGGACGCCCATCTCACCATGGGCGTCCGAAGTAGGGAAAGAGGGGGCATCTGCGCCCTCCCAACATGTGAGGAGCCATATTTGGCAGTGCGCCGGGTGACACGGCGAGTTAAATGGGCGCCATTCGCCTGTCCACATCGCCTGTCACCCATAACGCGCGTGATGGCCACCGAGAGGTTTTAGTCGGTATGCCGGCAAAAGATCTTTTTAGATCTCGGTAGGGACCCAGCCTGATAACAGGCTGGAAGGCCGGAGACCCCGACACGCCCCTTCCGATCTCCCCCGAGTGTCGGAAGGAAGGCTAAAGGAGCAAGTATTGAGAAAAATATTTCACAATTGCAATTTTGTACTCGTATAGGTACTATCAGAGAGCTTAGACATAAATACCTTTTTGAAAGGAATATAGTATATATCCAAAATCCACACCATTTATGTATCAATGATCCTGAGCCCAATTCCAAAAAAATGTAATCTATCAGACACTATGAGACACTTTCGGTCTCACAATATTCACAAACAAATAAATATTTGTCTCAGTGCGGCGATCGAACCCGCGTTCTTTTGTTACACATCTAAGGAACTACGCCATAAATACAGTAATAAAAAAACTCTTTTTTTTTACAGGATTTGATGGCAAAAATCAGGACAGATGAAACTAAATATTCGTAAAAATCACCCTTACCTTAACACAAGGGTAGTTGCCCTTACTTGTCCTCTCTCGATGAGTCTTCAACAGATGATCTTTCAGCATCAAACGAGCTGTAAAGCTGTCTCCACAATGAACGCAATTCGCGCGCGATTCGCACGAACTCGCGACCTCTGTGTGCCGCCTTAGAGCTTCGTTATTCATGAACTGGGTTTTGCATTTCGTACATTTCGAGTCTGGAGGGAATTTTAGCTGAAAATAATATTAAATAAATATATATATATATTTTATTATCTCTATTTACAGCCGCCGCCAATAAACAATCCCAATCCAAAATTTGCCGTTTAAGATTATAATGCCAATAATCAATCTCAGTAGGGAAAAAACTATGGCAACATGACAAGAGACCAATCGAAAAGTAGAAAACAATTCAGATTGACTTCAATCTAATTTTTTCGATTGATTACACAAGGGAACAGCATTTTTGTTGCTTGAAAAATTTTGACTAATATTATACATTTTTGGGGTGCTGATTTCAAATCCGAAGTCAGATTTTTTGTATTAGCTTTAGTTTTTGAGAAATAATAAAATGCGTTATTAAAGAAAAATCCACTTTTTATTAAGAAAACAATAAGAAAAACAACCACTACTTGTCTAAAAACTTTCTTTTATAAGATTTTCTTGCTTGACTTGGTTCACAAAGGCTGTTTTTAATACTCCAACAATAGTCCGCCATCATGTGAGCATTCCAGTGACCCTGGTAACGTTCCTCCATAGTTCGAATGTCTTGATGGAACCGTTCCCCTTGTTCTTCACTCAGATCATCAAGATTTTCCGGAAAACGGTCCAAATGGCTGTGGAGGAAGTGTGCCTTGATACTCATGTTACAACCAAGCTGTTGAAAGTGTGGCAACATTAGTTTTATGTGCTCCACATAACTTTCATCCTTTTTGTTTCCAAGAAAATTTTGTACAACCCAAACGAATTCATTCCAGGCATTCTTTTCAGGTTCAATCATATGACTACTAAAATTTTTATCCTTTATCAACCGTCTTATCTGTGGACCATCAAAAATTCCGGCTTTAAGTTTTTCTGTGCTCAAATTATGGAACTTTTTAGAGATGTATTTGAAACAATCACCATCTTTGTTCAGAGCATTGACAAATTGTTTCATGAGCCCCAGTTTGATATGTAAAGGCGGCAGTATTATGCGATCCCTGGGCACAAGGGGTTCTCTTATCACATTTAGTGTCCCCAGAACCATAGCTTGCCTAGAAGGCCAATCTTCTCTAAACCAATACTCAAATCAACCAAACAAAAATAACAATCATTTTGATGATTTGAAGGTTCCGGCCAAATCATTGGTGTTTGAAATTTAAAATGGGATCTTTTCTTATTCCTCCATAATCTTAGAGACTCCACACATGTTGTACATGCCATATGAGGGACCCAGTACTTGTCACGGGTGTCCAAACCGAATCCAAAGTAATCAAAATATACCTGTTTTATGAACTCCGACACACTTAGTCTACAAGTTTTAAATGTATATTCACCACAGATATTACAAAAGCAGTTGGGATCGTTTTAATAAATATATCTCAACGTGGACATTGTTAAAAAACGATTTTTTTCGTAAACAGTTGGAATAGATTCCAGTTTAAATGTGATTAGTACAAAAATATGTCTGACAGCTATATCTCTAAAACTAAAGCTGTTAGAAAAAAAATGAGGATAGATTTGAAACAAGCGACGTCACATTAGTAAACAACAAGCATAAATTTCCATGCAACAAAAAAAAAGTTTAATTTTGTTCCCTTGTGTTATTGGCATTGGCCGTTAGCCAGTACATTTAAACTGGGATTGTCGTAGTTAAGCGCAACTTATTTTTAATTTGCATTCCAGTATTTGGGCGTAAGAGTATTATATTAAAAATCCTTGTACATCCCACGGGAACACTACATTTAGTCGGGATACGTAGCCTATGTGTTAATCCAAAAAGTCGGCTACCTACATACCAAATTTCGTCAAAATTGGTCCAGCGGTTTGACCGTGAGGTAACTTAATTTATATTAATTTATTTATTGGTCTCCAACTAACACTACACATAACACACATTCAATAAATTACATAATTTTTAAAATGAGCACCGTGCGTCTTAAATTACAAGACACATCTTGTCCAAATCGTGGGAAATACAATCAAATAGAAATAAATGAAGTAATAAACACAAAAACTATTTTTAATATTAGTAGGATGTAGGATTATCTATACATAATATAAATAAAATTGAAGTGTTTGTAAAGTGAAAATTAAAGAAAATGCCCAACTACATATCGTTATATACACGATACATATAACGAAAATCTTAGATTTTTTTGTCTGTCTGTCTGTCTGTTTGTTCCGGCTAATCTCTGAAATGGCTGGTCCGATTTTGACGGGACTTTTATTGTCAGGTAGCATATAATAAGGAGAAATTTAGGCCACATTTATTTTAGAAAAAATCTTTTATTTTAGAAAAATACAAGTTTTTGTTAAATTCCACGCGGACGAAGTCGCGTGTACAGATAGTCTGCTATTAAATATGATTACCTACCTCCTTATGGGCCAGTTTCTTGTGTCCATTAAGTCCGAAGTCCGACACAAATGACTCTCCGCACAGTTCACACCAAATCAACTGAGACGGGTGGATGAGACGCATGTGCGTTAGATACGTCGATTGCTTCCTAAAATGTTGAGGGTAGATTGCAGTTTTTAAATTATTTTTTACAAGATATTATTTTTCATGCTATGAGTGGCGAGACGAGCATGCCGTTCGCCTGATGGTAACCGATAATTATCATAAAAAAATACTAAAAATCAAAGAGTTCTATCAAAATATGTAAGAGGAGGGGAGGTACGGTGATCAAAACCACGCTCTTCACTCATTTTTGTTTATTTAAATCACACCAAATTACTTATTGATAATCAAACAATGAACTGATATATTCGTTACTAACAATTATTATTATTCACTTTCACTGATTATATTAAAATACTTGTAATAATTATAATATTTTGGAGCTGTTCACAGTTGTAGTGCTTCTAACAAACTGTTCACTTGACATCTGCTTGCGCCCCTTTTATAGTACTGAACAAACAACATGACTCAGACACTTGTTTTTATTAAATTTTATAGACTACCCGCATCTTGCGCCGATAAATATAATTGTAGTGTATTGATAAATTCAGACTCTTAGCATCTGTCGTCTCGAACTATACACTACGCGAACCAAGGGTGAGTGAGATAGATATAGAAGGAGATAGATCATAGACGTGGAGGACGGAACGGGGTGTGAAGACGTGGTGTATAGCAAACGAGCCGATAAATATTAATAATTGTATTCTACTACAATGTTACACATATTAACCGTAAATAGTGACTATTACAATAATTAAAATTGTATTCTAGATGAAGATAACATTAAGGCTGGAAGGTCTCTCATATGTGAGAGGCCGCCTGGGTAGGTACATGCTGTTCGACTGATGGTAAGCGATATAACCTCTCATCAACAGCAACAAAACCAAAACATCATGCATTACAAAGCAATGCTTGGCAATCCAATGCGTTCGCCATCCTGAGACATAAGATTTTAAGTCTCAATATGTCCAGTAGTTACTCTGGCTACAATGTCCTTCAATCCGAAACAAAACAGTGTATTAAGTAGTGTACTTACTCATAAGATTTGGCGCAGCTGTCGCATTTGTAAGATTGTCCAGTGTGCATCTTGAAATGTTCCGCGGCATTAGACCTACAATAAATTACGTATTTTTGTAATGTCAAAAATCCGGCTCGAAGGATCAATAACGGTCTTATTTTTAACTAGCTGTACCCGCGACTTCGTCCGCGTGGAATTTAACAAAAAAATTATTTTACTAAAATAAAATAAATTTTCTAAAATAAATAGTAATCTAAGTTACTCCTTATTATATCAGCTACCTGACAATAAAAGTCTCGTCAAAATCGGTCCAGCCATTTCAGAGATTAGCCGGAACAAACAGACAGACAGAGGACAAAAAAAAATCTAAGGTCATTTTCGTTATAGGTATCGTGTATATAACGATATGTAATTGGTCATTATTTTTACTTTACAAACAGACACTTCAATTTTATTTATATGTATAGATTAAGTTACAATTCTTGAATTGGAAACGTCTTAGAGTTCTCGACTTTGGAAAATACTAAAGGTTGGTGTCACACTTATCAATTTGTTTACCCTTTTCATACATTTATTGAAGTAAAACTTCATTTAATTAAGCGAATAAATAAATATACCCGACAGTCACATACATAGTCCCGACCCCATACTAACATCGAGTCTTGTGTCGTGGGTACCACAAACTACGAGTTTTCAGTCTCACAAACACACAGACCCGAAACAATATTAGTTTACAATAAGCTTTACAAATTAAATTGCATCCAATAATGATATACAATAAAAATAAAAAATATTTCGTAAAGTAAGATGTATTATAATTTAAGGTTTTATATTTTATGTTTTTGTTTAGTTCCATGGACTATATGGCCTAACAACTCTCAATCGTACTCTCGATTGTAGAGGAGGCCCGTACCCTGCACTGGGACGTATATTTGTTGAAACAAAACATCTCTTATAAAACTTATAGTACTCACGTATTCTTAGACACGTAGTTACACTGTCTACATGTGAACTTCAATCTATGCGACTTCATGTGTCTATTGAGATCCCTCTTATCCTTGTACCGAGACTTGCAAATATCACACACTGAATTACCGCGACTCTGTGAAATTGATACATACATAAACTTATAGTTGTAGGCAAATTATTGGTGGTAGGTCTCTCATATGGATTGAAGGACATTGTAGCCAGAGTAACGGATGGACTTTAGTTTATCTGTCCAAGATATCAGAGTTGGGAGGGAGTGGGGGGGGGGGGGGAGGGGGAAGGTGTCCCATGTCCCCTGGTACCACTCCCATGAAAAGGTGACGCACAATTCCGGAGAAAAACCAATTAATGTAACCTAACTTTAGTTTAGACTTTAGTTTATTTGGCCAGAGCGGCGAAAGTGATCACAGGTGGTAGGGATTGAGTCCCTGATTACAACAATACCACTCTTATTTAAAGGTGGGTGTATATTTTTCGAGAAATTAATGAAAATATTTTCTAACCTGAAATCACATATTAGGTAAAACGGAACGTTATTAATCGTTATTAAGGAGACGAGAAGTGGAAAAAAATAATAAAGATCCCTTCGAAGAACTAATTAATGTGACAAATTTTAGTTTCAATAAATGAACTTTATATAATGCTTGTTGTTTTATTTGTTTTTTAAACAACTTGGAAATCATGTTCCGATGGTAGTTAGTGTACCCACTTTGTGGGAAAAATAGGTCGACTTTGTCTCAAAACCGACTTAGAGCACCCCGACTTCACGTAGACTTTTTGTTACCACCCCTAGAGTGTATATAAAAGCCGGAGGCGCGGAGGGAGAGCAGCCCCCGCCCGCTGTAACCAGTACCGTCTTTACACTAAGGGCACACGGGGCCCCGTGCCCAGGGCCCCCATCCTCAGGGGGGCCCCCAAGAAGAGCCAGTGTAAAAAAAAAGACAAACCGAAAATTTTCCTCACCCATTTACTCACACGTTTCACGACTCCTATAACATATGTACGTATATTTACAAAATTGTAAGGAGTAATAATCATCTATTTCAGTAGATTAGTGATAATATAACTCCACATCCTAAAAGAGATCCCTCCAAACTAAAAGTGAAATGCTATAAATGTGTTCTCTATCACAGAAATAGTAATTATACTACATATATAGGTAGTATGCTTGCATCATAAAAACATTTGTATAACACCAAGGTAGGGGGCCCCCGGTCCAAGGGGGCCCCGAGCTTGAAAGGCCTCAGGCCCGAAGTGGTCCTCGGCCGAGATGCCGTAAGCAGAGAAAGAATGTAACATCTATACATATAAATAAAAAAGAAGTGTCTGTTTGTAAAGTAAAAATAAAAATAAATGTTCAACTACATATCATTAAATACATGATACCTATAACGAAAATGACGTTAGATTTTTTTTTTGTCCTTCTGTCTGTCTGTGTGTTCCGGCTAATCCAAGGCTAATCTCTGAAATGACGTGACCGATATTGACGGGATTTTATTGTCAGGTAGCTGATTTATTAAGTAGTATAAGGATTAGCTTAGGCTACATTTATTTTAGAAAAATTGCAATGCCCAAGCACTCCCCATGGAACAAACGATAGAACACACAGAGAGATCCGAAGTCTCTCCGCAGTCCTAACGGTTCCAATTTGTCCGTGAGATCGGCATCATTGACTATTCGACAAGCTCGTCACTGCAAGGAGTCAAGTGGGTCGAGCTGGTATTTTAGGCACCTGTCCACAGGTGAGAGCAGTACTCCATGTGGGGCCGGATTTGCGCTTTGTAAAGCTTCAATCTATGACCCAACGTAAAGTACCGCTTGGCTCTCTTCAGAATTCCCAACTTCTTGCTCGCCAGTTTGGCTTTGTCCTCTAAATGACTCCTAAACTCGACTTTGCTAGATATTTCGACGCCAAGGATCTCAATACTCTCGGATCCTTGGAGAGTAAGAGTAATTGTGGCGCCATGACAAAGGGATCCTTCCTTCCGCAGTGAACACGCAAACTTGTGTCTTCGAAGGGTTAAATTGGAACTAAGTTCAATTCACCCCATTCGGAGGCCCGCCCCAGAGAGCTCTCGACTTCAGACACAAGTTTAAACCGTCTTTCCATAATGGAATCCCGAGAGTGGCTCCGTTGGCCGATGTACCGCGCGTCACTCGTACTATCATCTGCATAACAATGCATGCTATTAATAGACACGGCGATAGCACCGAGCCTTGTGAAACACCAGCATTAATGGTCTTGGTATTGGAGCAACAGCCGTCCACTGTGACTCTTATGCTCCGACCATCCAAAAAGCTGGCGATCCATTTGCAGAGCCCCTCAGGAATTCCATACGCAGGTAGCTTCGCCAAAAGGGCGCGATGCCACACTCGGTCGAACGCCTTCGCAATGTCAAGGTCGATCGCAATCGCCTCACCCCCACTCTCCAAAGCCTCCGCCCAACGGCGCGTAAGGTACACAAGAAGATCACCAGCCGAGCTACCGTGACGGAAACCATACTGGCGGTCTCTAATCAGCTGGCGATCCTCAAGATACCTCAAGAGCTGAGTTTTTATAACTCGCTCCAAGACCTTGGAGAGCAGGGATGTGACAGCAATCGGCCTGTAACTCAAAGGGTCCGATCGGTCACCCTTTTTGGGGACAGGGTGTACATTGGCGACCTTCCACGGAGCCGGAACCCGGTTAGCTTTATAGGAAAGACGGTAAAAGCGCGTGAGCACGGGTGTCAACTCAGGCGCGCACGTTTTAAGAACCACTGCGGGGATACCATCTGGCCCACTCGACTTATGGACGTCAAAAAGCCTGAGCTCCCGTCTAACAGCACGCTGGGTTATTTTTATGTCAGATAGGAGGCTCTCACAACGCGGGATGTTCGGCGGTGTGGCTCCCCCGACACCCAAAATCGAGTTCGAGGCAAAGAATTAGGTCAAGAGATCGGCCTTCTCCTTTGCACTGTGGGCCAAACTGTTATCGGGCTTACGCAGTGGTAGGAGACTGGACAGGCAGAAATTAACCTCCACAGCCTTAGCGAGCAACCAAAAAGACCGACAAGATTGATACATAACTTCGATATGAAATGATCATAGTAGATAAATGTTAGATTATTTTTTTTCTTTATTTTTCAAAGGGCCCCAAATTCTTGTATGCCCAGGGCCCCATCATAGTTAAAGACGGCCCTGGCTGTAACGAAGGATAGGCACCCGTGCGAGCCGCAGCGGCTGAGGCTGGTCGCCGGAGGCGACCAGAAAGCCGAAGCTGCGGAGGTGAGCATGGGTGCCTATCCTTTGTTACGCAAGGGCGAAGGGGCTGCACTTCCCGCAGCGCCGGAGACGTTGCAGAAGTAAATTTGTTCTGACAACAAGTGTTTTGAGGTTAGGTTACATTAATTGGTTTTTCTCAGGAATGGTGCGTCACCCTTTTCATGGGAGTGGTACCAGGGGACATGGGACACCTCCCCATCCCCCCCACCCCCTCCCAACTCTGATATCTTGGACAGATACACTAAAGTTTTACCCTTTGTAATTCAAGGTGTTGTTTGGTCTATGAGCGGTCGTGTCGCTTACTGAGACATAATATGTTAAATTTCAATTTTTAGTTACTCTGGCTATCTTCCAAACCAAAACACAACAGTGCATTTAAAGTTCTGTTTGTCGGGAGAAATAGACATTGCGGTGGTACCTACCCAGATGGCCTCTCACATATGAGAGACCTACCACCAGTATTAGGAACCAGAAATTCTTTACTTACTGGATCATGCAAAGCTCTGTTGTGTTTCACCAAATTGCCTTCATCCATGAATCCTTTATAACAATCTCCACATCTATAAGGATAATTAAATGCATCCTTTTCTTTGATATCCCTGAATTTGCTGTTCTCTACTCAAAACTGTAATATCAACATCAAAAATCCTTTCAAAATTAGCCATGTTCTCTTTAGTTTCAAAATATTTCCCTTTTTGTTTAAATTTTACTGGCAGATTGTCGTTTTTATCCAATTTATCGCTTAAACTAGGTGTGGAGAGACTTTTTCTGGTTCCGTTCAACTTTTTATCAATTTTTTGCTTGTTTTTCTTCTTTTTTTCTGCATTTACAGCATCATTGTTCATTGGAGAGTCTTCAAAAACATCCATATCATTATGTTTAATTGCATTTGTATTAAAATCATCAGTTACATCTGGTTCAGGTAAGTCATCTAAAGAGTTATCATCATTTTCAATTTTAATTTCAATATCAAGAATGTCAGCTTCGGTTTTAACATTTAGATTGTCATTGTTTGAAGTCGAATTTGCTTTGCAATCAATTATAACTTCTGCTATGTTTAATTCTGTTGCTTCTGTATATTCCATGGTGTATGTTTTTGATATTTTATAAGGACAATATGGTTTTGGAACCTGAAAAAAAAAACTTGCAGATAATAAAAAAGGAATACTTATCTAAAGTATTACTTAAATTTTAATATTATTTGAATTTAACTTCTTGTCTATTATAAGTACTTAATGTATTATTCAGATTAACATTTTTTTTCCATTTGAGTCAAAAGGTCACAAAAGACATTATTACCTAATTATTGTAAAAAAATCTAGTGTTCCTAACACTAGAATTTCTTTCCAATGATAATTTAAACTTTTACAATATTCTCATCACACATAGCACAACCTGTAGTGCGATTCACGTAATAAAATAAGTTCAGCTGCAGTGCAGTTGCGGTTAAGTTTCGATCAAAACAGCTCTTTTCGTATTCTCGTAATACGCTCGCGTCAAGTTTGCGTCACGCAAGCGCTTTAGTGTATTCTACTGCTGCGCGTATATGTCAATGTCAAATAAATTACATATGTCTGACGTACAGTTGACGCGCAGCTCACGCGCAGTTCACGCGCAGCTAAACACTTACAAGAATACCATTTTGTACCAAAGCGTAAACTTAATTGTAACCGCAACGCAACTTGATCGGCGCGTCAAAAAGTTACGTGAATCGCACTACTGGTTTGATTAAGAAGAGCTCAAATAACCACTGTTATTGTCAGCCCGGAGTTAGGAATTTGTGCCCGATATATCATGACAGAACATATTAGGCGAAATGTGGGTGTCCTGGCACCTCTGCCTACCCCTTCTGCGATTAAGGGCTGAGTTTATGCACTTATATAATATTAATTAATTACCATACTTTTCTCCCTGGCATTATTAAGTATTTTAATAGATTCCTTGCATCTCCTTCTAAACGCAGCATATTTATGAAGTAGTGTGACACAGATGTAACACAGACTGACTGGACTTTTTGATAAAACCTGAAATAAACATATTTTTTGTTCAGTCACATTTAACTTCTTTGTTTAGTGGTAGCATGTATGTGAAAGTAGAACAATGTTATATATTTGTGTTCCATATTAAGCATTGTAAAAAGAGTTGTCAATTACATTTTTGTTGTTTCAATTTTACTTAAACCTCATGAGCTAGAATTTGTGCACAACATTACAAAAGCTGACCAAGTTTGAACTACATATTTGTCTCACTTCACAGCCCGGTTTCAACCAAATACATTAAAAACACAGCCTCAATTTAACCAGTTAAATAGTAATACATTACCTCAGGTCCTATAAAATTCTTAAACGTTTCAAGTAGTTGATATTGTTCGATATTATACAATTTTGTCGTTCCTAGACATACATGGCAGCATATCCAGTCTTGTTTTACGATATTCTCCATTTTAGTATTTATTTTTAAGTGATAAACTTAAATTACTAATGAATTTATACGATTTATAATACAAATTTGATACAAATTCAAGAATTTCTTATTGACATGTGTAATGACATTTCCAATGTTTTTGTTTTTAATTTAGTGTTGTATGTTAAAAATATGTTAATAAACCAATGAAAATAGTCGATTCTGCATTTTGCGAATCGTAAAATTGTATCGAATTTAAAAATCGTAAAATTATTATATATTTATACGTCACTACATATTTTTAAAAAATAATTGTTTTCGCGGGTTATTCGGGTAACTTTGTGCATTGATAAAAACACGACAATCGTTTTTTCCACTGTGATCTCCATATACTTACGGGTACAACTTACCCTATGGATACAAGGTGAATTTGCAATGCTGTCTTCTAGAACGCTAATGCCAAGCTATGGTTTGAATATGCGTTAGTTAAAGTCGATGCAGAATCTTTAATACTTAATATAAATTAATTTGTTACCTACTCAATTGCTCTTTCTAAGATCATTCTTTATAGGCTGGTCCATTGTGTTTAGTTTTTCTCTCTATCAAATTATTTTTTGTCTATCCCGACCAGCATGAAGCATCATGGTCCGTTTTCCAGCTGAATCATTCTCACGGTCTTATTCAGAAATAGTTTTAAACATATTTTCGAATGTTTTGTCCCCTTCACATGACTTTTAAATTCAATTTGAGCGAAGAAGACAAAACATTTACATAAAATAGGATTTAAAACAGTGTCTGAATAAGGGCATCAGTCTAATTATATGGTTAATATAAATATGATAAAATAAATTTTTAGGTAAATAGCTGATAAAAAAAGACAACCAGAACAAATTTAGTAAAATAAAACACAATTTATAATAAACTTACACGTTTATTTACTACTTACAGGATTCACTTTTTATTATTTTGTCTTTCAAATAAAAAGGCGTTATTCCTACAGCCCGTCGTTTTTTTTTTACATATCCACTCGTACTATTTTTAAATATATTTTTTCCTAAAAAATTACGTCTAATTCTCGTAAAAGATTCAAATTATGGCCGATTAATTTCTTAAAACGTACGTATTTCCAGAAACAACTTGATGAAACAATGAATTAGAGTTGAAAAATATATCAAATTGTTAAAAGATCCCTCCGTATTTAAATATTTATTTATTATTAAGACGTATAAAATTCCTTTGTCATCATAAAATTGAAAAAAAAAAAGTTTCCCGCGCTAAAATGTGTCAGTACATTGGCGGCAAATTCATCAGTGCAAACGCATTAACTTTATTAAGTCTTTAAATATTATGGCTTACGTATTCATAAAAATGGTGAGGTTATTAAATAAATTTTGTCTATGGATATGAACAGTGTATACAAAATGTATGGATTAGACATTGATTAAGTATGGGATTTAATTTTTTATTTATATTGTAAGTCAGACGGTTTGATGTAAATTATGAGCTTAATTAAGAAAATAAATAAGATAGTCTTTAGCAAAAAAAATGTGCATCTTATGTAATCTTGCAGTTTCTCAAAATACGTAGTAATTATATTACAACTAATGAAGAAATATACAAAATGAATACAATATTATTTGTGTAAATGAGGTATTCTTTGGATTTTATTTGTGGCCATGAACGTGAAATAAATTTCAAGCATGAAAATATTTAAGTATACCAAATATTTATCTTTATATTTAAGTCAAAGGAAGAAATATAAGACTCAGTTTAATATTGAGTAGGCAATGAAAATAATGCTTAGTATACCGAAGTAAATAGGATCAAGTATTGAGCTGTAAAATATAAATTAAAACATAACGTTGCCACGCAAGAAATTCCAAAAAATACCTCAGATTCACACACGGCATACAAATATCAGACGAATTCCTTATATTATCTTTGTATATGTAAAAAAATCGTATTCGTATAAAAAAACATACAAAACATTTTACAAAAATCTTATACGTGCGGTAATGATGTGTACAATATTGCTTATATTTTTCAATTTTTTTAAAATTAATATTGCACCCAAAATGGCGGCGATCGGCTCGTTTCATATTTCGTTTTGAAGCTCACTGTATTTTTAATATGGAAAATAATTGTTTCATGGGATAGGTATAAGCGAACACATTAGATAATGGCAGGCAGTTATCGTAGCTTATAAAAACATTTTTAAGTATAAACATATCTCAGATTCGTTTTAATGCAAATATTTCACATGAAAACAACGCTTGATGGTAAATACAGGTCTCTCAAAAAGTGAAGAGAAACAAAAGGAAAAAAAACGCGAGGAAAGATGTGGGGCTTCGGCTGATTCTGATCTAAGAGGAAATACATTAGTATGAAAACTATTTAACTATGGCAGTATTTCAGTTCTGAAAAACCTGCGCGGTGCAGTTGCCTAGATGCCTTTGAGTTATTTGTGAGACCGAAAAGTCTCTCGTAATTTTTAATACATAACACATCATTTAATTAATCTTAAGGTCTGAAATATGTATGTGACTGTTGGTTATATTTTTTTATTAATGATACTGCTGAACCATAATATTATTGTACGACGTATACTCTCATTGAAATGTATAAAATCCGAAAACTCACCAATCACCGCTTTAAAAAATACAAAAATTAGAAAACTCCTTAAAACATCCAGATAGGTACAAGGGATTTTATATCCTATAGCGGTATCACTAACACATATTATTGCTTAACATTAAAATTACCTACGTAATAAATTCATTTATACGGATTTTATTTGAAAATAATACAATGACTAGTTATACCATTATGGTAGGTTTTCATTTCCTGGCAACACTAAGCTAAGTTTTGGCGCAAATTAAAAGTACACTTCAATTATAGGTATTAGTGGGGTAATTTTTATACGTAAAATACATATACATATTATATTAATCTTAATTGAGAAGCTCTTAATGGATGAACATTTATAAATTAGATATATTTTTAGTAAATTTTATTTTCTCCCTTTATCATCAAATATGTCTTATACATAGCTTCATTGAATCTTTACTTGTTTTCATGACACTTTCATTCATGTAAGATATTTTCCCGTTTTTTTAAGGATTGAATAGGCAAATAGTAGCTTAATTTCCGAAGAAAGTAACTAAAATATTTACAAATCATAATTAAGTGTAAAGAAGGAAAGTCAAAGAACTGCAACGAAGAATCCAAGGAATAAATGCAGATTTTTTCCCTCAATTTTTCGTAATGCGAATTACTCCAAGATAGTAAGTAAGAAAATAAGCACTATTTTTTTTATGTTTTTACGCATTATGCCAGCATGATGAATTACATAGCTTGACCACTCTCGATTGTGGAGGAGGCCAACGGTGGTCACAGGTTCAAATCCCAGGGCAGCCTCTGACTTTTCGGGAGTCTGTCTAGGCTATCCGTCTGGCGTTAGGCCAGCGTCATGGACTAATCTAACCCCTCTTAATCGTGCTCTCGATAGTAGAGGAAGCTGGTGCCCTGCAGTGGAACGTATATGGGCTGATGCAAATACAGATAAAAATCTTACCCCACTAATACCCATTAATTAAACATTTCTACCCCTAATAGTACTATGCTGAAAACAATCTTTGATACGTCTGTCTATGAGTACTGACAAGGGGCAGAAGTGACAAACCGCGTGAATACTAGTCGGTGTCGAGTAAATTACGATTGAATTGACTGAGAAACATCCTTATTTTTATACTATCAGGGAAAAATACAAGTAAATCACCATAAATTTAAACATGAAGGAAAACATTGTAGGAAATCCAGCATACTATAGCGATTTGTAAAAAAATCTATGGTAGATAAATTTCGATAAGGCCAGCGTGGTGGGCTATATGGCCTAACCCATCTCAATCGTAATTTAGATTAGATTCCCAGAACGCAACACACTCGTATTATGTATAAGTTACATGATGATTTTTCCACGTCGTGTATAGCAGTCTCTTTTAGAATGAATACGAATATACTTTATCTTATGCTATGGTATTTTAAGTATAATGGGCTGAAGGTCGGGCCCAGTGGATATAAAAGAGGCCCATGACCAGATGGGCTTATGACTATGGTGGTACAATTTTCTGTCAATTTCATATTTTTCAATTTCATAATTTCATAATTTCTTATTTTAAAACGTAGAGAATTTTTTCCTATCGAAATGAAATCAAATTATCAATGGCGATGTTTCTCAATCAACTGTAACAAAATAAATTAAAGTAAATATTAGCACTTATAAATGTTTACACGAATCGAAGTCTATTAAGTACAAATAAAATGAATCGGTAGCGTAGTGTCTAATTTGGGATGTTCAAGACCGAATAATTCAGAAGTCATAGTTTTATAAAGAATTTATAAGAATTTTGGAGTATAGTAATAAGGCATCAAACTTTTCGGAGTCATGTGTGTATTGAAAGTAAATTATTATCACAAATTATAACAATGAGGGAAATAATCGTGAGGAAACTTGCTTAACAAAGAAATTTTACAAGAGATTTCCGCATGGGAAGCCCGGCAAATAATTAAGCGCGGTATACGGCCTAATCCCTCTCAATAGAACTGCCGGTTGTAGAGTATTCATTTGTCCCATAATGTCCCATTATACTGATACAGAGAATAAGGCAAAGCTCATTCAAATAGGAATAGTTTCAAAGAGAATGCAGGAAATTATGGCACACAAAGAATCAGTCATCGCAGTAATTTGAAGCTTAATTTTTCTCCAAGTGATGAAATTATGTTGTTCGAATAAAAATCAAAATTCAATCAGTATTTCTCCAAAAAATTAAATAAATTACCAACCGGTCTCAAACATCCCAAACACACAAATATGAGCCAATAAAAACAGTCTAAAAACGCTGTCACAACACTTCAAAAGCTTATCATTAATTAAAAAAACATCTTTGGTGTTACAATCGTTTCACGATTACTACCACACGGTAGAAATTGGTAGAAAGTTTTTTTTGGTGTGGCAACACGGCATTTAAATTGGGAACGGTCGGCTGTGGAGGCGGGAGGCGACGGTATATAAAGCGAGGACACAAGGGAAGGACGCCAGTCGGTGTTTGATCGCGGAAGAGAACATTGGTGTGAGCTCGTCCGCGTGCGCTGAATGTGGGCCGCCGAGGGTGTGGAATTGGAATATGTCGCTCACCTGAAAGAGAATTGTGTAATTAGTATTCTGTGTTCTATAAAGAAAATTTATTGTTGAACAATGATCACAACCTTTGATAAGAAAATCCATTAAAAACCTATATGGGTGTCTTTACACATAGAGAACTAAAAAAAATCTGGTAATCAAACTGAAGGTCTTTAGTTAGTAGCCAACCGAGCATCACAGAGGTGATATATCTAAAAGTATAATATTAAAGATAATATATCAAAACAGTGCAACATTCAACAACATCATTATCATCTTGGCCACAGGAAATCCACTGCTGAACATAGGCCTCCTCCAAGGATCTCCACATTGACCTGTTGCAACCGTCCACCTAAAATAACATAAATATCTACATGAAATTGGTCCTTCAAGCCGAATAAATGTATGGCTGCCTAACAAAACATTTTACAATCTAGTTCGATTTTCAATAAGAATTAATCACTTAATTCCACCCATATTTCTTCTTGGCCTGGACGATAGCAATATTAATAATTTGTCTGTATAGTGGCTTAGTTAGTCAAGGGCAGATCCATTTTTTACGCCAGGGGTGCGGGGGGGGTCATATAGGTCATGTCAGAACACTAAGTCCGATTTCAATACTCCAATTCGTAATAATGACTTTTTAAAGTTTGTTACATTTGTGTTTTGTGAACAAAGACATACTTTTTTACTTTATTTATCGATATACAAAGAATTAATTGTGCTTATAAATTTTATCAACAAGATAATTAACCCATTCAATGCGGCGCACGCCGATCGGCGTATTATTTTTTCTTACTCAGATGCTGACAACGCCGATCGGCGTAATGTAGAGTTATTTTATATTTTTCCCAAATTGGAAGTTTTAATTATAAAATATAGACCAATGTGTTTATAATTTATCAGGGAAAAGCCTGGTACAAATAGTTTCTGGATATTTCAGTTCTAGAAAAGTTGAGTTTTCTTACTCAGGTGCGGCAAACGCCAATCGGCGTTTTTCAGGGATTCACAACTATTGGTTATAAAAACATCAATATTATATTTATTTATTCATATTATTTTTTTCAAATACCGGCCGGGATAACGCCAGGTAGAAGAAGAAGAAGATTATTTTCAAATAGCCAAAACTTCTTCGTTATGTTTTACTTAAAATCTACTACTCGTAAACGAAGTTATATATAATAATACTCATATTACTGCAAAGAAACCAATCACAACACACCTTTTATTTTGTATGCGCACGGGCGCAGGTAAAGTCTGATTAATTGCATTGTTTGACACCATTGACGGTAAACAGACGTTCTCTAAATTTTCTATGTGATTTTCGACGACCCTTGCTTTGTTCCCGGATCCTGTGATTTTGCTTAGACGACGACTTTGGGTATTTTGAAAGATTGATTGAGTGCATCATACGTTATCAGGCACACAAATTGAGAATTAGGTAAGTGTCTATAGATTATTACGACTATTGTATTTTAATTAAAAGATAAGTAGCTTTATCAGTGTTTAGTTCACCTACTATATTAACAAAATGCGATTTTGCTCACTGCGTGACACAAAGTAACTTTTTAATTATTATTTTTTCAGCCCAGAATTAAACACAACAATGAATAACTCGTGGTAGGTCTCTCATATGTGAGAGGCAGCCTGGGTGGGTACCACCGCAATGTCTTTTCTCCCGCCAAACAGCAGTTGAAATGCATTATTGTGTTTCGGAAGGAAGGACATTGTAGCCAGAGTAACTACTGGATAAGTTGCTCGTAACGACTGCATCATTCACAATGCGGATGGCCCGCCGCTGCGATTCATCCAAGGCATCGAGCAGGTACTGGGCGGATCCATCCCAGAGGTGCAAACAGTACTCCATACCCGGCCGGACCTGCGCTTTATACAAGCGATAAAGCTGCCCGGGCGTGAAGAACCGACGCACCCTGTTCAGGACCCCAACCCTGCGTGATGTGGCAGATATTACGCCCTCGATGTGATCCCTTGGATTGAGATCACAGCGGATATCCACACCAAGGATACTTAGGTCATTCCGCATTGAGAGGGGAGTACCCTGAAGAATGGGGAGGGGAGAGAACGGGGATTTTTTGCACGTGAACGCACACACCTGAGTTTTCTTGGCATTTTCTTGGCATTGGAGTTTTGTTGGCATACCAATCTAGAATATGCAGATTGGAATAGTTCCCGTAGCCAATTCTTTTCACATTCAATTGTAATTAGAATTGTTACCAAAAAATATGCATAAAACGTACGTTTATTTGTTATACTTGCTAAAACCAAACCATAATCAATAAAAGCAGATTTTTGATGATCAAACTGACCTTAATTGTTCTAGTATGTTAGCCCTCTTCACAATAAATAAATTATTATTCAAATTGTGTTTCGTATTTTATTCCGTACGTGTGAATACCTGAGTAGGTACTTTTACCCAGTTAGGTATTTTTTTTCTATCAAGAAGATTGACAGAAAATATTTATGAAGATATTTATGAGATTGAGAAACACCGACAATTAACAATAATATGAGGATACTTTTTTTTTTAAATAAATTTATTTTATTTAAATAAATTTGATCATTTTAATAATAATAAGTATCTATCCATTATCTATGTATTGACATTTAATTATTGTGAAATTAAAAAAGTAAATGGTTTGCAACCCCTGATAATATTCGAAGTTATCAATAATATATTTTTTTATGCTTTTAACAGGATGTTTGTAATTTGTAAGAGCACAATAGAAATACTTATCAAATAAAGATAATTTATTTACCATTTAAATCCATAATCTATTACAAAAACTGCAGATATTCCTTTTCTGAAATTTCTATCACCAAATCTTCACGAATCTTATATAAAACTGGTTAAAGTAATTAAATTAATTCTGCTCCTTGCTAACAACAGTCGTTATTGCAACAACTATAGCGTACTACTGAAAAAATCTCATGAATTCGAAATGAATCCATCGAAATTCATAACGAAGTGCTGAAAACGCCGATCGGCGTTTTATATTTTTTATCTCTCAGGGGCGGCTCACGCCGATCGGCGTTTGCGTTAATAAGTATGCCGCATCTGGGTAGCGAGAGCAAAATTTGTTGCCGCATTGAATGGGTTAATAAATTGCGTCAATCTGGGGCCAGCCCAGGGGGGGGTCATGACCTCCATGACCTTTCCCCTGGATCCGCCCTTGTAGTTAGTGCACAATTAGTTGTAGGGCGATAACACCGCCTTTCGTACATGTAATTATTATTTCTGTATAGTGGTTAAGTTAGTGTATATTAAAGATTGAATTCTGTTGTTTCTGTATAGTGTTTAGGCCATATAGTCCACCATGCTGGTCTAGTCCTAAGTATCTAATATGCTAATATTAACACTTTCGCGGACGGTCTCAGTTCAAGTTGTATTCTAATATGACACAATAAATTGCCATACAAATATATTTGGCGTGTAAATACGTTGTGTTCTATAATATTGAATGTTAAAAAGACAATATGACAAAAACGTTTTATCCCGTTATCGTTTGCAAACGTCGTGTCGTGTGATATGTATTATGATGGACAAAACGTATAATAACGTATGGATACGTTGGACGTCATTATACGTTGTGTCGTATCAAAATCTCAAATCATGACGTACAATCACGTTGTGTCCGCGAAAGGGTTAATATTGTTTCTGTACACTGGTTAAGTTAGTGTACAATAAATATTGAAATAAGTAGGTGTCTCATTATAATGGTTAGGCTTATGTGCAGTGGATGTGTCTATCAGCAGTGGACTTCCTGTGGCTGAGATGATAGTCCCTATAAAACATTTTGAAATGTATTTCCAACAAAAGTATAGTATACCTCGTTCCAGCCGTATCTGTTCTTGGCCTGCACGATGGCCTCGTACACGCTGGCGGGCTGCTGATGCTACAGAACGTGGAGTTAGTATAGTGTACCTCGTTCCAGCCGTATCTGTTCTTGGCCTGCACGATGGCCTCGTACACGCTGGCGGGCTGCAGGCTGCTGATGCTACAGAACGTGGAGTTAGTATAGTGTACCTCGTTCCAGCCGTATCTGTTCTTGGCCTGCACGATGGCCTCGTACACGCTGGCGGGCTGCAGGCTGCTGATGCTACAGAACGTGGAGTTAGTATAGTGTACCTCGTTCCAGCCGTATCTGTTCTTGGCCTGCACGATGGCCTCGTACACGCTGGCGGGCTGCAGGCTGCTGATGCTACAGAACGTGGAGTTAGTATAGTGTACCTCGTTCCAGCCGTATCTGTTCTTGGCCTGCACGATGGCCTCGTACACGCTGGCGGGCTGCAGGCTGCTGATGCTACAGAACGTGGAGTTAGTATAGTGTACCTCGTTCCAGCCGTATCTGTTCTTGGCCTGCACGATGGCCTCGTACACGCTGGCGGGCTGCAGGCTGCTGATGCTACAGAACGTGGAGTTAGTATAGTGTACCTCGTTCCAGCCGTATCTGTTCTTGGCCTGCACGATGGCCTCGTACACGCTGGCGGGCTGCAGGCTGCTGATGCTACAGAACGTGGAGTTAGTATAGTGTACCTCGTTCCAGCCGTATCTGTTCTTGGCCTGCACGATGGCCTCGTACACGCTGGCGGGCTGCAGGCTGCTGATGCTACAGAACGTGGAGTTAGTATAGTGTACCTCGTTCCAGCCGTATCTGTTCTTGGCCTGCACGATGGCCTCGTACACGCTGGCGGGCTGCAGGCTGCTGATGCTACAGAACGTGGAGTTAGTATAGTGTACCTCGTTCCAGCCGTATCTGTTCTTGGCCTGCACGATGGCCTCGTACACGCTGGCGGGCTGCAGGCTGCTGATGCTACAGAACGTGGAGTTAGTATAGTGTACCTCGTTCCAGCCGTATCTGTTCTTGGCCTGCACGATGGCCTCGTACACGCTGGCGGGCTGCAGGCTGCTGATGCTACAGAACGTGGAGTTAGTATAGTGTACCTCGTTCCAGCCGTATCTGTTCTTGGCCTGCACGATGGCCTCGTACACGCTGGCGGGCTGCAGGCTGCTGATGCTACAGAACGTGGAGTTAGTATAGTGTACCTCGTTCCAGCCGTATCTGTTCTTGGCCTGCACGATGGCCTCGTACACGCTGGCGGGCTGCAGGCTGCTGATGCTACAGAACGTGGAGTTAGTATAGTGTACCTCGTTCCAGCCGTATCTGTTCTTGGCCTGCACGATGGCCTCGTACACGCTGGCGGGCTGCAGGCTGCTGATGCTACAGAACGTGGAGTTAGTATAGTGTACCTCGTTCCAGCCGTATCTGTTCTTGGCCTGCACGATGGCCTCGTACACGCTGGCGGGCTGCAGGCTGCTGATGCTACAGAACGTGGAGTTAGTATAGTGTACCTCGTTCCAGCCGTATCTGTTCTTGGCCTGCACGATGGCCTCGTACACGCTGGCGGGCTGCAGGCTGCTGATGCTACAGAACGTGGAGTTAGTATAGTGTACCTCGTTCCAGCCGTATCTGTTCTTGGCCTGCACGATGGCCTCGTACACGCTGGCGGGCTGCAGGCTGCTGATGCTACAGAACGTGGAGTTAGTATAGTGTACCTCGTTCCAGCCGTATCTGTTCTTGGCCTGCACGATGGCCTCGTACACGCTGGCGGGCTGCAGGCTGCTGATGCTACAGAACGTGGAGTTAGTATAGTGTACCTCGTTCCAGCCGTATCTGTTCTTGGCCTGCACGATGGCCTCGTACACGCTGGCGGGCTGCAGGCTGCTGATGCTACAGACCGTGGAGTTAGTATAGTGTACCTCGTTCCAGCCGTATCTGTTCTTGGCCTGCACGATGGCCTCGTACACGCTGGCGGGCTGCAGGCTGCTGATGCTACAGAACGTGGAGTTAGTATAGTGTACCTCGTTCCAGCCGTATCTGTTCTTGGCCTGCACGATGGCCTCGTACACGCTGGCGGGCTGCTGATGCTACAGAACGTGGAGTTTGTATAGTGTACCTCGTTCCAGCCGTATCTGTTCTTGGCCTGCACGATGGCCTCGTACACGCTGGCGGGCTGCAGGCTGCTGATGCTACAGAACGTGGAGTTAGTATAGTGTACCTCGTTCCAGCCGTATCTGTTCTTGGCCTGCACGATGGCCTCGTACACGCTGGCGGGCTGCTGATGCTACAGACCGTGGAGTTAGTATAGTGTACCTCGTTCCAGCCGTATCTGTTCTTGGCCTGCACGATGGCCTCGTACACGCTGGCGGGCTGCAGGCTGCTGATGCTACAGAACGTGGAGTTAGTATAGTGTACCTCGTTCCAGCCGTATCTGTTCTTGGCCTGCACGATGGCCTCGTACACGCTGGCGGGCTGCAGGCTGCTGATGCTACAGAACGTGGAGTTAGTATAGTGTACCTCGTTCCAGCCGTATCTGTTCTTGGCCTGCACGATGGCCTCGTACACGCTGGCGGGCTGCAGGCTGCTGATGCTACAGAACGTGGAGTTAGTATAGTGTACCTCGTTCCAGCCGTATCTGTTCTTGGCCTGCACGATGGCCTCGTACACGCTGGCGGGCTGCAGGCTGCTGATGCTACAGAACGTGGAGTTAGTATAGTGTACCTCGTTCCAGCCGTATCTGTTCTTGGCCTGCACGATGGCCTCGTACACGCTGGCGGGCTGCTGATGCTACAGACCGTGGAGTTAGTATAGTGTACCTCGTTCCAGCCGTATCTGTTCTTGGCCTGCACGATGGCCTCGTACACGCTGGCGGGCTGCTGATGCTACAGAACGTGGAGTTAGTATAGTGTACCTCGTTCCAGCCGTATCTGTTCTTGGCCTGCACGATGGCCTCGTACACGCTGGCGGGCTGCAGGCTGCTGATGCTACAGACCGTGGAGTTAGTATAGTGTACCTCGTTCCAGCCGTATCTGTTCTTGGCCTGCACGATGGCCTCGTACACGCTGGCGGGCTGCAGGCTGCTGATGCTACAGAACGTGGAGTTAGTATAGTGTACCTCGTTCCAGCCGTATCTGTTCTTGGCCTGCACGATGGCCTCGTACACGCTGGCGGGCTGCAGGCTGCTGATGCTACAGAACGTGGAGTTAGTATAGTGTACCTCGTTCCAGCCGTATCTGTTCTTGGCCTGCACGATGGCCTCGTACACGCTGGCGGGCTGCTGATGCTACAGACCGTGGAGTTAGTATAGTGTACCTCGTTCCAGCCGTATCTGTTCTTGGCCTGCACGATGGCCTCGTACACGCTGGCGGGCTGCAGGCTGCTGATGCTACAGAACGTGGAGTTAGTATAGTGTACCTCGTTCCAGCCGTATCTGTTCTTGGCCTGCACGATGGCCTCGTACACGCTGGCGGGCTGCAGGCTGCTGATGCTACAGAACGTGGAGTTAGTATAGTGTACCTCGTTCCAGCCGTATCTGTTCTTGGCCTGCACGATGGCCTCGTACACGCTGGCGGGCTGCAGGCTGCTGATGCTACAGAACGTGGAGTTAGTATAGTGTACCTCGTTCCAGCCGTATCTGTTCTTGGCCTGCACGATGGCCTCGTACACGCTGGCGGGCTGCTGATGCTACAGACCGTGGAGTTAGTATAGTGTACCTCGTTCCAGCCGTATCTGTTCTTGGCCTGCACGATGGCCTCGTACACGCTGGCGGGCTGCAGGCTGCTGATGCTACAGAACGTGGAGTTAGTATAGTGTACCTCGTTCCAGCCGTATCTGTTCTTGGCCTGCACGATGGCCTCGTACACGCTGGCGGGCTGCAGGCTGCTGATGCTACAGAACGTGGAGTTAGTATAGTGTACCTCGTTCCAGCCGTATCTGTTCTTGGCCTGCACGATGGCCTCGTACACGCTGGCGGGCTGCAGGCTGCTGATGCTACAGAACGTGGAGTTAGTATAGTGTACCTCGTTCCAGCCGTATCTGTTCTTGGCCTGCACGATGGCCTCGTACACGCTGGCGGGCTGCTGATGCTACAGAACGTGGAGTTAGTATAGTGTACCTCGTTCCAGCCGTATCTGTTCTTGGCCTGCACGATGGCCTCGTACACGCTGGCGGGCTGCAGGCTGCTGATGCTACAGAACGTGGAGTTAGTATAGTGTACCTCGTTCCAGCCGTATCTGTTCTTGGCCTGCACGATGGCCTCGTACACGCTGGCGGGCTGCTGATGCTACAGACCGTGGAGTTAGTATAGTGTACCTCGTTCCAGCCGTATCTGTTCTTGGCCTGCACGATGGCCTCGTACACGCTGGCGGGCTGCAGGCTGCTGATGCTACAGAACGTGGAGTTAGTATAGTGTACCTCGTTCCAGCCGTATCTGTTCTTGGCCTGCACGATGGCCTCGTACACGCTGGCGGGCTGCAGGCTGCTGATGCTACAGACCGTGGAGTTAGTATAGTGGACCTCGTTCCAGCCCTATCTGTTCTTGGCCTGCACGATGGCCTCGTACACGCTGGCGGGCTGCAGGCTGCTGATGCTACAGAACGTGGAGTTAGTATAGTGTACCTCGTTCCAGCCGTATCTGTTCTTGGCCTGCACGATGGCCTCGTACACGCTGGCGGGCTGCTGATGCTACAGAACGTGGAGTTTGTATAGTGTACCTCGTTCCAGCCGTATCTGTTCTTGGCCTGCACGATGGCCTCGTACACGCTGGCGGGCTGCAGGCTGCTGATGCTACAGAACGTGGAGTTAGTATAGTGTACCTCGTTCCAGCCGTATCTGTTCTTGGCCTGCACGATGGCCTCGTACACGCTGGCGGGCTGCTGATGCTACAGACCGTGGAGTTAGTATAGTGTACCTCGTTCCAGCCGTATCTGTTCTTGGCCTGCACGATGGCCTCGTACACGCTGGCGGGCTGCAGGCTGCTGATGCTACAGAACGTGGAGTTAGTATAGTGTACCTCGTTCCAGCCGTATCTGTTCTTGGCCTGCACGATGGCCTCGTACACGCTGGCGGGCTGCAGGCTGCTGATGCTACAGAACGTGGAGTTAGTATAGTGTACCTCGTTCCAGCCGTATCTGTTCTTGGCCTGCACGATGGCCTCGTACACGCTGGCGGGCTGCTGATGCTACAGAACGTGGAGTTAGTATAGTGTACCTCGTTCCAGCCGTATCTGTTCTTGGCCTGCACGATGGCCTCGTACACGCTGGCGGGCTGCAGGCTGCTGATGCTACAGAACGTGGAGTTAGTATAGTGTACCTCGTTCCAGCCGTATCTGTTCTTGGCCTGCACGATGGCCTCGTACACGCTGGCGGGCTGCTGATGCTACAGACCGTGGAGTTAGTATAGTGTACCTCGTTCCAGCCGTATCTGTTCTTGGCCTGCACGATGGCCTCGTACACGCTGGCGGGCTGCAGGCTGCTGATGCTACAGAACGTGGAGTTAGTATAGTGTACCTCGTTCCAGCCGTATCTGTTCTTGGCCTGCACGATGGCCTCGTACACGCTGGCGGGCTGCAGGCTGCTGATGCTACAGAACGTGGAGTTAGTATAGTGTACCTCGTTCCAGCCGTATCTGTTCTTGGCCTGCACGATGGCCTCGTACACGCTGGCGGGCTGCAGGCTGCTGATGCTACAGAACGTGGAGTTAGTATAGTGTACCTCGTTCCAGCCGTATCTGTTCTTGGCCTGCACGATGGCCTCGTACACGCTGGCGGGCTGCAGGCTGCTGATGCTACAGAACGTGGAGTTAGTATAGTGTACCTCGTTCCAGCCGTATCTGTTCTTGGCCTGCACGATGGCCTCGTACACGCTGGCGGGCTGCAGGCTGCTGATGCTACAGAACGTGGAGTTAGTATAGTGTACCTCGTTCCAGCCGTATCTGTTCTTGGCCTGCACGATGGCCTCGTACACGCTGGCGGGCTGCTGATGCTACAGAACGTGGAGTTAGTATAGTGTACCTCGTTCCAGCCGTATCTGTTCTTGGCCTGCACGATGGCCTCGTACACGCTGGCGGGCTGCAGGCTGCTGATGCTACAGAACGTGGAGTTAGTATAGTGTACCTCGTTCCAGCCGTATCTGTTCTTGGCCTGCACGATGGCCTCGTACACGCTGGCGGGCTGCTGATGCTACAGAACGTGGAGTTAGTATAGTGTACCTCGTTCCAGCCGTATCTGTTCTTGGCCTGCACGATGGCCTCGTACACGCTGGCGGGCTGCAGGCTGCTGATGCTACAGAACGTGGAGTTAGTATAGTGTACCTCGTTCCAGCCGTATCTGTTCTTGGCCTGCACGATGGCCTCGTACACGCTGGCGGGCTGCTGATGCTACAGACCGTGGAGTTAGTATAGTGTACCTCGTTCCAGCCGTATCTGTTCTTGGCCTGCACGATGGCCTCGTACACGCTGGCGGGCTGCAGGCTGCTGATGCTACAGAACGTGGAGTTAGTATAGTGTACCTCGTTCCAGCCGTATCTGTTCTTGGCCTGCACGATGGCCTCGTACACGCTGGCGGGCTGCAGGCTGCTGATGCTACAGAACGTGGAGTTAGTATAGTGTACCTCGTTCCAGCCGTATCTGTTCTTGGCCTGCACGATGGCCTCGTACACGCTGGCGGGCTGCAGGCTGCTGATGCTACAGACCGTGGAGTTAGTATAGTGTACCTCGTTCCAGCCGTATCTGTTCTTGGCCTGCACGATGGCCTCGTACACGCTGGCGGGCTGCAGGCTGCTGATGCTACAGAACGTGGAGTTAGTATAGTGTACCTCGTTCCAGCCGTATCTGTTCTTGGCCTGCACGATGGCCTCGTACACGCTGGCGGGCTGCAGGCTGCTGATGCTACAGAACGTGGAGTTAGTATAGTGTACCTCGTTCCAGCCGTATCTGTTCTTGGCCTGCACGATGGCCTCGTACACGCTGGCGGGCTGCAGGCTGCTGATGCTACAGAACGTGGAGTTAGTATAGTGTACCTCGTTCCAGCCGTATCTGTTCTTGGCCTGCACGATGGCCTCGTACACGCTGGCGGGCTGCAGGCTGCTGATGCTACAGAACGTGGAGTTAGTATAGTGTACCTCGTTCCAGCCGTATCTGTTCTTGGCCTGCACGATGGCCTCGTACACGCTGGCGGGCTGCAGGCCTCGCAGCTCGTGCGCCACGCGGTGCGTGAGCGCGCCGCGGGACTCCGGCGCCGCGAGCACCACGTCGTGCCACCTGCCCGGCTGCTGGAATGTCTCGTTCATCTGCAATGGAGGGGTTTTTAGGTGATTCTCCGCTATTTGATACGATTGCTAAATCTTATATGTTGGATTGTATGTTCATTTGGAATTATCGGGATTAGGTTACAGCATGTCTAGTTAATCTGGAATTGTGGGGGGTAAGTTACATGGAGCTTGTCTAGTTAATCTCGAATTGTAAGGGGTTGGTTACAGGGGGCTTGTTTCGTTCATATGGAATAGAGAGGGTTACAGGGGGCATGTCTCGTTTATATGGAATAGAGAGGGTTACAGGGGGCATGTCTCGTTTATATGGAATAGAGAGGGTTACAGGGGGCTTGTTTCGTTCATATGGAATAGAGAGGGTTACAGGGGGCATGTCTCGTTTATATGGAATAGAGAGGGTTACAGGGGGCATGTCTCGTTTATATGGAATAGAGAGGGTTACAGGGGGCTTGTTTCGTTCATATGGAATAGAGAGGGTTACAGGGGGCATGTCTCGTTTATATGGAATAGAGAGGGTTACAGGGGGCATGTCTCGTTTATATGGAATAGAGAGGGTTACAGGGGGCTTGTTTCGTTCATATGGAATAGAGAGGGTTACAGGGGGCATGTCTCGTTTATATGGAATAGAGAGGGTTACAGGGGGCATGTCTCGTTTATATGGAATAGAGAGGGTTACAGGGGGCTTGTTTCGTTCATATGGAATAGAGAGGGTTACAGGGGGCATGTCTCGTTTATATGGAATAGAGAGGGTTACAGGGGGCATGTCTCGTTTATATGGAATAGAGGGGGTTACAGGGGGCTTGTCTTGTTTATATGGAATAGAGGGTGTTACAGGGGGCACGTCTCGTTCATATGGAATAGAGGGTGTTACAGGGGGCACGTCTCGTTCATATGGAATAGAGGGTGTTACAGGGGGCACGTCTTGTTCATATGGAATGTTGGGGTTCAGGTTACAAGGGAGCTACTTCATAAAAATGATACGTACATTAAATGTTAGGATGTTCGACGTCCGGTCCGTAAAACAAAACAAAGTATGCGGAATAATAGAGGAGATAAGTGGTTAACATGGACGTTACTTTTTAACCGACTTCAAAAAAAGGAGGAGGTTCTCAATTCGACTGTATGTTGCTTTTTGATAATAAAAAAAACCAACTCACCGCCAGCTGCCTGTACAGAAGCCTCAGTTCATCCAGTGGCGGGTAGCTGTCCACAGCGAACGACAGCGTGTAGACAGTATTGCTGCGCGCCAGTGGAGGTGAGGTGAAGCGCGCCGGCCCCGGCCGACCCGACACCTCCACGTGCTGCCGGGCACGACCTAGACTGTTGTCGGCTACGCAACTGGAAATAATAATACATACATACATAAACTCACGCCTATTTTCACAAAGGGGTAGGCAGAGGTGCCAGGACACCCACACCTTATTCTGAATTAAGCCACAAATAATCTTATTGAACTGTCTGGCTCTAGTCCAAGACACTATGAAAAATGGGCATTCTTCTTTGATTTAAATAATAAGGTACCGCGCAGTAATAAGGAAAAATTGTATTTAATTTTCAAGGTTTTGAATTTCTGTGAACACAAGTTATCACATTTTGTATTGACACTACCGACATTTAACATACATAAACTGACGCCTTTTCCCAGAAGGGGTAAGCAGAGGTGCCAGCACACCAACATTTCGCCTTATGTGTTCCTTCCCCGATGTGATAAGCGAGCCTATCGCCATATTGGGCACAAATTCCTGACTTGAGGTTGATAAGGAACAGAAAAATCCAATATCACTACCCAACCCGGGATTCGAACCCGAGACCTTGTACCGCTCGTAACCGTACCGCAGTACAACTACGCCACCGAGGCAGGAAATAATAATAATAACACCCAACAGTCACATACATAGTCCTGACCCCACACTAAGATCGAGTCTTGTGTCGTGTATCAGGAACTACGAGAGACTTCGCTCTCACAAACACCCAGACCCGGAAGAAATATTTGTGGGCCGCACAAACATTTCTCTCGGTGCGGGGATCGAACCCGCGGCCTCTCATTTCACAGGCGGCATCTAACCGCCTGCTCCACGGAGGCTGTCAAATAGTGTAATAGTAGTGTTGAAGACAATATTTAAATCTTTAGAATTATAACTATTCTTCTTTACATGAGACGCAAATCGCCTTCACATGCTATTTGTGATTCCTATTGCTATTTATTCCAATACTAGTCAGTACTGGCGTAGATTTAGATAGGAACTCTTGACCACAATCGGTAGCATGCCCGGTTAGAAGGTCCAAGGATTTATTCTCAGTGGTACCGAAATGAGAGCTTAATAGCTGTTCTTCTATATTTATACTAATATTATAAAGAGGAAACACTTGTATTTTTGGACTTTTGAATGTTAGGATTTTTGCATTTTTGTTTGTAATGAATAAAGTCAAAAACTACTTACTTGCCAAAAGGTGTTGAAATAAAGGTTAAAATCTTGGATAAAAGCGGTCTCACCTGTAGTTTCCAAAGTCTTCAGGCTGTACATTAGCGATAAGTAATGTATGGTTGTTCCCGCGGGCCGACATAGTGACTCTTTCAGAGGCGCTCAGTGGAAATGAGTTCTGGTACCATGACACCTGAAAAAGAAACATTTATTATTATTATTAACATTTATCTGTCCAGTTTTAAAAATATTAGTAATAGTCAGTAGTGTATTTAGTTATAGTTTTGAATATTTTTGCCACTGTAAGAGTTAGAATACGATCGTCTCCCCTCCTGGAGGTGGGCGCTAATGACTGCGACACTGTTCTCTCGAACTAATTCAGTTGTTAACGTACACATACATTATCTGTAAGCTTGTTTATACAGGGTATATCAAGACTGCTACCGAAAACGAAGCCGGGTGGTAGTTTAAGCGACTTCAGACACAATGCAACTGAAAAAGTTGCAAAAAAAAGCGTAATTTTTTTTTTGTTATTTTTTCCTATGACCATATTTGGGTGGTAAATACATTTTTTCCTAAAATAATCGTGTATACCCTTTTATTTATAAATAATCTAAGGTATAACAGAGTTTAAATTATTATTTTAGCAAAAACTATGGATTTACCACCCAAAAATGACGATATTTAAAAAATCATAAAAAAATAATTGTCGCGTTTCTGTGCGAAATTTTTAGTTGCATTGTGTTTGTAGTCACTAAAACAACCACCCAGCTTCGTTTTCGGTAGCAGTCTTGAGATACCCGGTATATCAATAAAATATTTGAATTTGAAAAGTCTTAAGCAATGGTTGAGAGCTTTAAATAATTATCTATACTTACATCGAAAGCTGAAGAGTTTGAGTTACTAATGTCAGGAACTACTGGCTCTAATTGAATAAATATTTTATGTTAATCTAAGGTGTTAATAATTTACGCAAACCTAGGGGACGGTGAGTTACAACCTAATATATTTCTACTTACGTATACGATGCGACATAAGACTCGATCTTAGTTTGGGGCCAGGATTATGTAAGTGATTGTTAGTTGTATATATTTATTCACCTCTGCTGGAGGGTCAGCGAGCACTGTACACAGCAACTCGGCTCTAAAACCTTCTCCTGTGTGCACCCATGACCGCTCCACTGTGATCTCAGGCGGGTCTGGAAACAAAAATCTTATGTCAATACATACACTGCAACAGATCACCAATAGAAATCTATACATACAGGGTACTTATATCAAGACTGCTACAGTGCTACCGAAAACGAAGCCGGGTGGTAGTTTTAGTGACTACAAACACAATGGTACTAAAAATAACGCGACAATTTTTGTTATCATTTTTTAAATTTCATTATTTTTGGGTGGAAAATCCATAGTTTTTGCTAAAATAATAATTTAAACTCTTTTATACCTTAGAGTAGTTATAAATAAAAGGGTATACACTATTATTTTAGGAAAAAAATATGTATTTATCACCCAAACTCGACGACATTTAAAACACAATAAAAAAATATTGTCGCGTTTCTTAGCGAAATTTTTTGTTGCATTGAGTCTGAAATAACTAAAACTACCACCCGGCTTCTTTTTCGGGAGCATTCTTGATATACCGGTATATTAGAGAATATAGATAGTCCCCATCTTCTTCCTATTAATATTAATAAATACTCACAAAGCACTTGCAGCTGGAACTCCGTGACAACAGGCGGTCCGACTCCATTGTCCACGGTGCACGCGTACACGCCGCTGTGGTGCCGCTCCAGCCTCGACAGCTGCAGCTGCGGACCCTCGCCCAGACGCGTGCTGCTGTCGTTCTGGAAGAACAGCTTTTGGACGGTTACATGGCGAAAATTACAGCCAAACTAACTGTAGTGTATTGATAAATTCATACTCTTAGCATCTGTCGTCTCGAACTATACACTACGCGAACCAAGGGTGAGTGAGATAGATATAGAATGAGATAGATCATAGACGTGGAGGACGGAACGGTGTGAAGACGTGGTGTATAGCAAACGAGCCGATAAATATTAATAATTGTATTCTACTACAATGTTACACATATTAACCATAAATAGTGACTATTACACTAACTATTGGACAATTTAAGACATGATAAAGCATAGTACTATATCCTCTATTTGATATATTGACAGCCTCCGTGGTGCAGTTGGTTAAACGCCGCCTGTGAAACGAGAGGCCGCGGGTTCGATCCCCGCACCGAGAGAAATATTTGTGCGGCCCACACGGCCTCGATAACTACAGCAGACGCGTGCTGCTGTCATTTTGAAAGAGTAGCTTTTGGACGGTTATAGGGCGAAGTGGAAGTTAGTTGTTACACATTTCAACAGAATGTAAACTGTGTACTTGTATATTTGGTGAACAAAAATCTATCCATCTATCTAGGGCCGTGGTTCCTAACCTTTTTAGGTCCGTTACCACTAAGATCTAAGGGTGACTGATTTTACCCCCTCCCTCTTCTCTAGGGTGACTGATTTTACCCCTCGTCTCGAGGATGATCTCAAACAACACGTGTTCATACCTTCCTTATACTTAGACTTTATTAAACTTAAAACAATTGCATATAACCAATAATTATGCTTTTGAAATTTCTATTAGTTTAAATATTTGATACCACCACAGTACAACGAGGTACTGCTTAGCTTTTACAAGTTTGGTAATATTAGGTTTTGTTTCACTTAAGGCGATAACCAGCTCATTGTTACCCCCGCGGGGGTAATTACCCCCAGGTTAGGAACCATGGATCTAGGGTGAAGATTTTAAGTCTGGTAAGTCTCATATGAAAGGTCGCCTGGATAGATACCACTGCAATATCTATTTCTCCCGTCAAACAGCAGTTTAAATGCACTGTTGTGTTTCGGATTGAAGGGCGTTGTAGCCAGAGTAACTACTGGACATATTGAGACTTAACATCTTATCCCTCAGGATGGCGAGCGCAGTGGAATGTCAACCATTGCTTTGTAATTCAAGGTGTTTGGGTTTGCTACTGTTTATAAGCGGTCGTATCGCTTACCGTCAGGTGACTGGCCTGCTCGTATCACCATTCATAGCAATAGAAAGAAACCACCAAATATCTGTACCGGTAACGCCATCTATCCCCTCCCAATCACAACTCCCAACGCCATCTACCGACATAAACACTAACCAGTTTGTGCCAAGTGACAGTAGGCACGGGGTTGCCAGCCGCGCGACACTCGAGCACACTAGCGCCCCCGCGCCGCGCGGTGGCGTGCCGAGACTCCGGCGACGCGCGGACGCTCGGAGGCACAAGCACCTCCACTGTGTGCACTTGATCCCGCGCCACTCTGTCCGATATCTGGCATACGTAGTCGCCTGCGTCCTGGAAAATAAAAATAAAAAATACATTGAATTAAAACTTGTAGAAACCAAAAAAATACAGTCAATTGCGTATTCTGAATACTTGATATGCTCAAAATACTTTTAGAGATCTTTCATAGTCTGAAAAGTGAAAAATACGGTTGAATATGTTTAAAATAGTTCAGGTGTAGCGAATATCTGCTCCCATCTAAAATGGTTACCCATTCGTCAGCGTCGTTCACTGAATGCACTTACTACACTTTTTTTCAATTCTTATATCTCCTACTCCTTCTTCTTACTTAACTTCTCAATTTCAAAACCTATGCAGTAACCATAACAACAATCTACGCTCTAGCTACAATCTTGTTCTTCATTGTCTACTTTGTGTGCCTACTTTTTTTTCTCTCTGCACCATCCAAAGCTAGGACCCTACTATATTCATGCGAAACGAAGTTCGAAACTTCGGACGAACGAAGTTTGTGACGATACGAATGTACCTACTCTGTAAATGTTCGGATTTGTATAACGTACATCGCAACCATATCTATGGTTACGAGTTACGACCATAAGTTAATAAGGACCAGAAGTATATGTAGGTACATTCGTATCGTATATAAACTTCGATCATCCGAATTTTCGAACTTCGTTTCGGATTTACATAGTAGGGCCCCTAGACTGGCAGAGAATGCCTCAGGCATTAAGTCTGCTTTTGTACTAGTAATATTGTATGTAAAACATAAATAAAATAGAATAAATATGTCAAACAATACGTTAAACGGATATATTTTTTCTTTGATTTGTAGTTTTTGTTTTTTACACTGGCCCGGCATAATAACTACACTGCGCCTGAAGGTAAGCGAAAATGCCGTCCAGGTAGAGTATCGAATGGCATCAAACGGTATTCCCATGCCAATAGACACAATTATGCCGGCCTGCTATGATGCCTATTCACACTACGGCGGAAGGACCCAGGATTATAAGAAGGATGGAGTTCCTGATTCCGCCACAAGTCAACTTATGGTAGACGTGCTATACATTCTACACCAAATTAGATTGATCTCAAAACACCGATACATTTTTGTTTCTCTATAATCTATAATGGGCCCTACAATATAAATCCGAAACGAAGTTCGAAACTTCGTGACGTTTTTCTAATATAGTAGGGCCCCTGTAAATGTTCGTATTGCCGATATATTGGAATCATTCATTCTTCGATCCGAAGATTCGAATTTCGTGTTACAGAGTAGGTTTCGAAACGAAAAACGTTACGAAGATTCGAATTTCGGATTTATATAGTAAGGCCCATTGGCTTTTTGTATAGCAGGATAGGTAATCGTTAATCGATTGGACACGAATTTAACCACAAGCTATGACATGCGTGGTATTAATAATTCTTTAAAGCACTTGTAATAAACACTATTTATGCTTTATTTCAACTGCACTGTATTTACCATAACGGTGAAGGAAAACATCGTGAGAAAACCTGCATACCATAGTGATTTGTAAAAAATCTATGGTATGTAAAGTCCTCTAAATTTCACTAGGCCAACGAGGTGGACTAAGTGGCCTAATCTCCCTCAACGGTAGTCTCTTTTATACAGGCGGCTTGTGCCCTGCAGTGGAACGTATAGGAACTGATAAAGTACTATACTTCAGTTGCATTGCATTTCATTTATCATACTTTTTAAAACACAACACAAAATAATTGTGCATCACACAAATATTTTTCTCGGTGCCGGATCGAACCCGTGGCCTTACGTTTCACAGCCGGCGTTAAATCAACTGCGCCTCGGAGGCTGTGAAAATATATCTTTAAATTCCCTTCTTTCATTAAAAATCCTACATAGTATTAACATAAATTCACTTCCATCACAGGACCTCATCAAGAATGCTTGTAATTGTATTTCCAGACATTAGTCAGAAATCACCTCGCCTAATGAAACCCTACCTTCACTCAAATAATTTTCACAGTACACTGAACCCAAGAGTTTTGACAAAAAGATTCCCTTTGATAAGGCGTTTGATTAAGTTCAGCTCTTTTGGAAATGTAAAGGGAAGAGATATATATCTATAGCCAGAGTAACTACTGGACATATTGAGACTTAACATCTTATGTCTAAAGATGGAAACTTTAAAAAGTCATTATTACGAATTGGAGTATTGAAATCGGACCCGTAAAAGCCTTTTTTTATGATCTGTTGGCGTCGAAAGCGTTGAAATAAATTATTCTGTATTAAAAAGTAGACAGACATTTTAAGTCTGTACACATTACATAAGCATAAGTGCGTGGTGGCCTGTTGGTAAACGGACTAGACGTGGCTGCCCACATGTTCACGGTGGTCGCGGGTTCGAATCCCAGGGCACACCTCTGACTTTTCGGAGTCATGTGTGTATTGATAATCAGTCACCACGCACTAAAACGGTGAAGGAAAACATCGTGAGGAAACCTGCATACCATAGCGATTTATAAGAATTTCTATGGTATGTAAGTCCGCCAACCCGCACTAGGCTAGCGTGGTGGACTATATGGCCTAACCACTCTCAATCGTATTCTCGACTGTAGAGTAGGCCCGTGCCCTGCAGTGGGACGTATATGGGCTGATACAGAAACAGAAACACATTACATAACGCTGTCATTTTGTGTCAATTTTACTGGTGGTAGGTTTCTCATTTGTAAAAGAAAAATCACTGAGAATTATTTGCTTATTTTGTGTAGAATGTAGAATAATAGCAATACTTGTGGTAGGTTTCTCAATTAAGAGGCCACCTGGCTAGATACCATCGCATTGTCTATTTCTCCCGCCAAACAGGAATGTAAACGCACTGTTGGATCGGTATCAAGGATATTGTAACCAGAGTAACTACATATAGAGACTTAACATCTTATGTCTTAAGACGGCGAACGCAGTAGAATGCCAAGCATTGCTTTGCTATTCATGGTGTTGTTTGGTTTTGCTATTTTATTTTTATTTATTAAGTACAGGTATACAAAACAGAATACAGCCAATTAAACAGTTAAAAACAAAAATAGCATAGGTATATGATCTAGGATGTATCCCTAACTATGTATACACAATATGTTATTATTGCTAGCACTAAACATAACATAAAATTAAAACAGGAAATGAAAAAATACAATAATATTAAAGAAAAAAAATGTAACAATAATAATAAGAATATACATACAATTTAAATTTGGTAAAATTATTAGCGAAACATTTTAATGATAAATTCCAAATGGACCCTTAGTAAAAAATAAAAAAAAAATGAATAAAAAATAAGTTAAATTAAATTAGTAAATTAATTACACAATTTTAAATTATAGATCATTTACATAAAAACATTAACATAACATATAACATTGTATTCCAACAATTATTTTAACATTTGAACAGTCTTAACCTGTCTCTTGAAAACATTAAGTTTATGGTTAAACACGTCAATTTGGGTTTTGCAACTTACACAAAGATCATTGTAGAGTCTACACATTCTCGCCATAGGATTGTTAAAGGAAATATTGTTTTTATACGCTTGAAGAAAAAAGGTTTTAGGATTGCGTGTGATATAATTAGTATTTAGATTTAAATATGATAATAATTTGAGAGTGAATAATTTTGTGTAGATAAATAAGATCTTGGTGCTGACGTCTAGTAGAAAGAGTAGTCATATGGAAAGCAAGAAGTCTATCCTCATATGTAGATAGCTTACGACCATATCTGTATCTTAAGCTGAGAATTCGCAGACATCGCTTTTGTACCCTTTCTATTTTATTTGTGTGTACTTTATAATGAGGGGACCAAACCACCGCACCATATTCCAGAATACTTCTCACAAGACACTTATACATATATAACACAGTCTGGGGATTTTTGAAGTCTTTTGTAACCCGAACCACAAATCCCAATAGTTTAAGAAATCTACTTGAAACATGGTCGTAATGTGAACGAAATGTTAATTTTTCATCAAATATAATTCCTAGATCCTTAATACATGATTTGCGCTTTAAGCGAATGTCACCTAACTCATATTTAAAATCTATCTTTATCAATTTATTCGTAAATGAAACCACACAACACTTGTCAATATTTAAAAACATATGATTCATTCTACACCATTCCTCAATGACCACTAAATCTCTCTGTAACAACATACAGTCCTCTTCGCCCCTAACGGATCTGAATATCTTTAAATCATCCGCGTATAAAAGACACGGAGAAACTAATTTAAGTATGAGCGGTCGTATCGTTTAGCATCAGGCGATTGGCATGCTCGTCTCGCCGTTCATTGAAACGAAAAACACAGTCAAAGGGTGTAGTTAGTTTCCCCTATTTCACCCTCTAAGGCCGCACCTAACGTTACTGCAAAAATTGAGACCGTTATTATCCCCTTTTAAAAATAAATTTCTGGATTTGACAACTTTTTTCGAATGAGTTTGCTAGTAAAAAAAGGTTATTACTTTATTATTTGGTGTTTGAGAGATTTTGGATATAACGCAATGTTAGTGAAGATAAAGATAAAGCTACATATATTTATTTTGTAAAACATGAGTGACAATAAATATGTACAAGATCTTCAGTTTAAAAAAGTAGCTGCATGTTTTGCCTCTTAAGACGTAAAAAGTTTATATTTAGCGCATAGGCGCATAGATTATGAGAAGACGTTAGAATTGTACTTTATCACCCATTATGTCCCACTGCAGGGCACGAGTCTCCTCTACAATAGAGAGTACGATTGATATAAGTTCCGGGTTGGATATAGTTCACCAAATAGGTACGCTAAGCTCTCTCAATGGAAATCTAGAGTGTATAAGGGTCCTGTGGTCAGTAGTGGCCGGTTATGAGTTGATCACTACATAGTATAAAACAAACTCGCTTCCTCTGTCCCTCTGTCCCTTTGTATGCTTAAATCTTTAAAACTATGCAACGGATTTTGATGCGGTTTTTTTTAATAGATAGAGTGATTCAAGAGGAAGGTTTATATTTATTTATTTATTTTATTGTTAACACTTGTTGGATACAATTACATTTGTTCACTAATTCTTAAACTAGGTAAAACTGTCTTATAAGAATTAGTTGCTTCCCAAAGTTACTAATTAGTACAAATGCAAACAAAATGCTAATATGTTGACATTTATCAATCAGCGTTAGTTTATACAAAACAAAACAAATTATAAATTTATTTTACATTACAAAATTTATCTTATACACATATATATTATTTTAAAACTTAGGGCAATGTTTGTTTGTGTAGTGTCTTTGTGTACGTATGTATGTATTTGTGTTATGTTGGTGTAGTGAATGTTTGTGAGTGGATTTTATATGTGTGAATGTTAACCATCAATTTTTAACAATTTCTCTGTACTAATATAATCAAGACTTTGTAACCATTTTTTTATAACTTCTTTCATTTTGTAGTTGTTATAATCTCTACAGTTTTCACAATTATCATTTAATTTATTGTACAATCTAGGTGCTAAATACGAATAGTGGCGTTGTGCGAAAGTACTATTCACCGACGGCGTTTTACACCTATCCCTTCGTTTAAGACGTTTCGGTAGAGTTGGAATAACTTCCTTATGATACATCCGTAATATATTATATATATATATAGTTTCCGGACACTTAGGACACTTGCTTGTTTATAATGGTCAGTGGTGCCGTGTCTGTAGGGAAGATGTAAAAGGACTTTAAGAACGGCTCTTTGGGCGCGTTCAATTTGGAGCATATGTTTTTGAACGCACCACCCCAGGAAGATAAACAATATTCAGTTATACATTCACACAACGCCTTATAAGTTTGTACTAATATTAAATTTATTAGGTAACGCAATTGATCTTATCGCTTTAAATACGTAAATTAATTTTCTTATTCTAGATGAAACTGATGTTATGTGATGGTCCCATTTTAAGTGTTTATCAATTTCGACTCCGAGGTACTTTATACAATCGACCCGTTCTAGAGTAGTGCATGAACACCGTACGACATCGTTAAAGCGATTACAAGGGAATGTGTGTATTTTAAGACAAAGGTTTGAAGGTGGGGCCAATGCTCGAGTTTTGCTGAAGCATATATATTTTGTTTTAGCTGCGTTCAAAGATAAAAGATTGTCTGCAAGCCATGAAGTGACAGCGGCAAGACCAACCTCTGCGTTTTTTATCACTTCATCCCAAGATTTACCGTGACATAGCAATACTGTGTCGTCCGCAAACATTAAAAGTTCCATATTTTTACTCTTAAGGCGACATAACTCATCTATATATATAAGGAAGAGTGTTGGTCCTAGAGTACTACCTTGTGGGACTCCATATAAGCCTAGAGCACCGTTGCTCATATATTTGTCAATCTTAACTCGTTGAGTTCTGTTAGCTAAATAATCCCGAAACCAGTTATATGCCACTCCTCTAATTCCTAGGTTTTCTAATCTTTGTAAAAGTATGGATGTCGAAACTGTGTCAAAAGCCTTTTGGAGATCTAGGAATACTCCTACACACTTTTGGTTGTTGTCTAATTTCGACGTAATAAGGGTTGTAAGACGGAGAAATCACTTGTTGACTTATTTGAGCGAAACCCGTATTGGTTACTAGAAAGGAAGTTATTCGATTCCAGATAGTGAATTAATCTTTTGTTGACTATTTTTTCTATTATTTTAGATAAGGAACTCAGCAGTGATATGGGTCTATAATTACTAGGGCAATTTTTGTCTCCAGACTTATAAATGGGTGTAACAATAGCTTCCTTAAATAATTTAGGGAATTCGCCAGACACGAGGCTTAAATTTATTATGTGTGTCAACGGAGCCAATAATAAAAGTCGAAATGTATTGATTATTTTGGTGGGAATGTTATCAAGACCTGGAGCACTGTGTTGTTTTAAAGCTAAAATTGTACTATTGACTTCATTCAGATCAGTTAGATATAGAGACATGGACTTCAGTGGGGCATTACCGCTTTGACACTTTCTTGTTAGATTGGATTCTGTTTCGTTTATTTTATTAAGAATGGAGTTGGCCAGTTTTTGCCCAACAGTTGTAAAGTAATGATTGACTTTATCCAAGGAGTCAATTGGTGAATCACAAATTTTTAAGAGCTCTGTTGGGGGTGTTTTTGTTTGGTTGAGGTTACCTACTTCCTTGATAATTCCCCAGGTGCGCTTCATATTGCCTTGATTTTTGAACAATTCATTTTGATAATACTGTTTCTTTAAATGTTTTATTATTTTATTACAAATATTTCTATAATTAATATATTTTAAACGCAACTGCTCATTACTGGGAAATGATTTAGATTTTATGTGCAATTTATTTCTTTTCCTTATAGACTTTACAACACTTATTGTTATCCAAGGTTTCAATGGCTGATTTCGTTTTGCATATAACTTGATTGTTGTGCTATTTTTAATTATATTACTTAATACATTACTAAAGTAGGCAGCAGCACTATGGACATTTCTAAGTTTATATAGATCATCCCAATTATTGCTTTTCAATTGTTGATCTATCATATTCATATCTATTACATTTTTCTTGTAAGTTGCTTTTGGACGTAATAGAGCTTTGTCTGATATCAATAGAAGTATAGGTGAATGGTCGGTTAATTCAGGAAAAACTAATGTTTGCCAAAACTTTTTTGTTTTGACCATAAAGTGGTCCAAACAAGTAGTTATTCTTGCCGGTAAATTTATTCCTACTTGTAGGCCATGCATGGCCATCAAATTAAGGTATTCTGTATTAGAACTGTTACTACTGTGTGTTTCTTTTACTGATATGGTATCTATGTTAATATCACCTGCAAATATTATATTTTCAGCTGATACGCTACTTAAAATGTTGTCTAATGATTTTAGATAATTTGAAGGATCTCTATAGCATGGCGGTCGATACGAACATATTAAATTATATTTATTGTTTATAGTTAAAACTAGGCAATTCCCTTCCACCAATATAATATATGTATAATATGAACATATTATTGTACAGAAATCTATTTGTACCCGGGTGAAGTTGCGCCGGGCCGCTAGTTATAAATAAATAAATACACCCAACAGTCACATACACAGAGATCGAGTTTTGTGTCATATTAGAAAATACGAGAGTTTTCCCTCTCACGAACACCCGATCTGAAACATTCTATCTATTATATAAGCACTGCAGTTACCATCCTTACTAATATTATAAAGGTGAAAGTTTGTATGTATGTATGGATGTTTGTTACTCTTTCATGAAAAAACGGCTCAACAGATTTTGATGAAATTTGGTATAGTGATAGCTGACACCCTGGATTAACACATAGGCTACTTTTTATCCCGAAAAATGTAGTGTTCCCGTGGGATGAGTCAGGAAACCAAATATACATATTTTCTACTCTTTCAAATTCAAATTGTTGGCACGGGATGTCCTCTCCTACGGAAGGAAAATATAGTCGACGGCACGCGGGAAATATAGTTAGTAGACACGCGAAATAATATGTTCTTGATGTGGATTGGACTCAAAAACTATCTGCACCCGGGCGAAGCCGGGCCCGACAGCTAGTAAAAAATAATCTCTTCACATACATACATAAACTCACGCCTTTTACCCAGAAGGGGTAGACAGAGGTGCCAGGACACCCACATTTCGCCTTGTATGTTCCGTCCTATGATGGGATAGGTCGCGAGCCTATCACCATATCGGGCACAAATTCCTGATCCTAGGCTGATAATTAATAGAAAAATCCAATATCACTTTGCGCAACCCGGGATTCGAACCAGCTTCGAGCTTTGTAACCGTACCTTAGTACAACTACGCCACCGAGGCAGTCAGTTTTTTCACTTCATCAGTATAAAATGTATTTAACCCCTCAGCCATTATAATTTGTAATGAAATATTATAAAAACCGCAATTACACTCCAAAAATATTTATTTACCAAAAGCTAATTTCCAAAACAAAACAGTAATCTTCAAATCGGCTTTTCGATTTTTTTCGCTGCGTCAAGAATGCTAAACAGCTCTAAAACCTAATTGGGCAGTGAGTTACGATAATGTCTGCCCGCTCGTTATTTTTTATGTGGCAACACCGTTTCGCGCGCAATTCTCTATGGTTTTATATTCTAAATGGAGGCTGAATGTCAGGGTTGTCTATGGTTAGAAAGGGGAGTAAAAAAAGCAGAAACACGACTTCATTATACTGTGTTTGAAAATAGCTGTGAAATACGATAATATAACTTGGTGACATATATTTTTGTGGGGGGGCTGGGCTGTGCAGTGGAATGCTGGGCATTCCACTGCGCTCACTATCCTGAGACATAAGTTGTTAAGTCTCCATATCCAGTAGTTACTCTGGCTACAATGTCATGCATGCATTTATACTGCTGTTTGAAGGGAGAAAAAGACATTGGTGGCCTCTCATTTAAGAGAGGAATTAGTAGAAAATTACTGCAAACAATGCTGTCGCAGTTTACCCTGGTCGCCGTAGTAGCGTGGTAGTCTTGATATACCCTCTATAGTATCTAGTATATCCAGAATACGAGAAAAAACGAAGCCAGGTGGTAATTTTAGTGACTACAGACACAGTGTAACAATTAGGCAAACGAAAGTGACGATTACTTGTAATTATTTTTGTGATATTTCAATTGATTTAATAACTAAGGATAGTTCTTTCAATACATTTGGAGTTTTATATATATGACAGAGAAAATCGCGCTAAAATAAAGGAGAATGCTCATTTTATTATGTAACTTAGTATCGATGCGAAGGTTGTTGTCACACGATGAAACCTACTTTAGTGTAGGGAAAAAATTAAATAAATGTAAACATGATTGAGATCTTGGCCCGGAGTTCTTGGAGAAATTAACTTTGTTGCGAGCTAAGACAAATTTCAGTAACGCTCCATTAGAGACGTACTGGAGCGCGCGTCATTTCGGAAAATTTTACGCGCTTTCCGCCCTGACCATATGTTTATGTATTTACGCAACTTGCAATAAATGTAAAACACCACTCATGTGTAATGTACTCACAGACAAACCAAGCAAATTTTGTGCGATAAATTGTATTTGATGTTATTTTCTCTTGAATATAATAAATAAACTAAAAAAAGTCAATGGGGTCAGTCTTACCTGGGGTCCTACGTCGGTAATCTGCAAATTGTATCCATCCACTAGCCGAAACCTCTCATCCCTGGTAACCATAAGGCTTGCCGCCGTCAGCACCGCGGGCCCTCGTCTCCATAACAGCACCAGGGAACCTGGGGAAGATGAATATGCTGTAGTTGAGAGTTCTACCTAATGGCTATGTGTATCCGCAAGTGTTGGACAAATCTATCCACAATTATAAAGCTTTCTACACGTAATAATAGACCAGTGCCCCAATTTTTAGTATTGTTTATATCGAAAGGTTAAGTTATGCATAATCAGAAGTCATATTAAATATAACAAATAAAAATTATTTAAATTAGTTTTGAAAAGAGCAACACTAGAGTTTCTTGCCCGTTCTTCTCTAGTGAAAACCGCTTTCCGAACCGAAAATAAATACATATACGAAGTTAAATACATATACAGAGTGATACAGTTTATGAGAAAAATAGCATGTATCTGTTATGCAATCAAAATTCATCTGCATCTCGAAGTGACAGGCTGGTAGTGTAAAGAGATGTGTGTACTGACCAAGGTTCTGCACTTGGCACGGCAGCAGCAGGGTGTCTCCAACCACGGTGCGAAACGAATGGCCTCGGGACAGGAACCGAGGGCCGTCATCTGCAACAAACATATTGTTATTTGCATTGATAATATTACATTACACAAGACGTTCTTTGTGAAAATGTGTCCTACTAAGTGCGGTACATGCACAGCACACGAATTAGTCAAAAATCTCTTAGTCACGAGAAAACTACACCCTGAAAGCGGTCTAGCGCTGCATGGCTATACTGTTTGGTTAGAAGACTAATATTTGTTCCACGCTGCAGCGATTTAGTTACAACTTTTACCAAAATCAAACAGGTCATTTGTATGGGATAGCTTCTCTATAAGTAGTTATATATGTATATCAATGGTTATTCGTTAATAATATTCATACAGACTGCGTCAAGCGTAGTTATTCCATGTATGATTATATAGCAAAGCTGTCTCGGGTTCAAATTCAAAGTCATATTGGATTTTTCTATTCATTATTAGCTCGGAGTCAGGAGTTGTGCCCGATATGGCGATAGGCTCGTCCGCTATTTCATCGTAGTGAAATCATAGTGAATTTACTATGATCTTTTACAACTTTTGGAAAAAAACGTGAATTCATGTATGTATGTTTATAAATAACGAATATTTATATTCGTAACCTATTAGTATGTCCAATGCAAAAAATTGAAGAGAGGATAACTATTCTTATTATTTTGCCAATTTTTTTATTGCAATATATGGCGAGACGAGCATGCCGTTCGCGTGATGGTAAGCGATACGACCGCTCATGAACAGTAGCAAAACCAAACAACACCTTGAATTACAAAGCAATAGCATTCCACTGCGCTCGCCATCCTGAGACATAAGATGTGAAGTCTCAATATGTCTAGTAGTTACTCTGACTACAATGTCCTTCAAACTGAGACACAACAGTGCATTTACACTGCTGTTTGGCGGAAGAAACAGACATTGCGGTGGCCTAACCAAGAGGCCTCTTAATTGAGAAATCGACCACCAGTGTTCCTATTATTTTACATTTTACACAAAATAAGCAAAAAAAATTCAGTGCTAAGATTTTTCTTTAAAAGCACATTTCATATTCTGTCAAATGCATATGAAAAGTTTTGATATAAATCTCCGTTGCACAGTTTGAATGAAAAGTTTTGCCATACTTTTTCACACAGCTGAATATATTTTTTATTGTCTAAAGCCAATTCTTGGTAGAAATACGAACCCGTTTTAAGAAGAAACTGGACAGTCAATTTTGTGTGTGTAATTTTAGATGTGAAAAATGGTTATAATATACAGGGTATATCAAGACTGCCACCGAAAACGAAGCCGGGTGGTAGTTTTAGTGACTAGAAACACAATGCAACTAAAAATTTCACAAAGAAACGCGACAATGATTTTTTATGATTTTTTAAATATCAAATTTTTATGTGGTTAATGCATAGGTTTTGCTAAAATAATAATTCAAACTCTTTTATACCTTGGAGTATTAATAAATAAAAGGGTATACACTATTATTTTAAGACAAAAAAATGTATTTACCACCCAAATATGGTCATAGGAAAAAAAATACAAAAAAAATATTGTCGCTTTTTTTGCAATTTTTTTCTGTTGCATTGTGTCTGAAGTCACTTAAACTGCTATCCGGCTTCGTTTTCGGTAGCAGTCTTGATATACCCGGTATGTATGGTCAGTTTTATTGCTTACTGGTGGTAGGTCTCTCATATGTGAGAGGCCATCTGGGTAGGTACCACCGCAATGTCTATTTCTCCCGTCAAACAGCAGTGTAAATGTACTGTTGTATTTCGGATTGAAGGACATTGTAGCTAGAGTAACTACTGGACATATTGAGACTTAAAATCGCATATCTCAGGATGGCGAGCGCACTGCGCAGTAGAATTTTGCTACTGTTCATGAGCGGTCGTATCGCTCGTCTCGCCATTCATTGCAATAAAAAAAATGTCGTGGGGGACGATTAGCAATAGTAGAAATATAGAGCATGCTAAGGCTTCAAAAATAATAATATAGCGATGTTGAATTGAAATTAAAACGCTAGAGTTTCTTGCCCGTTCTTCTCTGGCGAAAACAGCCTTGTGAACTGGGTGGTAGTGGAAAAAAAATATGACTGAATCTAAATAGTGTATGACATTTTATGGATTCAATAAATATTTTCATTTCATTTCATTTCAAATAGCAATAATACCCATTACTAGCACGGAGAATAATAACAAATAGAAATAAAACAAGATTATACAATTAGGGGCGGAAGCGGCGAAATGGTCGACAGTTCCGCCCGGCTCGGACGAAATTTATTGTGTTTGGGGCGGAATTATGCCTCGTTGCATTTATTCAGATAAAAAAATATAATAAGCCTGTGGTGCCTTTGACAGCCTCCGTGGCACAGTCGGTTAGATACCGCCTGTGGCAAGAAAGGCCGCGGGTTCGATCCCAGCACCGAGAGAAATGTTTTTGCCCACAAATATTATAATATTCTTTCGGGTCTGGGTGTTTGTGAGAGTGAAAAGTCTCTCGTAGTTCCTGATACAATAGACTCGATTTTAGTGTGGGGTCAGGACTATGTATGTTACTGTTGGGTGTTATTTTATTTACTAAATAGTATAAAACAAAGTTAGCTTCTGTCTTTCCTTATGTATACTTTGATTTTTAAAATAATGCAACGGATTTTGATGCAGTTTTTTAAATAGAAAGAGTGATTCAGTAGGAAGGTTTATATGTATAATGTGTCTTAGTTTGTAAGAAAAATAAAATGTATCTGTTATGTTTGGACTATGCGGCCTAACCCGTCTCAATAGTACTCTCGATTGTAGAAGTGTCTCATGCTCTGCGGTGAAATTCATACGTGCTGATAGAGATAATATAAAGGACACTAAAATCCATCCAATAACTCTCACAAACTTATATTCCAAAAGTTCGGAACCGAAACAGAAAAACTTAATAGAATATAACCAATAAACAATAAAATAGCCGATCTTATGTAACTACAGATTTCCCGCCAACTTCCGATCGCCATTTTGCTTACGTAAAGCCAAGATGGCGGTTTCCTTATGACATATCGAATAGTTATTGGGTAATGAGGTGAAAGATTGTGTGGTTTATAAGATTTCACTTTTGATAATAAATAAAATTGATTATAATTGGGGCAGATATTTTTTAAGTACAGTCTACTTTAAAAATACAGGATATATTTCGTGTAATAATTGTTTTAAATATACAAACTCAACTTTACTTCCGTACTTTAAGCTTCCCATCTCATTCATTTGGGTTTGAAAGAGTATCGAATATATTTCAATTCCGTTTACATTTCTCGGGAATACTATAATTTTTCGACTAACAAGTAGCCTATTTGTTAATCCAGGGTGTCTGCTATCTCCATACCAAATTTCAATAGTCGGGACGGAACGGAATATAACGGGACGGGAAATATAGTCGACGGTGCGCGGGAAATAATAAGTTATTGATGTGGACTGCACTCAAAAACTATCTACAGTCTACACCCGGGCAAAGCCGGGCCCGACCGCTAGTAAAAATATAAATTAATAACATAAAAGTTACACAGACAGACAGTTATGTTCTGTTATCCGAAAAAATGCAGCGTTTCCGTGGGATCTACACGAAATTTAAATACATATGTATATTCAATATAGAAACTTAAATAAATAAAATGGGAAGCTTACAGTAGGCCAGTAGAGTTGAGTTTATATATTTAAAACAATTATCACGCGAATTATCTGGTATGTACACGATTTTATACACTATAACTAACCTAGCCAGCGTAGTGGACTGCACTAACCACTCTCAATCGTGCTCTCGATTGTGTCGGAGGCTTGTGCCCTGCAGTGGAATGTATATCTGATACACTAGGAGTATAGAGTACAGGTATACGTACTTCTATTGCCCTGCGCCCTTGCAGCCGCCAGCGCGGCCAGCAGCAGTAGCCAGCAGCTCTCCATGACGCTCAGCTGCCACGGGGGACGCACCGCCGCATCTGCAACAGAGGAATAATTAGAGGGGTGCAAGAGTTCTACAGCAGCAGACAAGTGTTGGAGTGGAGACCGCGCTTAGGTTTTTTTTTATTGCAATAAATGGCGAGACAGGCAAGCCGTTCGCCTGATGGTAAGCGATACGACCGCTCATAAACCGTAGCAACATTCCACTGCGCTCGCCATCCTGAGACATAAGATATTAAGTCTCAATATGTCCAGTAGTTACTCTGGCTACAATGCCCTTCAATCCGAAATACAACAGTGCATTTACACGGTTTCACGCTGTTTCACGGGAGAAATAGACATTGTGGTGGTACCTACCCAGATCAGCTCTCACATATGAGAGACCTACCACCAGTAAATATCTGATTTGCTTACATTGTAACGGATTAATTGATGGATACATAACGCTTTCGCAATTATTAACTGTTTTGGCGAAAAAGAGTATACCAATTCTTCGTTCTGGGCGTCTTCGCTACTTTCAGCCATAGTAATTATAACATAAACATATACATACAAAAATATTTATTGTTTTACAACAAATTATTAATGAACGGCTCCGATTAGACCAACAAATTTTGTAATAATCCCGACATTGTATACTGGTTTTGAAAAGAGCAACACTATACTCGGAAATCGAATCCGAGATCAAAAATGTAAACAAACCAATGTCATTGTAAAAGTGACATTTCAGGGTTATGAAACATTTTCTCAAAAACATATTGCGTATAATTTGATTAGTGAATAGATTCAAATGTTGCGAGTACTATGTTTTATTTATTTATATTTATTTTTGAATTTTGAACATTTTGAATGTTTTATTATGCCTGTCGACGTGACCCAAGGGTCACGTCAAGACTTGGGCCCAAACAAATTCTAATGGGTTTAACTCACAGTGATTTTCAAAGACCATAGTGCGTTTGGCTAGAAACACGAGCGCCAGAAATCTTAGGAACAAAATAGAATAAAAACTTAACAGAAAACGTGTAACAAGCATCATGGCGACGTAACTTTATCACATGATGCACATTCATCAAGTTAAGCAACTAAATGAACTAAAGGGAGGTGTCGCGGGCGTCAAAGCGACGTATTTGTAGTTAAGGAGACGAAATTTAAAAAAAGTTTTATTTCAGTGGCCTAAGGTTACGAATTTCTGCATAATACCTGTAGCATAAAATATTTTCGTACCATTTTTTTCACATACTTAAAAAAGAAGTTGAAATTGAAGTTTATGTAAATATTTTACCAAATAATTTTTATTTGGCTTTGTTTTATACTTATTTAACGAATGAGAATAATTCCAACATGTTTTTTTAACAGTTGTGAACAAACTACCATGACAAATTATTTTATTGTAGTGGTAACACTTTTGTTTACATTTTTGATCTCGGATTCCATTTCCGAGTATAGAGTTTCTTGCCCGTTCTTCTCTAGTGAAAACCGCTATCCAAACTGGGTGGTAGATCAAAAAAATGACTGAATCTAAATTATGTTGAACATTTTAATGGATTTAATAAATTATGTTTATTTCAACACTGACCAAAATAAAATGTAGTATCAAAACTATTCAATCCGAGTTCTTTGTCAAAACGATGCGATTTTGTTTAAATTTGATCAAATTATTCACGGATCTGGCGATAAACCTTGTAAACAATGTGTCGCACATGTGATCGTGGAACTAATTTATATATTTTCGCTAGGGAAGCATAGAAATCTTAAAATATTCACATCGAATGACATAACTCAAGTTTTGAAACAGTTGTTGAGTGATGGTATTGCCACATAAAAATCATTATGTTTGTTTTTAATTTTATGCCATGAGATTCTGGTACACCTATATAATATTTTGACAACACCATAACAATCACGCATTCACGCGCCAAAAAATCGCAGACGATTTTACAATTTATTTTGACCACTTTTTGCTAAACAGACTCACGCGTGCTGGCTTGTGAAACCATAGCTTGATGGTCCAAACCATCTCAGCACGAACCGAAAGGTTCGCAATTTTTTTTGTGCCGCACGATCAAGCTGTGGAATAGTTTGCCGGCACGCGTGTTCCCTCCTTCCTATAATCCTGGGTCCTTCCGCCGTAGTGTGAAGAGGCATCTCAGCAGGCCGGCATAATTGTATCGAATGTCTTGGGACTGTCGTCTGATGCCAATGGATACTCTGCCTGGACGGCATTTGCGCTTACCAACATGCGCAGTGTAGTCACTTGTCACAATGGAATGCCAAGTATTGCTTTGTAAATCAAGGTGCTGTTTGGTTTTGCTCTTGTTCATGAGCAGTCGTATCGCTTACCATCAGGCGAATGGCGTGATAGTCTCGCCATTCATTGCAATAAAAAGAAAAATACCTGTTTCTAATATTTAAACAACATGAAAACAACGCATTCAGACGCCAAAAGATCATAAACAACTGTCAGTCTTTGCAATTTATTTTGCCCACTTTTGACCGACGTGTAAAAGGTAATTTCCCAATACATACCAAGTCATAAATTTTCAATAAGTTAGCGCATATAATTGCGGGGTGAACACACCCCTTGCTATTGGCTGATTGATTTTCACGAGGGGTTGTGTTAAGGATAGGTTAGAAAATAGTTTTGCGAGAAAATTTAACGGTTAGGTTGAATAAGTTGAGGTTTTTGGAGTATTTTTTGTATGCTTTTATGTTGACTTGGTCGCAGGTTCGATTCTCACGGAAACTTTGACTACTATAAATGTATGTATAGTTATATGGTTTTTATTATTGCTAGGAATGGGGAGACTATGCCGTTCCCATGATTGTAAGCGATACGACCGCTCATGAATAGTAGCAAAAACAAACAACGCCTTGAATTACAAAGCAATGTCGCCATTCCATTGCACTCGCCATTATGGAAAGATACCTAAGTCTCAATATGTCCATTTACTCTGGCTATAACGCAACAAACCGAAACACCACAGTGCATTTACACTACAGTTTGGTGGCAGAAATAGACATTGCGATGGTACCTACCCAGCCGGCCTCTCGCATATGAGAGACCAGCAAAAATGGTCGTTTAAAAAAAAAACCGTAATATTGATTAATTGTATACCTAACTTCATTTGTATACCCCTTAATTCTTAAACCTCTTGATAACGTATGAGTGACCCCGCGTATAGGGTGCGTTTGCAGGGGTGCATTCAAACATTTGCCCCTGGATAAACATATTAAATTCCGTGCATGACTGGTATTTGTGTTTTTATATTTTTTATTTGTTTTTTTTTTGGCAAAGGAAATGGAAATAAACAGCTTATAATACCGGGTATAGATTGCGACCGAAAACGAAGCCGGGTGATAGTTTTAGTGACTACAAACACAATGTAACTAAAAATTTCGCACGGAAACGCGATTTTTTTTATTATTTTGTAAATATCGTCGGTTAGGTGGTAAATCTGTAGTCTCCATCGCATCGCTTACCATCAGGTGACTGGCATGCTCGTCGCGCCATTTATTGCAAAAAGCAAACACCTCTAATTTTTAGTCATGTTTGTATTGATTAGGAAAACTGCATACCATACCGATTTGTAAGAGTTTCTATGGTATGTAAAGTCCGCTTACACTAGGCCAGCATGGTGGACTATATGGCCTAACCATTCTCAATCGTACTGTCGATTGTAGAGTAGGCCCGTGCCCTGCAGTGGGACGTATATGGGCTGATACATTAACTATGCTGCTTCCAAACTTTTGGGACGGTAGTGTATTTTCAAGTCTGCTACTTGTTATATGCAGTCGTGACCTTTACAATCACTACGACCTAACAATCTCTTACTCAAAAAAATCATTGCATTTCTAAAAGCTTTGATGTTCGCATAATTTGGTTTTCTCACCCTGTTTTTTTGAATGCGGGGTAGTTTGGGGGCGTAAAGTCATTACGGGTGGCTAAGTGGATTAAATGGGGGAGACTGTCATTGTAAATTAAATGGGTATTAATGTTGGTTTTTTGGTGCCAGTTGTTATTGTTTTGTGCGGCCGGGAGCTTAGTTTCATGGGAATTATTTGAATTTTTAAAACATTTTAATTTAATCCTGTTTTATAGTACGTAATTGATTTTTATATTAATAATTGTTTTATATTAACCTTGTGCTAACGGATGCCACACGAGACTCGATTTTAATGTGAGGTCAGGAATTTGTGACTGTTGGTCATTGACATAATATATGGACGGGGCGAAGAGTACAAAAAGTGTTGTCACGAAAGTGGTCCCCAGCACCAGTGCAGCGTTTGTGACGTCACAGCGCACCGGTCTGTAAGTCGTCTACAAATGCCTAATTGTATCGTGCGTGGGTGCAATAAAGATGACCGAAAGTTCACAAAAAAAAGATAACATTTCTTATCACCGCTAAGTAAAAATTGTATTACTTTAAGTCAATATAACATTTACTTAAGTATTAATGAAAAACGATTTCATGGCCGCCATTGACGTAGAAATCTAACAGACTAGATGGCGCAATTTTTACAGGCATCTTTTTGACGTACCAATTGTACTGAAAAGGTAATCCTTTTTTAAATCAATGCTGTTGGATGTATTTATTTACTTAAACTAATAAGCTAAAATCAAAGGGTCATCCCAATATGTTAATGTTAACAGAAGGGGTGTGGGTTCCCACGGATTTTTAATTGTACACAGGATGATCTTGACAAATGTCAGTTTCATTCACAACGCGTGCGGGTGACATCCTACTAATTTGCATATTAGTATCATCTCTTTTTTGTCACTAAAGCTCAAAACACATTATAGGTTTTCGTCTTACGCATAGAGTAAAGAGCGGTAAGTACGGGGCCAACTGACCAATCAGGACAATGGAACGTACAAGGTTCTTTCTATGTAGTCTGTGGTCACGTTTTAAGCATATGACCTATAAGTACTTGCACGTCCCGACCGCCGATTTTGACAGTTGACGTTTGTCAAATGCAATTTGTCAGCCTAATGTGAATAGAAATAGGGTCTAATTTAAAAATTTGAAATTTGACATTGACAGTGGACGTGCAGGTAGATAATGTGCCCACAACAAAAGAATCCATTGTTCAGATCGCTCTAAGACGCGTTGCTCTAGTATTTATGGCCGCTTCTTTACTCTATGCGTAAGACGAAAACCTACAATGTGTTTTCAGCTTTAGGCTTAGTTTTGGAATAAATAATAATAGCAATCACAAATATCAAAATCGAGCAAGACATTTGTACAGCTTGGCAAATAAATGTAGAGTGGATAAATATAAATAAATGGAGGCGCCACTGAGCCGTTTTTATGGCATCCCTTTAAGGTTCTAATTTTCATTTTGCTAACGATTAATATAAATTAATCAAGAATTATAAGTTAATAATAAACGTTATCACTGGAAATTATTTTATAAAAACGATACGATTATATTAAATTATTTGTTATGTTTTTACATTTTAATTGTTTGTTTGATTTATAAAGTTATATTATTTTATTTTGTAACCTTAATTATTGTATGCCAATGTGGCGGGTCATAGCTGTAAGAAAATACAAATGTAACACCTATGTATTTACCTATATACCACATTAAATCATTTTGAATTTGAATTTGATTAATTTAATGCGAGATATACAAACAAAATTCATAAATTTGAAAGATGTGATAGTGCTGCTAGGTGAAAAAAGGTTTAGTTCCGTTTCTACACTTTTATGCCAGACTATAAGGGATAGCTTCACTATACGTAGTGCAGTAATAAATAGCAATGCAATCATAAATAGCATGCGAAGTCGATAATAACATTTCACAAGTTATATAAATAAGCTAAATTTTGCGTGCGATTGTCATTCACAAAGCTGATCGGCTAATATTTTTAGACGATCTCGTGTAATCTGTGAAGGGAGTTTTATTACGAACCCATTTTTTTATTGCTTTGAATGGCGAGACGAGCATGCCGTTCGCCTGATGGTAAGCGATGCGACCGCTCATGAACAGTAGCAAAACCAAACAACACTTTGAATTACAAAGCAATGCTTGGCATTCCACTGCGCTCGCCATCCTGAGACATAAGATGTTAAGTCTCAATATGTGTAGTGTGTTGTGTTTCGGATTGAAGGACATTGTAGCCAGAGTAACTACTGGACATATTGAGACTTAACATCTTATGTCTCAGGATGGCGAGCGCAGTGGAATGTTGCTACTGTTTATGAGCGGCATGCTCGTCTCGCCATTCAAAGCAATAAAAAAAAAAGGTGGTGATGTTAATTTGAAATAGCATTAATTACCACTATTAGAATAAGGCATCGTAGTGTTGAGATATGAATGTCTAAGTTAATACTCCATTTGCCTTGCGCTTAAGAACAGCATTGTACTTTGTCATGCCTGTATTAATTAGCAAACACCCTTATCGAATATTATGCCCCTTTCGAAAATCGAACCCCCGTTGCTTTGACCCCCATTCAAAACAGTACAATTAGTGCTTTTCTCACCATATTAATTACTTCGCCTGTGGCTATATTCTATATCAGTCCATACACGTCCCACTGCACGGGCCTCCTCTACAATCGAGAGAACAATTAAGAGTGGTAAGGTTTAGATAGAGCTTTTTTCTTGTGGATTAATTTCTTCATAGGGCTTTTCATCGCTTACATAAAAAACATATTCAGCTTGTAAAAACGTGTATTCACTTGTTCGAGCGTGCGGCGGAAGAGAGCGAGTTGCAATATGAAAACACATAATATTAATTTAATGTTGCCAATGCAACAAGGTCATAAGCAACCATAATATGTTTTCAATTTGAACCAGTAGTTTTTGAGATTAGTGTTCAGACAAACAAACTTTACAGCTTTATATATTCAAACCTATAGAAAAATATAGATTCGATTTTTCTATTCATTATCAGCCCGGAGTCAGGAATTTGTGCTCGATATGGCGATAGGCTCGCCACCTATCATATTGTGGGACGGAACATACAAGGCGAAATGTGGGTGTCCTGGCACCTCTGCTGCTCTTTCTGGGAAAAAGGCGTGAGTTTATGTATGTATGTATAGATATAAAAAACTTATAGGCAAGACATCAATAATTCTAGTTGATAATGACATTAAATAACTTCTTAACAGAAAAATCGAAACACCTTATAAGTTTATGTTTTGTAAGGATTATCAGAAAAATGTGTATAAAATTTATTATGAATTTAGAGCATCAACATTAGGATTTGAAAATCTCATATTATCCACTAATAAACGACATTTGACATATATTCATAAACTAGCGGCCCGGCCCAGCTTCGCCCGGGTACAAATAGATTTCTGTACAATAATATGTACGTATTATACATATAAACCTTCCTCTTGAATCACTCTATCTATTAAAAAAAACCGCATCAAAATCCGTTGCGTAGTTTTAAAGATTTAAATATACAAAGGGACATAGGGACAGAGAAAACGACTTTGTTTTATACTATGTAGTGATATACACATTTTTCCGATAATCCATACAAAACATAAATTGGCAAGGTGTTCAATTTTACTGATGAGAAGTTTTAAAAAAAAAATACTATGTTTTTTATTCCGTGTCGAATGCAATAAAAGAACGCATTCACTAAGGGTTGAAAATACCCCTTTGTTATTTTACACAAGGGGTGACTAATAACCAAAAATAATTTAAAACGCTTTTTAATATGGGGTTTAAAATATTCGTATATTGTCTATGATAATGGTATTGACAGGCTGTGGTGTTGTAAAAGGTCGGGTGTGAATTGAAAGGGTGCGGGTTCGATTCCCGTGGCGAGACGAAAATTATGATTCATTCAGTTCGGGTGTGTCGAGAAAATCTTTATTTATAAAGATTTTATAAAGATTGTTTGCCGTCTCACGTGTTCCCTCCTTCCTACAATCCTGGGTCCTTCCGCCGTAGTGTGAAGAGGCATCTTAGCAGGCCGGCATAATTGTTTCCATTGGCATGGGACTGCCGTCCGTTGCCTGCCTGGGCGGCATTTGTGCTTACCAGGTGCAATGCCGGATTATGCCGGGCCAGATTAACAGCTTAAATTATGGCAAATGAAAATTGTTTAAATAGTTTAGATACAGTCTAAATTATTTGAACGGTTCAGAAAGCGGTTTTGACTAGAGAAAAACGAAGAAACTCTAGTGTTGCTCTTTTCAAAACCAGTTTACAATGTAGTGATTATTACATAAGTTACAAGTTGGTTAAATTAATGGTACTGAAATAATTATCATACATGAAAAATAATACGCAGTGGAATGCCTAGCATTGTTTTGTAATTCACGATGTGTGTTTTTGCTACTGTCCAAGAGCGGTCGCTATGAGCGGTCGTATCGTTTATCAGGCGACCGGCATACTCGTTTCGCCATAGATCGAAAAAAATTGACAAAGACTTTATCGAAACAAATTATGCGTGTATTCTCACATTTCCACCCCTAAGGAGTACATCCCCTAACATATTGGCTTTAATGTCAAACGCATTCACCCCGAGTTGGCAGATTATTAGGGTTTCGCACGGTATTTTGTTAATCTTTAAAGAAAACAAGCAAAGGCTATGGTTGAATATAATTTTATTATTCTTGCCTACTAAAATTTGATTTTATACCGATCTGGTAAATGGGTATGCTTAGAGTATATAGTGCGTGGTGGCCTGTTGGTAAACGGACTAGACGCGGCTGCCCACATGTTCACGGTGGTCGCGGGTTCGAATCCCAGGGCACACCTCTGACTTTTCGGAGTCATGTGTGTATTGATAATCAATCACCACGCACTAAAACGGTGAAGGAAAACATCGTGAGGAAACCTGCATACCATAGCGATTTATAAGAATTTCTATGGTATGCAAGTCCGCCAACCCGCACTAGGCCAGCGTGGTGGACTATATGGCCTAACCACTCTCAATCGCATTCTCGATTGTAGAGGAGGCCCGTGCCCTGCAGTGGGACGTATATGGGCTGATACAGACAGACAGAGAGTATTTATAATATAGAAAGAGCGCTATCATATATTCGCTGCTTGAGAAACGTATATATTTTCATGTTTGTAATATTGGTAGCGCTCCTACATTAGTGAAAATTTAACTAATTGATGAGAGTGAGAGAGATGAGAGAGAGAGGGAGAGAATGAGAAATTGCTATAGATTCTTCAATAACCAAAATTATATTTAGTTCTTATCCTTTTAAAATGAGTTTGAGTGGATTTAAATGAGTATAACTATTTATGTTTCTTTTTATTTTTCAAGTAATTCATGTATTGGACTGTCAAATATCAGCCAATAGGAGGGCAGAAAAAAGCGGCACTGAACCACTATTTTTAGCTATTTTTGAAAGTACTATCGTTCCCTCTACATATAATTAGTTACAACAAACAGATCTTTCTTTGCGAAAGTTTTAGTTGCATTGTGTCTGTAGTCACTAAAACTACCACCCGGCTTCGTTTTCGGTAGCAGTCTTGATAGTTGATATACGATGCATATTTTTTAATTTAGTCTATCAAATAACTAAAACTTTAACCATTAATTTAAATTCACATTGGAATAAAAAAAATCGCAATCATCCCGCACACCAATAGACAACAATGAATTTAATTAAAAAAGTACAAAAGTTCCCGCCCCGGGTTCGACTCCCGACCCTCCTATAAAACATGACATATCACTGACACTTCCTACACGCGGCCGGCACGTGACCGTCACGTGATCGGCACGTGTCCGTCAAGGGGAGCAACCATGTCAGAATTTATTGGGGGTATCATAAACTAAATCGACTGGTTAGACGGGTCGCGGGTTCGAATCCTAGCCGATTGGAGAGTGCATCGAAATATAATGATTTTTAAGATTATATTTATTTATTTACTTATGCTTTATTACTAGCGGACCGGCCCAGCTTCGCCCGGGTACAAATAGATTTCTGTACAATAATATGTACGTATTATACATATAAACCTTCCTCTTGAATCACTCTATCTAATAAAAAAACCGCATCAAAATCCGTTGCGTAGTTTTAAAGATTTAAGCATACAAAGGGACATAGGGACAGAGGAAGCGACTTGCATATCACATCGTGGGACAGAATACAAAGCGGCATGGGCGTAGCCAGCCATGGGCTCAGGGTGGGGCAGAAATCTTAAATAATATTTAAGTAGCAAACTATACCTGTTGTCTCACCCCGGTTATTTTTTTCATACACCCTATAGCACCATGTATCTATTGGGTATATCAAGTGTGGTACCGAAAACGAAGCCGGGTGGCAATATAAGTGACTTCTGACTCAATGCAACTAAAAATTTTCCAAAACAAGGCGACGTTCTCCATTTTATTTTTAAAGGCGCTATGGTACGCAAGGATTTAAATTATTATTTTAGCAAGAAATATACCAGTAACCATCTAAAAACGACGATATTCAAAAAATCACAAAAAAAGCGTTTTTTGCGAAAATTTTATTTGTAATGTGTTTATAGTGTGGTCAGGGATGCTCCTATCTGGTAATGGGTAACCTTTAATTTTTTTAAGCCTTAGCATGCTCTATATTTCTACTATTGCTAATTGCCCCCACAGAATTTGTAAATAAAAAAAAAATGACCATATATCATAACCATTTTTCACATCTAAAATTACACATACAAAGTTAACTGTTCAGTTACTTCATTTACAAAGTTGGGCATGAGAAGCAATGCAGAGTTGGAAGTGGGGCAATTTGGACATGGGCAACGGGACCCCAGGGATCAGAGGCTGGCCGACTTTCTGGAGAAAGAGGGACTCTTTCCGATGATCTCTTTTTTCCAGAAGCCGCCTCATAGGAAATGGACCTGGTTGAGTCCTGACGGTTCTTTTTTTTCTTTTTCTTTTTTTGTTGCAGTGAATGGCGAGACGAGCATGCCTTTCGCCTGATGGTAAATTTAAACTGCTGTTTGACGGGAGAAATAGACATTGCGGTGGTATCCACACAGGCAGCCTCTCACAAACTCTCACATAATATGGAGACCTACCACCAGTAAAAAAAGTTCTAAGAGAAACGAGATAGATTTCATCTTAATGACGCATAGACGGATGTTCAGTGATTTCTCTGTGATCAACAGGGTGGAAACTGGCAATGATCACCGAAAGGTTAGGGGCACATTGAATTTCAATGACCAATTAGAAAGGCATCGCTTGATGAACTCTACGCTCCGACCTACTCGCGCCCATATCCAAAGCCCCGAAAGCTTTCAACTTGAACTAGCAAAACGCTTTGATTGCCTAAGTGAAAACCTAGCTGTAGACGTGCTAAACAGCGGTTTTGTAGTAGTATTCAGCAAAGTGACTTAAGTAACTTATACCTCGCCGTAGAGATACACCAAAAAAACTCTCGATATACACTCTTGACCTCATGGCCGAACAAAGATCTATGGCGCTGCTGTTTTCCGTTGAAGCCGAAGCATACCGGCTGCTCAATAGACTACTAATACTACTACTACTAAATATTAAGGGAGATCGAGAGGTTCTACGGACAGCTTTTCACCTCGGTTGCTGAACCTACTGTTAGCTCAGCCCAAGACCCGAGAGCTGAGTTGATCCGACACTACAGCGATGATATACCGGACATTAGCCTGTGTGAGATTAAGATGGTTCTGAAGCATGTTAAGAACAACAAGGTGCCGGGTGAAGACGTAATCACTTCAGAGCTTCTGAAAGCGGGTTTGAACACCGATACTGAAAGTCCTTCAGTTCCGTTCTCCTTGAGAGTGTAACGCCAGAGGCATGGAGCAGGAGCGTGGTGGTACAAAAAAGGTGATAGCACTTTGCTGAAGAACTACAGGCCCATCTCGCTTCTGAGCCATGTCTATAAGTTGTTTTCGAGGGTCATCACAAATCGTCTCGAACGCAGGTTTGATGACTTCCAGCCTCCCGAACAAGCCGGCTTCCGAATAGGCTTTAGTACCATAGACCATATTCATACGCTTCGGCAAGTTATACAAAAAACCGAGGAATATAACTTGCCGCTTTGTTTAGCGTTTGTGGACTATGAGAAAGCCTTTTACGCGATCGACACCTGGGCTTTGCTAAGGTCTCTCCAGCGGTCCCAAATCGACTATTCGTACATCGAAGTGTTGAAGTGTATATACAACAACGCCACCATGTCGGTCCGAGTACAAGATCAGAGCACGAAGGATATTCCACTGTAGTGAGGCGTGAAACAGGAAACTGGAAAACGCCTTCACGTTTTTGCAGTGGAAAGGATTTGGCATCAACATCAACGGCGAGTATATCACTCACCTTCGATTTGCCGATGATATAGTAGTCTTGGCAGAATCGCTGGAAACCTTAGCACTATGCTCGAAGACCTAAATCGAGTCTCCCAACAGGTGGGTCTTAAAATTAATTTTTGTCCAGATGTAAAATAAGCATGGACAAAACAAAGATCATGTCGAATGTCCATGTTATGCCCACCCCCATCGGAGTTGGGGGCTCGAGTCTTGAATTTGTAGACAAATATGTCTATTTAGGACAAGTGGTCCGGTTAGGCAGGTCCAACTTCGAGAGAGAGGTCAATCGTCGAATCCAACTTGGTTGGGCAGCGTTCGGAAAACTACACGACGTCTTCTCGTCCAAAATACCTTAGTGCCTTAAATCAAAAGTGTCCGATAGTTATGTGTCGCCAGTGAAGAAATACGGCACCGAGACGTGGCCTCTCACTATGGGCCTTATTAGGAAGCTCAAAGTCACTCAACGAGCTAAGGCTATGCTCGGGGTTTCCCTGCGAGATCGAATCAGAAATGAGGAGATCCGTAGGAGAACTAAAGTAAACTACATAGCCCAATGGATAAGTAAGTTGAAGTGACAATGGGCGGGGCACATAGCGTGGAGAACTAATGGCCGATGGGGCCAAAAAGTTCTCGAAACGAGGCCACGTAGCGGAAAGCACAGCGTAGGACGTCCATCTACAAGGTGGTCAGAAGACCTGGTAAAGGTCGCGAGACGTCGCTGGATGCAGGCTGCTTACAACAGGTCACTGTGGAAATCATTGAGGGAGGCCTATGTTCAGCAGTGGACTTCCTTTGGCTGATGGATGATTGATGATGTGTTTATAGTCACTAAAACTAGTACCCGGCTTCTTTTTCGGTCGCAGTCTTGATATATCCTGTTATGTATAATTCGAATTGCTCACCTTCCTACATCAAGAAATCATCCATCTAAAAAAGTGTCTCTAACTTCAGCCGTTTGGGCTCTGGAAGTGTGCCAATTTGTTAATCAGTCAATTTAGAGGTTTATATCTATCCATAGATAGTACTTTACTTAGGTATTTTATTTTTTCAGGGTTGGTTAGGTACCTTAGAGGCCGGAGCCAGGGTGGGGCAAGTGCCCCACCCTGCCCCACCGTGGCTACGCCCATGCAAAGCGGTACCCGGGTGTTCTGGCAGCACCTCTGTCTACCGCTTATAGGAAAATGGCGTGAGTTTATGTATGAAATAGAAAAAAAGAAATTTGCTAGTTGAAACGGACAACGGATGGAGTGCACCCCGTGACCATAAAAGCTGTAATTGAAACGTCGGGAAGTTAAAAAATGTAAAAATTAAACCAAATACGCGAAAAACGTAAATAGTAGTTTTATTTCAATGTGTAACATTCGCGTAGATCCAAAAAACCATTATTCAATTCACGATTAAACTGAGCAGGCGAAGTGGCGACAAAATTCTAGTATTTTATAAATAAACTGTCCAAAGACTACCCTTCGAGTATCGAAGTAATATATGGCTACATTTCCCGCCTAGAGATATCGGGCGCATCACGCGATCTTTTAATGGCCGCCCGACATGAACCGAACATAGCCGAACATTCCCGATCATTGAATCTATTGGTGGGCATTTTGATATTACTATGTTTAGTAATGGGAATTATTGATATTTAAAATTAACATCGACACCTTGCTATTTTTGAAGTCTTAGCATGCTTTATATTTGTGCTATTGCTAATTGCCTCCACAGATTTTGTAAACAAAAAACTGACCATAATATATTGTAACTATTTTTTACATCTAAAATTACACACGCATAATTTACTGTTCAGTTTCTTGTTGAAATGCAATTATTTTATTTGCAATATATAAACCTAATTTTCTGTTTCGTTGGCACTAATTCTTACACGAATACCTAAAAATATACCTTTATTTAACATTATTATGCCATATTTTATACACATTTCAAGCATTTTCCACATAAAACGCTATCTAAAAATACAGACTACAATGCTAACCTCAAAATTATAATAACAACGCCATCTACCGTCGCGATTTGAAACGTCAGATAAGGCTTAGATTTATTACCGCCGACCTCATGCATCAAGATAATACTTTTTTTATAATTACTAAACACTTTTAAAGCTAAAATAAGGTTCAGTGACTTGGTAGTCCATTTTAATAGTATATTTGTGTATGTAAGACGGAATTTAAATATTTAGATGCCGGAATACACCTCACTATAAAAAATAGCTTGGTTTATTTCAATGATATTTTATTTACGACAGGTCTCTTTAATGTATCTCTATCTTTAACTAGAGGTTTCATATCCTAAAGTTAATTTATAGTATGTTTATATATTTAGGTATGTATATTGCAATGCAATGTTGTGTTCCGGTTTGTTGCGTTGTAGCTAGAGTAACTACTGGACATATTGAGACTTTAATATCTTGTCTCAGGATGGCGAGCGCAGTGGAATGCCAAGCATAGCTTTGTAATTCTAGTTATTGTTTTTCTTCTGTTCATGAGAGGTCGTATCGCTTACCGTCAGGCGAACGGTATTCTCGTTACGCCATTCAATGCAATAAAATAAAATAAAAACTAGTGATAATAGCTTGGTTTAGTTCGATCGATCTCTTTAATGTATCTCTATCTTTAACTAGAGTTATACAGACTGTCCATATATTTATGTCAGTGATTGCTATAAAAAGGAGTCTGTATTATTTAAGCCCATTCACAAGTCAGTCTCTTCTAAATTAATAATAAAATTCTTTGCAAAGTCTTAGCTATAAATCTTTGGTACGGTCGCAACTCACGAATACTTTGCTAAGTTTCAAACATTCCTTCCAATAGTTAACGACTCTTAAATATATGATCGTGAACTTTGGGAAGACAGCCTCCGTGGCGCAGTTGGTTAGACGCCGGCTGTGAAACGAGAGGCCGCGGGTTCGATCCCCGCACCGAAACAAATATTTGTGTGAAACTTAGGTTTTGGGTCTGGGTGTTTTTGAGACCAAAAAGTCTCTCGTAGTTCCTGATATACGACATAAGACTTGATCTTAGTGTGGGGTCTGGACTATGTATGTGACTTTTGGGTGTATTTATAACATATTGTATTAAAGGCGAAACGTTTTTGGCTAGACAATTGGTACGTCTTTATATGTGAGAGGCTGCCTGGGTACCACGTACCTAGGTACCACCGCAATGTCTATTTCTCAGTGTTACAATTACATGGAAAAGAAAAATAAAAATAAATGGTTTAAGGCTAATTAATTCCACTCAAGCTCGCTTTAAAAGGTAAATAACTAATTATCACAGGAATTTATAGGAATTTTTTGTGCAAAATAATTAATTCAATTTTCACAAATTTAGGAGCGCTACCAACATTACGTTTTTGAAGACGTAAATGTATGACAGAGCTCCCTTTATATTATAAATACTCTGAGTTAATAATATTAACAACCCGAACTAGGCCAGCGTGGTGGACTATATGGCCTAACCACTCTCAATCGTACTCTCGATGGTAGAGGAGGCCCGTCCCCTGCAGTGGGAGGTATATGGGCTGATACAGAAGTTAAAAATATAAAAAAAAAAACGATACATACAAATAACTTACTGTAAAATTGTTTTTGTATCCATTCACTTCAAAGTTTATTATTTTCACAAATATCTCTCACTTTTAGTTTTAATTTCACAGACACTTTGGTTCAAATTGTTTTTATTTCATAAACACTAGTTCAAATTGACTTCCAGAACATTTTGACTTTCAGAGATCGAATCCGCGCCCCCGCATTCACAAGCGAAGACTAACTAATTGCACCAAAGAAGCTCTTAAATGTATATGTTAGTGATATTTCTTTCAGCTTACTTTATTGAATGTCCAAAAATAAAAATATGTTTTGGTTTTTAAAACCCACTCGATTGAAGACTTGGTAAAAAATTAAATACTTAACAGGTATCTTATTATAAATTATCATTAATAATTTGATGTATCAATGACTTCACTATACGCGGATTCGTACAACCAACTTGTGGCTTTGTAAAAGCAACCCCTTGTAAATACGTGTACCCCGCGCGACAGACCAAATCGTACTAAGGGTGAGAGGGTGGGTGCAATTAGGAAAAGGAAATAAAAACACGGGGAAGCCATGCTTCAAAACCATTTTTAAGTGCTTTTAAATCTACGTAATCTATGGTAAAAATAGAGCTTATTTTTATGAAAACAAGTTTTTTTTTTATTGCAATGAACGGCGAGACGGGCATGCCGTTCGCCTGATGGTAAGCGATACGACCGCTCATGAACAGTAGCAGAACCAAACAACAACTTGAGTTACATAGCAATGCTTGGCATTCCACTGCGCTCGCCATCCTGAGACATAAGATGTTAAGTCTCAATATGTCCAGTAGTTACTCTAGCTTCAATGTCCTTCAATCCGAAACACAACAGTGCATTTAAACTGCTGTTTGGCGGGTGAAATAGACATTGCGGTGGTACCCACCCAGGCAGCCTCTCACATATGAGAGACCAGCAGTAATTATTTGATTTAATTTTTCTTTTTTTAACTTCCCGACGCGATGTTTTGGTTACTATACAGCGTTCGTGGTCACAGCTCGGTATGTACTATTGGTGTATTTATTTATTAATATATAATGCAATTATACTTTCCAAATAATAAATTTCAATAAAAAAATATTTTCCACCCCAAATATAATAAAGAATGATAAATGTAACTCGGGGAAAAATTACCTTTATACCCCATAGGAATTCTCACCCTAAGGTAAAAATGGGGCGGATTGCCGAACTTTGGGAATCGATTTTGGGTAACTTTCATATTAATTGCAATAGATTATAAAACCTTCTATGAGGATTAAACTTATCTTGGTGATATTATATACAGGGTATCTCAAGACTGCTACCGAAAACGAAACCGGGTGGTAGTTTTAGTGGCTACAAACACAATGCAATTAAAAATTTCGTATAGAAACGCGACAATTATTTTTTATGATTTTTTAAATATCGTCATTTTTGGGTGGTAAATCCATAGTTTTTGCTAACATAATAATTTAAACTCTTTTATACCTTAGATTATTTATAAATAAAAGGGTATACACTATTATTTTAGGAAAAAAATTATTTACCACCCAAATATGGTCATAGGAAAAAAGTAACAAAAATGGAAGGTTGGGACCTTCTAGTAAGCATTAGATATGCTTGTCGCAGAAAATTCCGCTCTCTCACAGCAATAATGCCTCTTTATTTCTTGCATCTTAAATTCATAATAAAAAGTATATTAATTATAAGTCTAGCTATAACAATGGAGAAAACACAAAGACAAAAAAGGTTCCTCTTTACATTTTCGATTTATATTACATTATGTACATTCAACATTAATAACATCATTTTTCTTTTGTTTTTATTAAACTCTTAACCTAGATACATAATCAAATTACTTGTTGAATGTTTTATTAATAATGTATGTACAATTACCTAAATTAACAGCAAAATCATAGTTTTTCAAGTTTTCTTGTGAAAACTGCTTTCGAGACGGTTGGTAGAGAAAATATCACAGAATCTAAATAATTTACATTTTTTTATGTATTTAATTCTTCGATCAAATATACAGGGTATATCAAGACTGCTACCGAAAACGAAGCCGGATGGTAGTTTAAGCGACTTCACGCACAATGAAACAGAAAAAGTTGCAAAAAAAGCGACATTTTCTTTTTGTTATTTTGTTCCTATGACCATAATTGGGCGGTAAATACATTTTTTCCTAAAATAATAGTGTATACCCTTTTATTTACAAATAATCTAAGGCATAAAAGTGTTAAAATCATTATTTTAGCAAAAACTATGGATTTACTACTCAAAAATGACGATATTAAAAAAATCATAAAAAAAATTGTCGCGTTTCTTTTCGAAATTTTTGGTTGCATTGTGTTTGTAGTCACTAAAACTACCACTCGGCTTCGTTTTCGGTAGCAGTCTTGAGATACCCAGTATACTAGATAAAGGGTCCGGAACAAAATCACACGCCAAAAGTGGCCGAGGTTGCTCAAACTTATACATTTTAAGTCGAACTACGAAATGTATTACAAAGTTTTAAATTATAATCAACTTCAGGTAACCTTATTCCTTTAACTTAAGATTTATTATGTTTTTGGACCATACTAAAATCAAATAATACCACACGCTTATTTGCGCTCTTATATCTCTCGCTGTTTTTTAGGACGTTACTTATAATCTAGAGTATATTTGATCGATGATTTAATTAATGATTTTCCATTATTATCGATAAGATATAGAGGATCTAGAATTTCTTGAAGCGTACATATTAGGCCGGCAAAAAAGGCAAAATCCATTTAGCCATGGGTATTCTACGTAAGAACATTATCAATCATAGGAAGTGTCAAATTTTGCAATCTCATATCACATTAACTTGACGATATCCATCATTTCAGCTTTTATAACATAATGGTATATGCGTATGGAATTCTAATTATATCAGCCTATAAATCTTCGATCTGATATACCTACATCACTACATAGTATAAAACAAAGTCGCTTTCTCTGTCCCTATGTCCCTTTGTATGCTTAAATCTTTAAAACTACGCAACGGATTTTGATGCGGTTTTTTTAATAGATAGAGTGATTCAAGAGGAAGGTTTATGTGTATAATACGTACATATTATTGTACAGAAATCTATTTCTACCCGGGCGAAGCTGGGCGGGCCGCTAGTTATATAAGCAACGGCCTAAAAAACGGCAAGAGAAATAAGAGCACGAATAAGCGTGTGGTCTTATTTGATTTTAGTATGGTACAAACCATATTAAAGGAATAAGGTTTATTGATACCTGAAGTTGATTATAATTTAACACTTTTGGTACATCTCGCAATCCGAAATTGAAATGTATAAGTATAAGCAACCTCGGCCACTTTTGTCGTGTGATTTTGTTCCGGACCCTGTATCTAGTATATATTTTATCGAAGCTGTAAATACATTAATATCAAGTGCGTGGTGGCCTGTTTGTAAACGGACCAGACAGCTGTAAACATGTTCACGGTCGCGGGTTCGAATCCCAGCTCCCTTAGCCAAATTACAAGCGTTTCCAATCTATTATCTTTCTAAAACCGCTAAAGCTTTGAGATTATTGCTATTTATTCCATAACATGGCAAACTTATGTCGGATCTATGCTATAAAAACAACATTTAATCTCATTTCAAATGTTTTATTTCATGCAATTGAGATTACGACCTATTTACAAGCCCAATTTCAATGCATTTACGTAATTAGTCTAGAATATATCAATGCAGAGGCCATTTTGAAAAGCTAAATACCGTTTGGGAAGCACAGAACTGTGTTTAATTAAAAAGTTTTCGTGTCAGTTGAGATGGGGCGTGGTTGTCAAAGTTTTGAAGCTCCTTGCAATAAATTGGGGGCGTGGAATGTGACTTTAGTAAATTTCATTATACTTTGCACCTTATAGTGAGTGACAATGGAATATCCATAATCATATTTTTTTTATAATAATGTTATAACAGATTATTAATGAACTGGTCTCATTTAAACCACTTGTAACTTATGTATTAACCACTAAATTGCAAACTGGTTTTGAAAAGAGCAGCACTAGAGTTCTTTGTCCGTTCTTCTTTAGTGAAAACCGCTTTCCGAAATGGTTGGTAGATCAAAAATGACTGAATCTAAATAATGTGGAACATATTAATGGAATCAATAAATTATTTTTATTTAATTACGTCCCACTTTAGGGAACGAGCCTCCTTAACAATCCAGAGTACTATTAAGAGACCATATAATCAATTCTATTCAGTTTTTTTGTTGGGTATATTTGTAACCGAGTATATAGCTCTTCTGATGGTAAGTGGTTACCGTACAAGATCATTTACAACAGTGTTTCTTAACCGGTGGTACTGGTTGGTCCCTCGAGGCTACCCAAGTGGTCTACGGAGCCAACCTAAAGCCATCGTTCAGACGTATTTATACATGTTTTACTTGTGGTAGGTCTATTTCTCCCACCTAATAGCAGTGTAAATGCACTGTTATGTTTCAGTTTGAAGGACGCCAGAGTAACTACTGGACATATTAAGACATCTTATGTCTCAGGATGGCGAGCGCAATGTAATTCATGGCGGTTTTTAGTTTTGCTACTGTCCATGAGCGGTCGTATCGCTTACCATCAGGCTAAGAGCATGTCCATCTCGCCATTCATTAAAAAAAGCAATAACAAAATTATATTAATGTTTAAAACTATGAAAGGTAAAGAGCTTTGCAAAGTTTGAGAATCTCCGCCCTCACTTGTAAATAAATCGGGGCAAAAAACTGACTTATTCATAATTTACCAAGGATAAAAGTTCATTATAAAGAATTTTATGAATAGTACGAAAACTGTTTTCATTAAGTTACATAATACTTATATTCAAAAGTTTGTAACACTTCTACGCCTTATTTTTTGAACGTAGTGTCTATTTCTCTGCTTTATCGAGGAATATATCATCACGCTATGACCTATAGGAGAGAAGTAGTAGTGAAAATTCTAATATTTGATTCATTTTTCTGGTCCGATTGTTCTCCAAATCGATATCTAAGGGATCCTTTGTTCAAATAACTTAATTAATAGTCAAAATTGAAATTTGTGGCGGCCATTTTGAACTTTTTTGTTATTTAGAATATTGGTGTTCTAAATTTATAGTCGGAAATGAACCTTTTGGTCGCCAATTTGAAAAGTGTATCTGACCCGGGCGGAGCCGTGCCGGACTGCTAGTATGTTATATGTATGTATGTGCGTATGTTTATATATATCACACCATTAGAACGTTTTTTTTTTATTGCTATGAATGGCGAGACGAGCATGCCGTTCGCCTGATGGTAAGCGATACGACCGCTCATGAACAGTAGCAAAACCAAACAACACCTTGAATTACAAAGCAATGCTTGACACTCCACTGCGCTCGCCATCCTGAGACATAAGATGTTAAGTCTAAATATGTCCAGTAGTTACTCTGGCTACAATGTCCTTCAATCCGAAACACAACAGTGCATTTAAACTGCTGTTTGACGGGAGAAATAGACATCGCGGTGGTACCCACCCAGCCTCTCACATATGAGAGACCTACCACCAGTATATATAGTGTGATCTAATAAAAAAAAATTGATTTTGGCTTTTAATCATATTTTGGCCCAAAATGACCTATCGACCCATTATTTAAGGACCTATTGACGCTTGAAAGTCAGAAATATTAATCGGTCTTCTGCCGGTCTTCCATAAGTATAAAATTCCTTATGTTAAGAATCAAATGCATTTTCCAAAAGATAAGATTTTTTTAGTCACTCTGATTCTCAAAGTGCGATATTTAAATACTTTGTCTGTTATTCGTTATTGTTTAAGTCATATAAGTCTTTATTTTATCACACATTGTTTTTTCTCTATTTCTTGTGACATATATTTATAGAACTCTCTGTGCATGTGCCAATAAAGGGTTTTTATTTCTTTCTAAATAAAAGATCAGTTTAACTGTTTGTCTAGGAAATGCATTGAGGGAGAATCAATCAAAGTCGAAAACAGCTGATGCAGACACATCCAATGTCGAGATAAAGACAGTTAGATTTCTAGACTTTAATGATTTAGAACCTAGGTATGTTTTTGCACTGATTAAGGAATAGTGGTTATTCTGCATTCCACAGTTCTTACATTCATCTAAGCCTGTGGTTTCTAACCTGGGGGTAATTACCCCCGCGGGGGTGAAACCTGTATTTTGCGGGGGAAACAATGAGTTGGTTATCGTCTTAAGTTTAACAAAACCTAATATTACCAAACTTGTAAAAGCTAAGCAGTACCTCGTGGTACTGTGGTGGTATAAAAATGTTGAATTTCAAAAGCATAATTATTGGTTATTTGTAATTGTTTGAAGTTTATAGAGTCTACGTATAAAGTATTAACACGTGTTGTTTGAGATCATCCTTGGGAGGAGGGGTAAAATTAGTCACCCTTAGATCATAGGGGTAACGGACCTAAAAAGGTTGGGAACCATGGATCTAAACTAATATAACAAATACACCCTACTGTAAGGTTTGCACAGTGGAACACGTTTTGTTAGTCAGGGGAATTATTGCTATTCCAAATTAACATCACCATGTTGTTTTTGAAGCCTTAGCATGCTCTATATTTCTGCTATTGATAATTGCTGCCCACAGAATTTGTAAACAAAAAACTGACCATACATTATAAGCATTTTGACATCAAAAATTACAAACACGAAATCAGTTTCTTCTTTAAATAGGTTCATAAAAAAACAGTCCTTCATAGAATATACGAGATCGTATAAAAATGTTAGCATGGCTTTGTGAATCACAATCGAAATTTAGCTTATTTATATAACTTGTGAAATGTTATTATCGACTTCACTTGCTATTTTTGGTTACTATTGCTATTTATTCCAACATTCTCCTGCCATCCAGCTAAACAGTAGTGTAAATGCACTGTTGTGTTTCGAATTGAAGGACATTGTAGCCAGAGTAACTACTGGACTTTTTGAGACTTAACACCTTATGTCACAGTTTGTCGAGCGCTATAGAATGCCAATTGCCATTGTAATTCAAGGTGTTTGGTTTTGCTACTGTTCATGAGCGGTTGTATCGCTTACCATCAGGCGAACGGCATGCTCGTCTCGCCATTCATACTCGGGATCCGAACCCTACACCTCGATGTAATAGTATCATAGAACAACTCCGCTACCGAAGCAGTATCTACATGTAGACTTATACACATCACTCGTATCGCTTACAAGGGCCTAAGTCTCTCAAACTTTGCAATCACACTCAAATCGGATTTAAGATGAAACTCCCGTATTCTAACTTTGGCGGTGTTTGGCAAACGTTTCCAAAGTTTGTCCATGTGTTTATAGAATTTAGGTATAGGTCACTTTGAGGCTTCGATCAAATATATTAGATACAGGGTCCGGAACAAAATCACACGCCAAAAGTGGCCGAGGTTGCTTATACTTATACATTTGAATTTCTAACGACGAGATGTAGCAAAAATTCTTATTTCTTCTTAAAATTATAATCAACTTCAGGTAACAATAAACCTTATTCCTTTAAATTAACATTTATTATGTTTTAGACCATACTAAAATCAAATAAGACCACACGCTTTTGTGCTCTTATTTCTCTTGTCGTTTTTTAGGCGGTTACTTATAATCTAGAGTATATTTGATCGAAGCTTTGACGCAAATGTTTTTAAAACATTGTGATATTGATTCTCCTTTGATTGAAAGTTGGTGGTAGGTCTCTCATGTGTGTGAGGCCGCCTGGGTAGGTACCACCGCAATGTCTATTTCTCCCGACAAACAGCAGTGTGAACGCACTGTTGTGTTCCAGTTTGGAGGACATTGCAGTTAGTGCTACTGAATATAATGAGACTTTACATGTTATGTATGATGATGATGATTGTAAGCGATACGACCGCTCATGGACAGTAGCAAAACCAAACACCTTGAATTACAAAGCAATGTTTGGCATTCCACTGCGCTCGCTAACCTGAGACAATACAATACAATACAATACAATACAATAATTCTTTATTGCACACCAAATTACAGTATTGAACTTAAATATATGTTATGTTTGGTAATACAATGGGCGGTCTTATCGCTTAAAGCGATTTCTACCAGACAACCGTGGGATGGAGAATATTGGAAATAGTTGTAGATGGCGGTAAACAATAAAGAAAGATAACAAAAAGGTAAACTATCTAATAGCATACTAATACTTAAATACCAAAATCAAATAAACTAATACATATTTAAAAATAATACTATTAATTATAACATAATACATAAATAACGACAAGAAAGGTGACACTATAGACTTTTCAGATAGTGGTTTCGTACCTGATTTTTAAATGTGTGTATAGTTTTTGAGCGTTTTATATCTAATGGTAGTGCGTTCCAAAGCCGGACTGCTTGAACGGTAAAAGACTTGTCATAATATGAAGAAGAATGGGAGGGTGTTTTGAGAAGGAGGGTTTCAGAGGAACGTAAGGATCGTAAGACATAAGATGTTAGGTCTCAGTATGTCCAGTAGTTACTCTGGCTACAATATTCGAACCTGCGGCCTTTCGTTTCCCATTCGGTATCAAACCTACTAATCCATTTAGACTTCACAAAATTATTATTATAAAATTAGCATCGGTTTTAAAAATATACCATATATAATTTTGTTTTAAATATTGAAACAAAAAATATAATAACACCATTGATTTTAAATAGCAAATAAATAAAATTATATTATGTATGTTTGTATGAAATTTTAAAACATTGTACATTAATAATGGTTTCTTAAATTTGAAACTATTTTTACGGATTATATCATGAAATTCGGATTAATTTTAATTTTTAATTAGTCAGTCTGTGACGCTGCAAAGTAATGAAAGCGTTGGGAAGTCAAAAATCTAGAAATTAAACCAAATCCGCGATAAAATCCGTAAATAATAGTTTTATTTCAATGTTCAACATTCGCGTAAATATAAAAAAATACATCCAAGCCTATCCATATGAAATGTGTTAGTAAGTTAAATTAATATAAATATGAGAAATTATATTCTCTACTCATTTCGAAGCGAGAAATTCTTTCAAAATGAAATTGATTTTTGTACTTTTAACTATTTTTGGTAAGTTATTTATTTACATATTTCATTGCACACTTTAATAAAAGAAAGAACCTATACGAATATTATGATAAAAATGAAAATAATTTATTGAATTCATTAAGATGTTCTACATCATTTAGATTCAGTCGTTTTTGTATCTATCCGGTTCGGAAAGCGGTTTTCACTAGAGAAGAACGGGCAAGAAACTATTTTCAAAACCAGTTTATAATATAGTGATTATTACAAAAGTTACAAGTTGTTTAAATCAGAGCAGTTCATTAATAATTTGCGACAACATTTTAAATACATGCATGTCATGACATATCGAAACGCTGACAAAGCATATAAAAAGGAAACATTTGATATTTTTTTTGCAATGTATGGCGAGACGAGCATGCCGTTCGTCTGATGATAAGCGATACGACTGCCCGTGGATTTTGCTATAAGACAACCCTCAGTCTTAGTGTGGGGTCAGGACTATGTATGTGACTGTTGGGTGTAATTATTTGTATAACTAAAGCTAGAAACTTCACTTTTGGACTCCACTTTTTGCAAAAAGAAAAGGCGTTTTTCGTTGTCTATCCTTATGTATGCTTAGATCTTTGAAACTACGCGACGGATTTTGATGGGGTTTTTTTTAATAAATAGAGTGATTTAAGAGGAAGGTTTATAGGTAGGTACAATACGTACATATTATGTATTTGGTGTGAAGTTTCTTGGTGGTAGGTCTCTCATATGTGAGAGGTTGCCTGGGTAGGTACCACCGCAATGTCTATTTCTCACGACAAACAGGAGTGTAAATGCACTGTTGTGTTTTAGTTTGAGGGAAATTGTAGTCATAGTAAAGTAACTACTGGACATTTTGAGACTTAACATCTTATGTCTCAGGATGGCGAGCGCAGTAGAATACGAAGCATTGCTTTGTTATTCAAGGTGTTGTTCGGTTTTGCTACTGTCCATGAGCGGACGTATCTTACCATCAAGCAAACGGCAAGCTCGTCTCGCCATTCATTGCAATAAAACATATTTATTTCTGCAAACAGGGAAGTTGGTAGCTTGTTCTAAATATTAGAATGGTTCTTTAATAAAACAGTTTTAAAACATATTATTTTGTTCACAGCATTGTTGCAAGGCACCATACTCGCTTCTGAAAATCTTTTCGAGCAACAGAATGGAATATCTTCGTTGTTAGGACTACCCTTGCAGATGCCAGCGAATCTACTCAGCAGCTTGATGAGAAATAAATAAATAAAATTGAGTTGTGTTTTAGTAAAACTGTATTCACTTATGCCTATGTTACTTTTCGTTACCATAAAGCAATAACTAACAATTTAAATAAAATACAAATAAAAACTAAATAAAATAAAAAAATAACTACATAGTGTCCGCACACACATACACAAACACCATGCATTTTTACAGAAGGGGTAGGCAGAAGTTTTACTAGTACACACATTTCGCCTTGTGTTCCGTCTCAAGATGTGGTAGGGGGCGGGCCTATCGTCATGAATTCATCCATGTTTGAAAATTGACCCTTTTAGAAGTAGACCTTTTAGTCCATCATGCTGTTCTAATATTGGTATTAGTAATGAGAATTATCGCTATTTTAAATTAACATCACCACCTTTTTATTTTTGAAACCTTAGCATGCTCTATATTTCTGCTATTGCCCTACAGAATTTGTTAACAACAAAAACTGACCATATATTATAAGAAAAAGACGTGTGGCACTCGGAGACTGCCGCGGTAAAGCTATTGCATAGCATTTTTTATCAACTTACGTAATTATAATTAATTTTATATATGCAGTATTTTTTTCCGCTGTTTTTCTTTGATATTAATCGTACAGACATTCACTGTTGTACGTGCGAGCTTTGTAGAGTCGTACCATGAAGTAATTAGTAAATACAAAGAGGAGGTGCCCTAACGCCGAAACTCTAAGCAGGCATGTGTCACCAGATTGTGGGGCGAAGAGGGGGATTACACATGCGCAGTAACGCCGATACAACCAATGCCACCTAGAGGCGAGTTTCTGAACTAAAGAGACAAGCGTGATATTTCAAAAAGTCATTAAAAGTTCTGTACTGGCACATACTGGAATCAAAATAAAAATATTCAATTTAAATTTCGGTCGGAGTTAGGTTATTTTCGTTACGGAATTTCTGAATTCGGTCTCCACGCTCAAGGCCCGCGATAGAAGCTATGCAATAGCTTAATAATTATTAAAAACATATTAAAATACACATCAATTTAATTGACTGTTTAGTTTCTTCTTTAAATGGGTTTGTGAAAAAAAATCACTCTTTCATAGAAAACGCGTGATCTTATAAAAATATTATCCGAATGGCTTTGTGAATCACTATCGCAAAAATCGCAAAATTTAGCTTATTTAAATAATATGTGAAATGTTATTATAGACTTCACATGCTATTTGTGATTAATGTTGCTATTAATTCCAACCTTAATTGGTTTATTTAGTTTAAAGCTCATGGTACTTGTATCATGTACTCGTATGTATCAGCCCATATACGTCCCACTGCAGGGCACGGGCCTACTCTACAATCGAGAGTACGATTGAGAGTGGTTAGGCCATATAGTCCACCACGCTGGCCTAGTGCGGGTTGGCGGACTTACATAACATAGAAATTCTTATGAATCGCTATGGTATGCAGGTTTCCTCACGATGTTTTCCTTCACCGTTTTAGTGCGTGGTGATTGATTATCAATATACACATGACTACGAAAAGTCAGAGGTGTGCCCTGGGATTCGAACCTGCGACCATCGCGAACATGCTGGCAGTCGCGTCTAGTCCGTTTACCAACAAACCACCACGCACTTATGTTTTCTAATATGAAATCATTATTTTATTTTAAAAAGTTTGTTTTAGGCTCTTTAATGGACTTGTTTGTAATAGTAAAGTTAAATAATAATTATGACAAATATAAATAATATTATGAAAATAATGAATAAGATAGTAAACTTCGTAAAACAAGACACAAATATTTATTTCAGTAAATGATAAAACCAAGACCACTGCATTTGACTCGCTGGATCTACTCAGAAATGGGTCGGGCCGCGTTGTATCCAGTGCTAAAGTAAAGCCCGCTGAGTTTGTTTCGCCGGGTCTTCTCAGTCAGGGTTGCGTTGGTGGTAACAATAAACTGCTACGCACCGTTTTAATAAAACTCATGGTCCACTAAGAATTTGCTAAACGCAAATTATGTATTGTAGGCAGAATCTTTGAATAAAATATGAATATAATGTAACTTTCTTCTTCAACTTTCTTTGTTTATGTTTAAGTATATTTTTTTTTTATTGCAGTTAATGGCGAGACGAGCAAGCCGTTCGCCTGATGGTAAGCGATACGACCGCTCATAAACAGTAGCAACATTCTACTGCGCTCGCCATCCTGAGACATAAGATGTTAAGTCTCAATATGTCCAGTAGTTGCTCTGGCTACAATGTCCTTCAATCCGAAACATAACAGTGCATTTAAGCAGTGTTGTTTCACGGGAGAAATAGACATTGCGGTGGTACCTGTTATGTTTAAGTAATTAGTGGAAACTTTGCTGGATTGAGTATTAATATTTTAAATATGTTTATACCTACTATTGTTCTGTTTGTATCCCAAATATTAATAACAAAAAATAATAATTAGTAAATAGAGATTAAGTATTATGTGTATTGGCTTGTAATAAGGGCTATTTGATTGTCTATATGACCAATAAACAAACATTTCCTTTTAGTATATTGTGTACCATATAAAATAAAATAAAAAAGCCTAAAAATTAAATTATAAAGTAAACGACACATTCCATCCAAACATATTTTTATTAAAAACATTTTTGATACCACAATTCATGTCTAAACAAATCCAATAAACCAAATCCTAATACATTTAGACAATCGCAAAAAAAAATCCAAAACATTTCTTCAAAATCCCCCTTTAATAGCAAGGAGGGCAGGGCGGCAGACATGGGTTACAGGGGGGTAGACAGGGGTTACAAGGGGGTAAACAGGGCTGGCAGGGATCACAGGGTACACAGGGGTTGCAAGGAGGAGGGCAGATACAAGGGGTGTATACAGTAGCTGGGCACGCGCAGGGGGTTGGCTGGCAGGGCACGCATATTTGGGGGGGACATATGCAAGGTTGCCCTGGGCGGCCTATGCAGACTGTACTTCCATCGCTCGTGGAACAGCAGCGCCATGGAGCTGCTGCAGCGAAGGTTATCAGAGCTGGAAAATTTGTTTAAGTATTTTATATTTAGGTAAATTAATAAAACAGCCTCCTTGGCGTAGTTAGACGCCGCCTGTGAAATGAGAGGCCGCGGGTTCGATCCCCGCACCGAGAGAAATGTTTGTGCGGCCCACAAACATTTCTTCCGGGTCTGGGTGTTTGTGAGACCGAAAAGTCTCTCGTAGTTCCTGATACCCACGACACAAGACTCGATCTTAGTGTGGGGTCAGGACTATGTATGTGGCTATTGGGTGTTATTTATTTATTATTTATTAATAGTAGCGCGTGCTGGTAAACGGACCAGACGCGGCTGCCAACATGATCACGGTGGTCGCGGGTTCAAATGAAGCACATCTCTTACTTTTCGGAGTCATGTGTTTATTGATAGTGAATCACCACGCACTATAATGAAGCAAAACATAGCGAGGAAACCATACCATAGCGATTTATAAGAACTTCTATGGTACGGAAAGTCCGCCGGCACTAGGCCAGCGTGGTGGACTGTACTAACCACTCTCAATCTCTCGATGGTAGAGGAGGCCCGAGCCCTGCAGTGGGACGTATATAGACTGATCCATCCAAATTAATAAAATATAAATAAATACATAGTCCTGACCCCACACTAAGATCGAGTCTTGTGTCGTGTCAGAAACTTCGAAAGACTTTTCGCGCAAACACCCAGACCTGAGACAAATAAATGGGCCTCAAAAACACATGTTTCATGCGGGGATCGAACCCATAGCCTCTCACAGAGGCTGTCATTAAAATAAAAATATATTAAAATGATATTTACCCAAAACTAAAACTGCCTGTTGCCACATTGTTGCCTGTACTAATTTCAGACAGTATGGAAACTCCTTATATACCACAACTTAGTATATATCATGCTTAACCAACGATGACTTGACCAAAACTAATTACTGATATGACTTTAACCTTGAAAAATAACGCATTTTCCATCAAAGATTTGGTTTAACTTTTGCGCCCTCGCTTATAACAACTCTGAGACATGCTATAGAGCTTTGTTTCTGTTATGGACGCCAATAACAACCTAAACGGGCGTCAAAAAATAGTCAAAGCTAGGGGTCATCCGGTCCTCTTCACGGTGGTCTCGGGTTCGAATCCCAGTACACACCTCTGACTTTTCGGAGTCATGGGTGCATTGATAGGAACAATAATGGTTAAGGAAAAAATCGTAAAGAAACCAGTATACTATAGCAATTCGGAAGAATTAATCATTACATAGTATAAAACAAAGTCGGTTTCTCTGTCCCTATGTCCCTTTGTATGCTTAAATCTTTAAAACTACGCAACGGATTTTTATGCGGGTTTTTAATAGATAGAGTGATTCAAGAGAAATGTTTATATGTATAATACGTGCATATTATTGTAGATAAATTTATATGCACCCGGGCGAAGCTGGCTGTGCCGCTAGTTTATTATATTTTAATGGTGGTAAGTCTCTTAAATTATGTGAGAGGCCGCCTGGGAAGGTACCACCACCATATCTATTTCTACCGAATAACAGCAGTGTAAATAATACAATATTATGTTTCGGTTTGAAGGTTATTGTAGCCAGAGTAACTACTGGACATATTGAGACTTAACATCTTATGTCTCAGGAGGGCGAGAGCAGTGGAATGCCAATCATTCCTTTGTAATTCAAGGTGTTTTTTGGATTTGCTGCTGTTCATGAGCGGTCGTATCGCTTACCATCAGGCGAACGGCATGCACGACTCATCATTTATTGTAAAAAAAATCACGACAAACTTGGTCTAATGTGTTTCTATTTTAAGGACATTGGATCCCATCCAACAGTTACATATATACATAGCCCTGACCCCACATTAAGATCAATTAAGTCTTATATCGTGGGTATCAGATATTAGCAAGACTTTTCGGTCTCACAAACACCCAGACCCGAGACAAATAACCGGCCTCTTACACATTTGCTTGAGTGGGGGTCGAACCCGCGGCCTCTCGTTTCACAGGTTTAACCAACTGCGCCACGGAGGCTGTCAAAACGAAACTTCAAATCCTTACAACAATAGGTTAAGCTGTAATAAGCTGTGTACGTTTTTAACAAATAACTAAATAGTTGTGCTACGGTACCGTTGCAAAGCTGAGATTGAAATCCCGGGCCAGGCAAAGTGATATTGAATTTTTCTATATCAGCTTGGAGTCAGAAATTTGTGCCCAATATGGCGATAGGCTCGCCTCCTATCACATCGTGGGACGGAACATACAAAGCGAAATGTGAGTGTCCTGGCACCTCTGCCTATCCCTAATTGGAAAAAGGCGAGAGTTTATATATGCATGTATGTAATAATAATAATTTAATTTATAATAGGCATTAATTTAATTATTATTTATTTAATTTTATTTTTGTGGGACGGAACATACAAGGCGAAATGTGGGTGCCCTGGCACCTCTGCCTACCCCTTCTGGGAAAAAGGCGTGAGTTTATGTATGTATTAATTTAATGAAATAAATATTAATAATGAAATAAATATAATAAAATAATTTAGTATAATCATGTAATTAGACTAAGTTTTTTGTTTCTGTTTTCTTGTTCAAATGTATGTGATTGATAGTAGACCTAATAAATAAAAGATAAAAAATAAAATAAATAAATGTAAATAAAAAATAAATAAAATGAGGTTTAGCCATTGTTCTGAACTCATTGCTCAAATCAAAACTTTTAAGTTTAACCTTCAAATTCCAATGTTTTCCTTCAAATCCAACCCATAACAAATTACTTTATGAACTACGAATGCTTTTTTCACTTGAAATCGAACGTGTCATAACTAAAACATTATTTCAGTATATAAATGATTGAAAAATGTGAAAAATTCAGAAGGGACTGAAATGGGGCGACTAACGGCATTGGGTATAATAGGTATGTAAATTGATATAAATTCTGTTTATTAGATAATATTATACAGGTTATACATAGACTGCTACCGAAAACGAAGCCGGGTGATAGTTTAAGTCACTTCATACACAATGCAACTAAATTTTTTGTGCAATTTTTTTCCTATCTTATAATATTTTTGTGGTAGATATATACTTTTTTTGAGCTTCGCTCAGTGACTTAAAATATCTTTATCAGCCTATATACATCCCACTGCAGGGCACGGGCCTCCTCTAAAATCGAGAGTACGATTGAGAGTGGTTAGTACAGTCCACCACCCTGGCCTAGTGCGGGTTGGCGGACTTATATACCATAGAAATTCTTATAAATCGCTATGGTAGCTCGCAGAACAGATGGCCGTTGGGGCCGAAAGGTTTTAGAGTGGATGCCAAGTACAGGCATGCGAAATGTCGGACGCCCGCCTACAAGGTAGGCGGTAGGCAGGTAGGTAGACCTGGCTAATTTTGGAGAAAGTCGCTGGATGCAGGCCGTTTCCAACAGGTCGATGTGAAGATTCTTGGGGGAGGCCTATGTTTAGCAGTGGACTTCCTGTGGCTGATATGATGCTGAGATGATGATGATGATGATGCTATCACGATGTTTTCCTTCACCGTTTTAGTGCGTGGTGATTGAATATCTCATACTTATAATATAATTACCCTCAAAATATTATTATCAAGTCAAGTCAATATAAATAAAATCTTTTTTGTTTCAGCATTGATAGCATCGGTGTCGGCAGCACCCGCGCCGCAGTTTTTACCCTGCGTGCCCTGTATTCCACCGTGTCCACCACCATGCCCACCCTGTCCACCACCATGCCCCCCCTGTCCACCCTGCCAACCCTGCCAACCCTGCCCCCCCTGCCCGCCCTGTGAGCCTTGCGTCCCCTGTCCACCCCCGTGCGAGCCGTGCGTGCCACCCTGCGAACCGTGTGTGCCGTGCAACCCCTGTTTACCACCCTGTGATCCGTGCGATTCGGCTTGTAAGTACAAAACTATATATGAAATACAATTTTTATTTCAATGAATGTCGAGACGAGCATGCCGTTCGCCTGATGATAAGCGATGCGACAGCTCATAAATAGTAGAAAAACCAATTAAACATGAATTACAAATGCTTGGCATTCGACTGCGCTCGCTATCCTGAGACATAAGATGTTAAGTCTTCATATGTTCAGTAGTTATTCTAGCTACAATGTTCTTCAATTCGAAACACAACAGCGCATTTAAACTGCTGTTTGGTGGGAGAACATCGATATCTAAGTCAATGTGGGAGAAACTTTTCGTGTTATCGACGATAATGCATTTTGTTCAATTTTTGAACACTAGTTGATGGAAGAACCCTTATATGATTTTTATACTCCACTATGAAACTGTACTACATTTACTTGATATTTATGACTATTGAAGAATTCATTTAACACCTTACATAAATAAATAAATAATAAATATAACCCAACAGTCACATACATAGTCCTGACCCCACACTAAGATCGAGTCTTGTGTCGTGGGTATCAGGAGCTAAGAGAGACTTTTCGCTCTCACAAACACCCAGACCCGAAAGAAATATTTGTGATCGACACAAACATTTCTCTCGGTGCAGGGATCGAACTCAGGGTCTCTCGTTTCACAGGCGGCGTCTAACCACCACGGAGGCTTTCAAGACATACTATTTATTTATTTAATGAAAAAAAAAACTTTATACATAGGAACTATTGTAGTGTCCTGCAAAACTGTACAAACAGTTTGACTGCAGGATCGGTGTTTACACATGTAAATACATATTTATACTCGAACATTAGGGCAAGTTGGCTAAATAATGCCTTTTGAGTTTATATTTAAACTAGCGGCCCGGCCCAGCTTCGCCCGGATACAAATAGATTTCTGTACAATTATATGTACGTATTATACATATAAACCTTCCTCTTGAATCACTCTATCTATTAAAAAGAAACACATCAAAATCCGTTGCGTAGTTTAAGTATACAAAGGGACATATAATATGTATGTGACTTTTGGGTGTTATTTATTTATTTATTTATTTACATAGTGACATAGGGACAGAGAAAGCGACTTTGTTTTATACTATGTAGTGATGGTTTTAACGGACTCCTGCCTTATGACTAATAATTTCGTATTTTCTACAGCACCATGCGGCGACGGACCAGTGCGAATAATGTTACAGCGCAACACAGTTCCCGACCGCCTGCGCCAAGTGGGCTTCCAAGAAGTGCCAGTACCAGGGGGCACATTCTACATCGCCCCATCCCCTGACGTCATCATCCAACCCCCATCTATCCTCATCAGGCCTCCTCAACAGCCACCAATCACACCCCCTGCGATCACAGTCCAACCCCCTCCAATGCCCGCTGTCACCCCTAGGCCTATTGTGGTCCGTCCAGCCCCTATTCCAGATATAACCCCTCCGCCAGTCATAGCCCGGCCCAACCCCTTACCCGCGATCCAACCTGCGACTATAGTGGTTAGGCCGCCCAAGCCAGCCCCTATCCAACCGCCAGCGATTACTGTAACCCAGCCTAAACCTGAGGCTTTGACCCCTCCCGCCATTTTGGTCAGACAAAGGGCTCAGCCGGCTATCCAAGGACCTAGTATTTGTATTTCTACGGCCGCTTTACAAGGGAGGGGGGATGGATATGGGTCGTTGGGAGGTTTAGGAGGTTTAGGGGTAGAGGGTTTCGGAATGGGAGGTTATCAGCCGTCGTATGACTCTGGTTTGTCTCCTTGTGGCCCCTGTGTCTCTCCCTGTGGCCCCTGTGTCTCTCCCTGTGCCCCCTGCGTCTCTCCCTGTGGCCCCTGCTTGCCCCCCTGCCCGGAACCCTGTGGACCTTGCTAAATGTCCAGGCTTTTAACACTACAAATAACTACCAACTTTATAGTACAGAGAAAGAGCTGAATTGAGACTACAAATGAGAGATTATGGTAAAGGGGTGATTGTTCATCAAGTGTTTTGTAAAATAACTTATTTTGAAGTGATAGAACTTTGATTTGTATTCTTGTCCAATATAAACAAAAAATATTTGTCTAAGTTATAAGAAAGATTAATCCCTTGTTTGTAGTCATTATATAATACAACCATCAATGAATTGTAGTCTAAAGCCTACAACATCTATACAACGTAGTCATATTAAAACTTTAACTCTTTCTCTGCACATTAAGACTTTGTAGTGTTATTAATTATTTCCAAGATCTCCCGAAAACGAATACTATATTCATTAGTTATAAATGTACTACAAAGTGTAGTCATTTGTAGTCTAATGATTATGGCCTGTAGTATAATTTTAATACCCGTAGTCATTCAAACTGTAGTGTAGTGTGTACAAATGTCGTGTATGTATGTATGTATATGTCTATAAATATTATAATATATATATTATTGTATTATGAATTGGTTTTATTTTTTAATTATAAGTAAAAATTTCACTATTCAGGGTGTCTCAAGAGTGTGACCGAAAACAAAGTCTGGTGGTAGTTTTAGTGACTTCAACTTAGATCAAATATACACTAGATTAGAAGTAACGGCCTTAAAAACGGCAAGAGAAATAAGAGCACAAATAAGCGTGTGCTCTTATTTGAATTTAGTATGGTTCAAACCGTAATAAATCTTAATTAACAGGAATAAGGCTTATGGTTACCTAAACTTGATTATAATTTAAGACTTTTTGCTACATCTCATAGTTGAAAATTCAAATGTATAGCAACCTCGGCCACTTTTGGCGTATGATATTGTTCCGGACTCTATATGTAGTACTTGTTCTAAGGACTACAAACACAACGCAACTATTAAATTTCCAAAAAAATCGACGCGTTGGTAGATAGCATTTGTTTTGTTGTTTTCTATGCTTGTTCTAGAAAATACACATCTTGATATTTCACAGTTTGTTATTTAAAATTAAATTAGGTTTTGGGCCCAATCAAGGTTCCATGTTACGATTTATATATATTCGACAGCCTCCGTGGCGCAGTTGGTTAGACGCCGCCTGTGAAACGAGAGGCCGCGGGTTCGATCCCCGCACCGAGAGAAATGTTTGTGCGGCCCACAAATATTTCTTCCGGGTCTGGGTGTTTGTGAGAGCGAAAAGTCTCTCGTAGTTCCTGATACACGACACAAGACTCGATCTTAGTGTGGGGTCAGGACTATGTATGTGACTGTTGGGTGTTATTATTATTATATCCTGGGGGTTGCGTTTATAAAAACGATATGAACTTCGAATGTTTGGATGTTCGACGTCCGGAGTAAGATATAAGCTTTCCACTTCTAAATAGTGCTGCGCGCGCGGCAGACCGATCATAGTTGAGTGGGAGAGAGACGCAAGGCATTCGGCGGGCCTCTCTCTCGTTCGGTGACTCATCGTAACGTTACCGGGCGTTACACTTTTTCATAAGTGACTCCCAGCCGCAACCTAATTTAAGACGTTGTCACGTCAAAATCTACATTATTCTTTTACTTCTTATATTATTCTTATAAATTTATGATTATGGTTGCGATGTACGATAGAGGATTCCAACATTTTGTCGAGTATTCTTCTTCTAGGCACATTAGTGAAGTTTTACGTACAGCGTCGGAACATTAGCAGTTCGTTTATATAGAGTAACTCCCCTGTGTCGTATCAGAAACTACGAGAGACTTTTCGCTCTCAAATACCCAGACCGGAGACAAATGCCTATTACGCTAACACTCATGTGAGTGATAGTAGCGACCTCTCGTGTCACAAATGTCTAACTACCCACAGAGTCTGACAAGAAAAGAAAAAAAAACGGTAGTTGATCACAGTTTGTTATGTTTATGCAAATATTGGGTTTGATTTCACAGCAAAACTCTTTTGAAAATGTAAATAATAACACCCAACAGTCATATACATAGTCCTGGCCCCACACTAAGATGGAGTCTTGTGTCGTGGGTTGAGTGAAAATAATTTATTGAATTAATTTTAATGTTCAACATAATTTAGATACAATAATTTTTTGATCTACTACCCGGTTTGGGAAGCAGTTTTCACTAGAGAAGTACGGGCAAGAAACTCTAGTGTTGCTCTTTTCAAAACCAGTTTACAATGTAGTGATTATTTCAAAAGTTACAAGTTGGTTTAAATCAGAGCAGTTCATTAATAATTTGTATTCAACCAGTAATTAATAAAATCTTAAGTAATCAATCCGTTACAATGTAAGCAAATCAGACAGACCAGTCTACGCAAGCATTACCGTTCACGTGTATGACGCATGTGCCAGCCATTGGCCTCCTCAATCATGCTACAGGGAAGTGGTCGACCCGGCACACGAGGCCGCCGCAACCACCGTCTTTTAAGCGAGCATGACTTACTTAATCTCTTGGCATTTTTCAAAAAACTCTTACTCTATGATCTGAAACGAAATTTGAATGTTCGGAGGTTCCACGGCCGAAGTAACAAGGTTTTCCATTTCTAAATATTATCACTATTCTCTATGTTAATTATCATTTTCTTTGAACTTAGTGTATAATTTTGTCGTACGATAGAAGATTCTAAAAAATTTGTTGAAAATTGTTGTCACTATCTAGGCATGATAAAATATGATAAAATAGATAAGGCCGCGATTTGCACATTTTTATTATTTTTGTTTCTATAAATTGTTTTTATTTTATGTATCAGAAAGATTTAAATAAATAAACAAATTAAAGTGTTGTGTTTCTCTCTTCATATATTAATACATTGGACATGTAACATGTTAATATATCGCACCCCCGGTGCAACAATGTCACTTTTGCAAAAATGCCAATTTCAGGAAAAGCATTTGAAACTTTGACATCGTATAAAAATATGATATTTCAAGACATAGACAAGTTGAACAGTTTCTATCACATTATCAACTTTTAATTTACCGTTAAAAAAATTATGACCACGTAATATTCTAAAAAATATAAGATATTTCTTTATACCTTCCAACCTTTGCAATTTTTGCATAAGTGACATTGTTGCACCGAGGGTGCGATATGTATATTAGATTGATCAGCGACCGGAAACAAAGCTGGTTGGTAGTTTTAGTGACTACAAACAGAATGCAACTAAAAATTTGGCAAAAAAACGTGACATGTATTTTTATGATCTTTTAAATATAATCGTATTTCAGTGGTTAATCTATAGATTTCGCTAAAATAATAATTTAATGCCTTGCCACCCAAATACGACGGTTGGAAAAATACATTATTAGTTGCGTTGTGCCTGAAGCCTGAAGTCACTAAATCTACCACCGAGTTTGGTTATATATGGCCCGATATGGCGATAGGCTCGCCACCTATCACATTGTGGGACGGAACAGACAAGGCGAAATGTGGATGCCCTGGCACCTCTGCCTACCCCTTATGGGAACAAGGCGTGAGTTTATGTATGTATGAGTTTGGTTATGTAGAAGTGCTACAAAGACATACGCTTCACCTTGTATTTACCGTCCCTCAAGGGGTCAAGCTTAAAACCATAATGGGCAGAATTCTAAACTCTGATAATAAAAATCAAATATCATGGTCCCACATGGAATTCGAACCAGAGACCTCAGAGTCGTAATCTTCCGTAGAACAACTACGCCACCGAGAGAGGCACTTATTGTCTCTCGAACAATTAAGATGCAATCTAAGATATTTAATAATAAAATTGACGACTATACTCGTAAAAGGAAAAATAGATTAATAATCACGGAGTGATTTTCCCCTACCACATAGCAAGACAAATCAACAGATGCAGGTATTTTTTGGTGGTAGGTCTATCATATCTGGGAGACTGCCTGACCGCTCATGAACAGAAGAAAAACAATAACTTGAATTACAAAGCAGTGTTTGGCATTCCACTGCGCTCGCCATCCTGAGACATAAGATGTTAAGTCTCAATATGTCCAGTAGTTACTCTGGCTAAAATGTCTTTCAATCCGAAACAGAACAGCACATTTACACTGCTGTTTGGCGGGTGAAACAGACATAGAGGTGGTACCTACACAGGTGGCGTCTCACATATGAGAGGCCCACTAACAGTAATCCTGAAAATAGGCGATAGAATATTTTCAAAAAAGTGTATCTGTACCCGGGCAGAGCCAGGCTGGACCGCTAGTGATATTATATTTCTGAAGTATAACTTTTATTTTTAATGTCTTGTTAGTGATAAAAAATTAGCTTTTGTACTGAACCCAATGTAAGAAGAAATGTTGAAAGCCTACTCAATTTTTAGGAGTTCTACTCTCCCGGTCCAAAGATGATCATCAGATCTTCACCATTTTTTATGGGACCAAATGACAAGCACCAGCTTTCAATAATTCTATAAAAGCGGTAACTTGGAATGTTCGGACGCCGTACGTAAAACTTCACTAATGTTCCAAGATACTCCACTAAATGTTGGATTCCTCTATCGTACGTCGCAATCATAGACTACTATCAGCCCGGCCCAGCTTCGCTCGGGTACAAATAGATTTCTGTCCAATAATATGTACGTATTATACACATAAACCTTCCTCTTGAATCACTCTATCTATTAAAAAAAAACCGCATCAAAATCCGTTGCGTAGTTTTAAAGATTTAAACATACAAAGGGACATAGGGACATAGGGACAGAGAAAGCGACTTCGTTTAATACTATGTAGTGAAGTTCGAAGAAAATTATAAGTATAATAGAGAATAGTATTGTTTTTAGAAGTGGAAATCTTATATCTTACTCCGGATGTCGAACATCCGAAAATTAGAAGTTCTTATCGTTTTTACAGAGTAACCCCCTAGAGTTATGGCTTACGAGGTAAACAACATAAAAAAACACATTTGAATTGATAACCTTTTTTGAAGTCGATACTTAGAAATATTTTCTACAGAAAAAAATGTAAATTATAAAAGAAATGAGAGTTGTCAAGGGACACCCGGATGGAACGGAATTCCTTTCGATTAACTAATGAAAGATTTTTTTTATTTCAAAAAAAAAAAAAAATATGATCAGACGCCAAGACAAAAACAATATTTGCAATCTTTAAAAGATGACTTATTTAAAAGGACAGAGGCTAGTGAGAAAGACCTGGTTATCAACTACATTAAGGGTGTACCTACAATAACGGTTAACAAAATCACCCAAAAAAACCTGCAGAGAATTCAACACAAAACATAATTACAGTAAACACAAAAGAGTCCATATATCATAACATAGTTGCGAAATATGAAGATATATCATTGCATTCGTCATCCTTAAGATTCCTCTATGCTAACGTACGCAGCATCCGCACAGCAGGAAAATTCGATGAGACACAGTGTATATTAAAATCAATACCAAGGACTACTCACATATGTATTTTTACTGAGACATGGATTACATCTGAAAGCGACGCCAAAATATATAATTTACCGGAATATACCCATATTTATAATTACAGACAGGATAGCAAGGGCGGTGGAGTGTCCATCTATGTACATAAAAGTATAACACATGAAGTTACAGAAACATTGCTTGAAAATGGAAACCATTACTTATGGATATATATAGATAAGTTATCTCTTCATATTGGATGTATATATAAACCAGGTGAGACAAATGTTAACGAATTTCTGAAAATATATACCCAGCAGCTGGAACAGCGTACAAGGGCGATTGTGTTTGGTGACTATAACGTAGATTTGCTTAGCTCAGAAAGCCACGTAAAACAATACTCGACCGATGTACAGGAAGCCGGGTACGAAATACTGAATAAAACAAACCGAGCATACAGCACTCGTGTAACTAGCACTACCAACACTATACTGGATCATGTGTGTACTAACATCAATAATCACTCATTTTCCATGACTATAATTGATTCTTCTCTATCTGATCATAAGCAGATATATCTAGAAATAGGTAAATTAGCACCACAAATCAACAAAATGTCAAAATACACAGCAATTGATTACACAAAACTTTACAAAGAGGCTCTAAGGTCGAAATATAATAATACAGATGATGACTACGACTACTTAGAGATATTTATATCGGAACAAGTAACAAAAAGTAAAATAGAAAAGACTAAAATATTAAACCCACCAAAAAAGGATTGGATAAACACAGACATTATTGATTCAATTAATTTACGCAATGCCTATTGGCAACAAACTAAGATTAATCCAAGTGATACAGATGTACAAAAGAACTTCATAAAGGAAGAAAACAAAGAACAAGAAACATGATCAAGAAATGCAAGAAAAACTATTTTTACAATCTATTTAACACCAATAAGCACCCTAGGAAAATGTGGGAGGTGATAAATAGTTTAGCATTAAATAAAATTAAAGACAGCAGTGCTCCCCCAAAACTAATATGGAATTCTACACTTATCACGGAAGGTAATGAAATTTGTAATCACTTTAATTATTTTTTTTCATCAATTGGTGCTGATTTGGCTAACAACATACCTAATTATTATCATGTAAATACAGGTAATATACTAATGTACGAAAGTAGTTTTACACATCATAATACTCTTAATAAACTCACACCATGTACTACAGATGAAATATCAAGAATCATTGACAATCTAGACAGTAATACTAGCACTGGCTTGGATGGCATTAGCACCAAAGCATTAAAATGTCTAAAAAACATAGTTGTTGATAGGTTGGTGACTTGTATTAACGTTTGTATGGCGCGCGGAGTTTTTCCTGACACCCTTAAGATTGCCAAGGTTAGCCCTATATATAAATCCAGTAGTAGATCAGATCCTAATAACTACCGCCCAGTATCTGTCTTACCCGTTATGTCAAAAATATTTGAAAGAATTTTATATGATCGCTTAAATACTTACTTAAAAGAAAAAAATATTTTAATTGAACAACAATATGGTTTCCGCCCAAAATCAAGCACTCTAACTGCTGCAATAGACTTAATAACTAAAATCAAGACTCATATTGATAAAAAAAACATCACCTTGGGTATTTTTATTGACTTGAAAAAAGCATTTGATACGGTAAGTCACGAAAAACTATTACTAAAATTACACAATATAGGTGTCACGGGCACAGCGCTTAACATATTTTCATCATATTTGCGTAACAGGAAGCAGGTAGTAAAAATCAATAATTTTATTAGTTCTACCCAAGACGTTTCCTTTGGTATACCTCAAGGCTCCATAATTGGCCCTTTATTATTTCTTTTGTACATAAACAATATTAACAGATTTGGAATTGGCATCTTACTCTATATGCTGATGATACATGCCTCTTTTATTTTGATAAATGTATTCATGACATTATAATAGATGCACAAAAAGATCTTGATTTACTCAATGAATGGCTAAAATACAATTTACTAACAGTAAACACATCTAAAACATCATTTATGATTTTTAAAGCAAAAAACAAACACGTACCGGATTTTACACCCCTAACTATGAATCACGACATATTAAAACACACCCATCAAGAAAAATATCTTGGTTTGTGGATAGACGATAAACTTATTTGGAAAGTACATGTTGATCATGTTAGAACAAAACTTAATTCTACATTAGGGGTTTTACGTAAAACATCCAACTATATTCCAAACACAATCCGTACAATTATATATAACTCACTAATAAAATCTCATTTAGAATACCTTATCGAAATATGGGGGTCGGCTTCTAAAACGACCTTAAACCCTCTACAAAGAACTCAGAATAAAATTATTAAAGTATTATTTAAATACAACTACCGTACTCCTACTACAGAACTATATCACCAAACAAAATTATTAAATGTTCAGCAACTTTATACATATTACACTTGTATTCTCATTAAAAATATCCACAATAATTCTATTCAGACAAATATTCAGTTACCTATAAATCGCCATAATTATAATTTGAGAAATAAACACAAACTTCAATTAATTAATGTACGCACCAATTATGGAAAAAAAAAACTATATTGTTTGAGGGAGTACAGCTGTATAATAGATTACCTAATGACATAAAAGAATTTGATTCGATAAGACAGTTTAAAAACAAACTTAAAAAACATGTGTGCACATTGTAAATAATAAAACTGTAATATGTATTATGCAACCAGCGTCCTAGATATAAGTTAAGTACTGTATTATTTATTTGTTTTTGTATCTCATTATAAGTGAACTGTATGTTTTTATGAGAATAAATTCTTTAAACCTAATGGCGAGACAAGCAACCCGTTCGCCTGATGGTAAGCGATACGACCACTCATAAACAGTAGCAACATTCCACTGCGCGCGCCATCCTGAGACATAAGATGCTAAGTCTCAATATGTCCAGTAGTTACTCTGGCTACAATGTCCTTCAATCCGAAACACAACAGTGCATTTACACTGCTGTTTCACGGGAGAAATAGACATTGCGGTGGTACCTACCCAGATGACCTCTCACATATGAGAGACATACCACAACTAAAAAAATTTGAAAATTTTAATTGTAAAAAAAATATTTCTTTTAAGTTATAATAATATTTTTTTATTATTAACAAATATAATGTAATATAAACTTAATCAGTAGGCTCAAGATACATAGACAAATGAAGAGTTGATGATTGACAGCAGGGTAACAAACTAAAATTGTAAAAAACGATTGTCAAATGTTTTAAAGTGTCGTTACAACTTTTCTTGAGATTTTTTTCCGACTAGCCCCCTTTCACAACGCGCGATAAGGAACTTCGTTTCAAAAATGTCTATATAAATAAAATTCATGACCATGACTTCCCAGCAAATCAGCCTAAACAACACAAAAAATATTGAAAAAGTTATTTTAAAAACTTTAACCAGAGTATGACAAAACAAAAAAAAATGTTTTCAAATAAAAATATTTTAAACACAATAATAATTCAAGTGTAACATAATACAATAATATTTATTTTATTTGCAATGGATTATGATTTTTTGCAAAAACTTTTTGATAAAAGTAAAAAATCAGATATAAAAGGCGGGAAAATTGTCAATAATCAGACGACTGGAAGATGGCAAGGGGCAAAGTCATATGGATTTCTGGTAATTTTAGATAATTTTTTTATTAATTATACTCTTTAATTACTTTTTTGTTTAGATTTTTCTAATGAGAGGTATTTTTTAATAACATAAAATCAACTTTGACTGAACTAGGAGGACTGCCTCGGTGGCTGAGTTGTTTTACGGTACGGTTACAAAGCTGAAGTTTCGGGATCAAATCCTGGGTCGGGCAAAGTAATATTGGATTTTTGTATTCATTATAAGCCCGGAGTTAGAAAATGAGACGTCACATAATTGGCGAAATGTGTGTGTCCTGACAGCTCTGTCTACCCCTTCTGGGTAAAAGGCAGAAAAGATAATGCCTATTTTACTATGAAACTAAGTATCGGTGCGAACGTTTTTGTCCCTCGATGAAACCTACTTTTTTGTGTAGGCAAATATATATTTTCAATAAATATAAATATAATTGAGAGCCAGGCCCGAAGTTCTTGGCTGGAAATTGAAGTACGATAAAAATATTTTCTTATATTTTCTCTATATGCTATCAATTTTTAACAAGAGGTTAAATAGTTACCATTACTACGTCGATACAATAGTACACTTCGATAAACAATGATTATTTTTATGCTGTTGACTTACGTTTTTTTTATCGTTATATTTTCCTTTTTCAGTTAACCTCTTTGGCACACCTATTCAGCTAAATTTCATAGATTATTTTTCCGACCCAAATATCGACCAATAGAATTGCACCATTCGACGTCACGTGGTACAACCTACATGGTATTATACTGATAATTTTTTGAAAATTTTCTCTGGTAGTTGCTATATATAAAAAACAAAACATGATCCAGTCAAATTAACCACACGTCAAACTGACAGGTTGAATTCAATTGTGAAAATTGGAGATTTTGCATGAAAATGAGTTTGAAATTAAAATTTGGGACGGAAAAATAATCCCCCGAATACCACACGAGCTTCAAAATTATCTGGCATTTCCCTCAAGGTTCCCTGCAAACAAATAAAGTCGTCAAGTTTTGACTCCTTCATTTGTTTGCAACGAACCTATCGGGAAATACCCGATAATTTTGAAGCTCTTGTGGTATTATAAGTGAAAATCCCATAATATAATATTATAAAATTATTTTTTTCATTTTCTTTTTCATTAAATATCCTAGAAAATTCCATAATATAATTTTATACAATTGTTTTTTCATCATCATTTCACATCCTATCCACAACTATTCAAAAGCTGGATTTCATAGATGAGGCTCATGAAACGTATGAATATACGTATATTTATACCATTTGTTTTTTTTTTTTCAGTTCTCATCCTAGGCACGGCGTTTGGGCAGCCGTTGCCGGAGCCTCAATACCCCTGCGACCCCTGTCTACCCCCCTGCAACCCTTGCGTGCCTTGTGACCCCTGTATCCCTTGCAATCCTTGCGTACCCCCCTGCGAACCCTGCGTACCATGTGACCCCTGCGCGCCATGTGACCCCTGCCCCCCTAGTGACCCCTGCGCGCCATGTGACCCCTGTGCGCCGTGTGAACCCAGTGACCCCGGTGTGGTACAAATAGGACCCTGCAATCCTTGTGCACCCTCTGTTAATTATATTTACGGACAGGCTCCTAGTGGTAAGTTTTTTTTTTTCAGATTTTTGTATTTATTTGATTTTTCTTTAACTGTTTGGTAAAGTTAATATTATCCTAATGGTGAGAGAAAAAATCGAAAATCCGAAAGGATACAAATCGACATGGTTAATTGTGCAAAATTTTCCGGGCTTTCTCGATGGTTGGTCTTACTGCTAGAGTAATATAATTCTTAACAGATTATGGAATTTTAAAAAGTAATTTTTAATCCAATGAAGGGCGAGACTAGCTTGCCTTTCGCCTGAAGGTAAGCAATACGACTGCTAATTCACAGTAGCAAAACCAAACACTAGGAATTACAAACAATGCTTGGCATTCCACTGTGCTCGCCATCTTGAGACATAAGACATTAAGTTTCAAAATGTCGAGTAATTACTCTGGCTACAATATCCTTCAACTCGAAACGCAACGAAGCATTTACACTGCTGTTTGCGGGCGAAATAGACATGGTAGTACCTACCCAGGCGTCAGATATAATATGACATACCGAACACATTTTAACCGGTAATTATTTCTCCCCAGGATCAGTAATAGTCAAACCAGGGCAAGTCAACTTCCCTCCCCCACAGCCGATCGTGGTCCGCCCCGGGGCTATTAACCTCCCCACACCCCCTGCTATCTGGGTGAGGCCAGCGGCAGTCCAGCCCCCCACCCCTGCGCCTATAGTGGTGAGGCCAGCGCCGGTACAGCCGCCAACCCCCCCTGCGTTCTACGTAAGGGTACCGCCCGTCAGACCGCCACAACCTCCCCCTATTGTGGTTAGGCCTCCCCCTGTGTGTGTTCCGCGACCTCCACCTTTGAGGGTAAGGATTTTTGAGTCTTATCAAACTATCGTATTTGATGTACTGGGTGTATCCACAGTGCAACCGAAAACGAAGTCAGGTGGTAGTTTAAGTGACTTCAGACAAAAGGCAAATGCAAACAAAGGGTATTTTTTCTTATCATCGTATTTTGCTGGTAAAAACATAGTTTCTCCTAAAATAATGATTTACAGGCTTTAATTTTAAAGATACTATGGTAGGAAAGGATGGTATACCCAAACGCACAAAATAATCACGAAAATTTATCACTTGGCTTCATTTTCGGCCGTAGTCTGGATAAATCTTGTGATTATGTCAGTTAAAGAACATGAATATTTAAAGTTCGAATAAAAAAACACTCAATAGCTATAAATCATTTTACTTAATACCAAAAAATTGAAATTCAATCTTACTCCACTAAAATAACTCTTAACTTCCAGGTACAACCAGCCCCAGTGCAGCCTCCAGTACCTGACGCGATCATTGTTCGACCAGCCAAGATCATCGTTCCAGCACCCCCCACCATCTGCTTCCGGCCTAACCCCCCCGTCATATTCAGGACTCTAGGTTCCGCTTCTGCGTACAGAGCCGGCCCTGGAGCGCCTGGAAATGGGGAAGGGGTAGGGGGAGGTTTACTAGGGGGAGGTTCAGGATATGTAGCAGGAAACGGAGGGGGAGTTTGCGGCACTTCAGGCGATCCATGCGCTCCCCCTTGTGAGCCGTGCTTACCCCCTTGTGAGCCGTGTTTACCCCCTTGTAATCCGTGTTTACTCCCTTGTAATCCATGTCTACCCCCCTGCAACCCCTGCCTGCCCCCTTGCTAATATAATTTAACTACATTTGTACATGTTTGAATGGTTTGAATGATATACGGGTATTTTATGCATCAATTGTTGTTTTATTTATTACTAGCGGCCCGGCCCAGCTTCGTCCGGGTACAAATAGATTTCTGTACAATAATATGCACGTATTATACACATAAACCTTCCTCTTGAATCACTCTATCTATTAAAAAAACCGCATCAAAATCCGTTTAGTAGTGTTAAAGATTTAAGCATACAAAGGGACATAGGGACAGAAAAAGCGACTTTGTTTTATACTATGTAGTGATATTTTTTATTCCCAATTAATTTTAATGTAGGGTCGATAATTTAATTTAGTCGTTATTATACCCAAAAATATAGTGATAGACTCTCCCCCTATCACATCGTAGGATGGAACACACAAGCCGAAACTTGGGTGTCTTGGTGCCAGGGGAAACTCAGCCTATCCCTTTTGGGAAAAATGTGTGAGTTTATATATGTATGCACATGGCAAGAATAAGGGATACAGTGCTTCTGATGATAATTAAATTTTGATTAAATAATTTCTTACTAGTAGATTCAGTAAATAAATACACCCAACAGTCACATACAGGGTATATCAAGACTGCTACCGAAAACGAATCCGGCTGGTAGTCTAAGCGACTTCAGACACAATGCAACAGAAAACGTTGCAAAAAAAGCGACAATTTTTTTTTAACTTTTTTCCTATGACCATATTTGGGTACTAAATACATTTTTTTCTAAAATAATAGTGTATACCCTTTTATTTATAAGTAATCTAGGGTATAAAAGAGTTTAAATAATTATTTTAGCAAAAACTATGGATTTACCACCCTAAAATGACGATTTTTTTAAAATCATAAAAAATAATTCTTGCCTTTCTTTACGAAATGTTTAGTTGCATTGTGTTTGTAGTCACTAAAACTATCATCCAACTTTGTTTTCGGTAGCAGTCTTGATATACCCGGTATAATCACACACTAAGATCGAGTCTTGTATCGTATCAAAAACAACGAGAGACTTTTCAGTCCCTAACATCTAAACCCTAAAAAAATACAGGAGCAGCAAGATTTAAAATACGATTTTAAAATAATTTATGTGTTTTTTATGATTTTCCTGGTTTTATAAAACGTGTTTTTATTAATGTGCCGGCCATTTTCTTTTCCTTTAACGATGGCGAGAAATCTGATCCTTAAATTACATTTACAAGCGTTTTTTGGACAGATTAATGGTTTTGATATAATCTACGCCATTAGCAATGAATTATTTTATGTTGAATTGTTTAAAACGGCTATTTTTTGAATTTTTATCAGGGTATATATATATACAGACTGCTATCGAAAACGAAGCCGGGTGATTGTATTAGTGACTACAGACAAAAGCCAAATATAAATTTTGCAAAAAAAGGGAATAACTTTTTGTATTTTTTACCTATCGTCGTATTTCGATGATAAATACATAGTTTCTCCTAAAATAATTATATAAAATGTTTTATTTTAAACATTTTATAGTAACCCATGGCTACATTTAAACAAAAAATATGAACTATGAAAGAAATTATCGCGTATTTTGTAAAATTTTTATTTGCGTTGTGTTTGTTGTAACTAAAGCTACCACTCGGCTTTATTTTCGGTAGCATTATGGATATAACCAGGCCGCCTCTTACATATTAGAGACCTACCATTAGATATACGTTCAATAATCAATAACTAAACAATATTAATAATTTTATCAGGGTTTATACAGACTGCTGCCGAAAACGAAGCCAGGTGGTAGTTTTAGTGACTACAAACAATGCAAATAAAAATAAAAATTTTTTTCGCCCGGTATAAGGGCTCATACGGATACAACAGTAAAAAACAAAATTAAATAAATACATTTATTAAAAGCCGAATTCAATACATATATTAATTTTGTTACACTTTTTTTTTTTGGTATCTTGACATACTTAAAACAATATTTAATTTGAGATCATAATATTTGATTAACACTGATAATGACAAAATAAATCATAACTTGAACTTGTATGTCAAGATTTTTTATACTTCAGTAGTTTTTATACATTTTTTCCATTATAGGGAGATTTTCTCGTCTCGATGCTGCGATTAAAGGATAGAAAAAAATTGCATCGTGTAATGATTTGTCATACACGGTAATTGACGGGTATGACATGCGATAATGGTGTACGATTCTCTATTGCGAGAAACTCTCCCCATGATTGCTTATAAGATACATAATGAGAATATTCGAAATAACCATGTAGACTAGAAATTACCTTAAGGGCTGTAGATGGTTGGCATTTATTGGAAGACTGTTTTCAGATGACAATTATAATATTTTGTTTACAATTTAATACAATAAAAAATATTGAAGAGTGCAATGAAACTTAGACAAAAAAGATGTTCAAATATCCAGTAATTTAAAAATCAAATAAATTGTATATTCTATTCATGAAAGAGCAATGCAAATAAATATTACAAGAAAACATTCAAATTACTGATTTTTTTCCAAAAGTTCCATAACAATTTCACAAGCAATTTGTTACATTAATTATTGCTATTTCCTGCTATTTCATAATGCTATACATATTTAAAAGCTTTAGAAAAGTAGCAATTACGTTTACAAACAAATTTAAATGACTTTTTACTATTTTAAAGTCCCAAAGGTATATCCAGTCTACTCCTTTAACCAAGCAAAGTCGTTCTACAAGCCAAAAGACATCTTATTATCATTAGTGTAAGATTTGTAATCGCTCTGGCTCATAGTTGGGGTACATAGGCCACTTCCAACGCGCGTATGGCTTGAACTAAGCGACGCAGAGGAAGTTGAAGAACTTATAAAAAAGGACGGCCATAGGGGAGACCCATACCAAGGCCATACATATTGGGGCCAGTCTCACAGACCGTAGTGGCTCCTAGACCCCCTGCGCCGTAGCCCAATCCAAGCCCAGGCCATCCGTAGCCAAGTAGATTCGGAGTGGTCTCACACACAGTCGCTGCACCACCCAGGCCTAGACCCGTCCCGTAACCTAAGCCCAGACCGACACCTCCATACCCAGACCCCAGAGCTCCCAGACCCCCCCAAGGGTACAATCCACCGACGCCACAACCCCCCAATCCAAGACCACAAGGTGTTCCGAGTCCACAAGGCATGCCTAGGCCTCCCCATCCGTAGCCCATATTAGGTGCCGTTTCGCAAACTGTAGCGGCCCCTATACCGCCATAAGGAAGACCACAGCCCAAATACCCAGGGGCTATATTAGGTGCTGTCTCGCAAACTGTAGTGGAACCTCCCAAAGCTGGCATTCCATAACCCAAACCAAGCATATTGGGCGCTGTTTCACATATGGTAGCACCGCCTATTGGAGCAACATATGGCAGACCATAGCCCAGACCACCGTACATATTAGGAGTACTCTCACACACAGTTGTGGCCCCACCCAAAGGGGAACCTAGGCTATAAGGTATTCCACAACCCAAGCCTCCATAAGCGCTAGGGCCAGTTTCGCATACTGTTGTAGCTCCCAAGGGCGATCCGAGGCCATAAGGTAGTCCATAGCCTAGTCCAAGCCCTCCCAGTCCATATAAGTCTGCTCCAAGGCCATATGAGTACGGTAGGATTCCAGGGGTGGTCTCGCAGACGGTGGCCCCGTAGCCCGGTATGAGGCCAGCAAGCAAGTTTGGTGTTGAATCGCAGACCGTCGTTTGGCCCAAAGGATTGGACCTTGCGGTGCATAGAAGTGCTAAAAGAATAATTTTGAGGTTAGATTTATTATGGTAAAAGGGAAATGAAATACGATAAATCATTACGGATTAAAGGTCATTGTAGAGTAAGTACTGCACATATTGAGACTTAACATCTTATGTCTTAGGATAGCGAGCGCCGTAGAATGCCAAGCATTGCTTTGACTACTGTTCATGTGCGGTCGTATCGCTTATCATCAGGCGAACGGCACGCTCGAATCGCTATTCAGTCCAATAAAAAAAATGATGTTAAATATTTATTATTATAATTCTTCAACTTACCGATAAAGAAGAAAATCCTAATCATTGTTGCTTGCTTCTGTCGGTCTGTGCAATATCACTTCACATAGCCGCTTATATACCAAAATAGTATATTAGGTATTGTCTGATCTAGCACGCTTGTGAAAATCAGCGTGACAAGAAATGATTGAAATATGTTTTGGATTTTTTTGTTTTACGATCAAGTATTTTCCAATTGTAGAAGTTCATTTTATGTTATTAAATTATACTACTCACGAGAAAAAGCGAAATAACTTGCAAGTTTTATGTTTTGTAAGAATTAACAGAAAAAATCCTAATGTTGATGCTCTAAATACAAATTAAACTTCTGTATCTGTATCAGCCCATATGCAGGGCACGGGCCTACTCTACAATCGAGAATACGATTGAGAGTGGTTAGGCCATATAGTCCACCACGCTGGCCTAGTGCGGGTTGGCGGACAATTAAACTTATTAACCTTTTATTGATAATCCTTACAAAACCTTGACTTGTAAGGTGTTTCGATTGTTCTGATGAAAAGTGTGAAACTTTTCTAATCCAAAATCCAAAAAAAAACTGTTGGAAGGTCTCTCATATGTGAGAGATCATATAGGTAGGTACCACTGCAATGTCTATTTCTCCCGTGAAACAGCAGTGTAAATGCATTGTTGTGTTTCGGTTTGAAGGACATTGTAGCCAGAGTAACTACTGGAACATATTGAGACTTAACATCTTATGTCTCAGGATGGCGAGCGCAGTGGAATTTTGCTACTGTTTATGAGCGGTCGGATCGCTTACCATCAGGCGAACGGCTTGCTCGTCTCGCCATTAATAGAAATAAACAAAAAATGGTCTTTAATCATATTTTGGCTCAAAATTACCTATCGACCCGTTATTAAATAAGGACCTATTGACATGAAAGGCAGAAAAAATTATGAATCGGTCTTCTAGATGTATCTTCCATAAATACAAAATTTCTTATGTTACAAATGTTTAATGAACGTTTCCCAAAAATATTTTTTTTAGCTAGGTCACTCTAATTCTAAATCGATATAATGCACTGATAACAGTAAAGTTTCATATTTTGTTGTATTCATAATAGTGATAGTTGGAGGAGCTGTCACCAATTTTTGGTTAGGTATTTGAGACAAGCTGAAAACTCGTCCCATACGGCCATACCTCTCTTATTGTTCCCCAATTTAAAGCTGTATGGCTTGTGAGTAACGGGGCTCAATCTTCAGGGGAAGTTTTAAAAATATTGTGTTTTGTATGTATATATGTTAAATAATATAAGTGGTTATTTAAATGATAAGATTTGTTAAGTTGTTATTTTGTTTTGTTTTTGTAGTTTTATTTGTTTTGTATTTTTAATTATTAGGTCATGATTTATTCCTTGTAATTACCATAAATTATTGTATGCCAGTAAGGCGGGTCATAGCTGCTCAAACTAAAAATAATTAACACCATTTATACCTATGTCCACAATAAAATGTTTTTGAATTTTTTAATTTTGCAGTATTTAATTTTTAAACGTTGGTGGTTTCTCATATGTGAGAGGCCGCCTGCATAGGTACCACCACACTGTCAAACAACAGTGTAAACACACTGTTGTGTTCCGGTATGAAGGACTTTGTAGTCAGAGTAACTACTGGACATATTGAAAGTTACTTCTTCAGTGTCACGATGGCGAGCGCAGTGGTATGCCAAGCATTGCTACAATAGCTACAATACAAAAAAAATTGTTTTAAACCGATAAACTGTGTAAATAGATTATCCTACCCAGGATTCGAACAAAAAACATGAATCCCAAAACATGCGAGAAATACGCGATAAATCTGATGTTGAAAAAACAAAATTCAATTTTGACTTTGACAAATCTATTCCTAATAGGATTAAGCATGATAATATACTAATTAGAAATGTTTCTTAAATGTTAATGAATAAAGATTTTATATACGAGTAATGTTTCATGAAGAATTTAACATTTAACGTAAAATTTATAGCTGTATACAATCTTGTGTCGCCGAAAAAGCTACTGTGCAAGGTATTAATATTTTTTCTCTCTTCACCATTGAATTAAAAATGTAATGATAGGGTCTAGTATTAGAATAAATAGCAATAAAAATCACAAATAGCATGTGAAGTCGATAATAACATTTCACAAGTTATATAAATGCTGGCCTGGCCCAGCTTCGCCCGGGTACAAATAGATTTCTTTACAATAATATGTACGTATTATACACATAAACCTTCCTCTTGAATCACTCTATCTATTAAAAAAAACCCTATCAAAATCCGTTGCGTAGTTTTAAAGATTTAAGCATACAAAGGGACATAGGGACAGAGAAAGCGACTTTGTTTTATACTATGTAGTGAAGATAAATTTCGTGATTTTCGATTGTTACTCATAAAGCCGATTGGCTAATATTTTTATACGATCACGTGTAATCTATGAAGGAGTGAGTTTTTTTACGAACACGTTTAAAGAAGAAACTTAACAGTCATTTCTGTGTGTATTCTTTTAGATGTGAAAAATGTTTGTAATATAATATATGGTCAGTTTTTTGTTTACGAATTCTGTAGGGGGCAGTTAGCAATAGTAGAAATATAGAGCATGCTAAGGCTTCAAAAATAACAAGGTGGTGATGTTACTTTAAAGTAGCAATAATTCTCACTACTATCCGTAACTTATTTACGATGAACTTCGTGTGAAAATGATGCGCATGATAATTGCCTAAAATTTATATTCTTGTGCATCCAAAATTTAATTTGTATAAATGGTATATTATATTGTATTATACTTACATAAGCAGACAGATAGACAAACAGAGCCTCTTACCTGTGAACAAAAAGAATTGCATGAATTAGAACCAAAATATTTACAATGATGGTAGGTCTCTCATATAAATCAGAGGCGGCCTGGGAAGGTACCACGGCAATGTCTATTTCTCCCGTCAAACAGTAGTGGAAATGAACTGTTGTATTTCAGTTGAAGGACATTGTAGCTAGAGTAGCTGTTAGGTATATTGATACTTAACATTTTTTGTCTTAGGATGGCGAGCGCAGTGGAATACCGAGCATTGCTTTGTAATTCAAGGTGTTGTTTGGTTTTGCTACTGTCCATGAGTATCATATGGCTTACCAGCATGCGTACATATCTCTTGATGGATTGTACCAAATACAAGGATAAAATATTCTATTTAATTCGGAAATTGCAATTAAAAATACTTAACATAGAAATTGAAATAAAACTATAATTTACAGATTTTATCGCGGATTTGGTTTAATTTTTACACGCTTTATATTAGCTTCACTTGTATGTTTGTATGTTTGTATGTTTGTATGTTTGTATATTTGTATGTTTGTATGTTTGTATGTTTGTATGTTTGTATGTTTGTATGTTTGTTTGTAACCGACTTCTTTGGGCGCGATTTTGACCCACTTTAAACGGCCAGATTTCGTTCAAATTTTGCACACCTGTCAAAGACCGATGACAATACAATAATTCGATTAAAATATATAATTATCCTGATTAGATTCGCCAGGATTAATTATTCTTATAATTGATGACCATTGCTACATTCATCGCTAGATGGCGTTAACATTGTATTCTTCCAAGAAGCTTATACCCAAATGGAGATTGCATTCCGTATAAAACACTGAAGCACAAAAATTTGACCTTGAATGCAATCGCTGTTGCCTGCTATCCTTTTCTTTAGAGTGACTATGAATGAAGTTCACGTGAAGTTCATTCATTGTTACGCTAAAGAAAAGGATAGCAGGCATCAGCGACGTCATTCAAGGTAAAATTTTTGTGCTTCACTTTTATATACGGAATGCAATCTCCATTTGGGTATAAGCTTCTTGTATTCTTCAAGTGTCAAATGTTACTACTGACCAACAGATGGCGTTATTGATTGGAAATACAGCCGTAGATGCATGTTTTTAGTCAAAACAATTATATAATAGTTAAAAAAAAACTAAAATACACGCTTTAATAAGATATACAACTAAAAAAGTAAAAATAATTGATACTGAATTTAAGATAAGAAAATGGAGTAAAATACATATATTTTATTGTTACAAAGTGTGGGGTGCAGGAGGATAAGTAATTGTTGTAAACACCCCACGCTTTGTAACAATAAAATATATGTATTTTACTCCATTTTCTTATCTTAAATTCAGTATCAATTATTTTTACTTTTTTAGTTGTATATCTTATTAAAGCGTGTATTTTAGTTTTTTTTAACTATTATACAGGGTGGACAAGAAAACGGCGCACCTGCCAATATACATTATAGTATATGGTGAAGGCATCTTAATTAATACGGATTTGCATGGCGCTAGCGAATATTAAGAAAGATGCCGAGAAAAAAAAAACTAACCTTACATATGCTAACCCTTAACACATTACGCTAAAGTGATTGAACCTTACAACTGAACGGTAGACACTCAACAATAAATAAGCAGAGCTCATTATTTACTTATAAGTCGTGCGATTGTGTACATAACGCTCAGGGTACAGAAAAAGGATATTAAATTAATACTGTCCACAGTCACATACATGGGTACTAACCCCACACTAAGATACAAATCTTGTGTCGCGGGGATTAGAAAAATAATTATGGTTCATGGAAATTATTTGTCTCGGGGCAGAAACCGAACCCGCGGTCTCTCATTTCACAGGCAGTTCTTACCAACTGTGCCACGGAGGCCGTCGGTGACTCATATGGGCTGGTTAGTTGTCATTAATGACCACTAAAATAGTTAACTGACCTTGTAATGTAAACCGTAATGACCTTGATAGGCAAGAATGGAAGCGCAGGATCCGCCAAAACCCGCACGAAAACACTGTCACAGTTTGGTAGCACAAATCACTTTTTCTTTTACATTTCACATAACACAAGTTACATCAAAAGCTATCAAATTGGGTAATGTTCAAAGCATAGTGAAATTAATAAAATTTACTAAAAATAACTGAAAACAAATTTACAATAATATGCACACGACTAATACATGCACACGCGATCGCAATCCGAATCCAACTAATAAAAAATAAATTATTATTTTGATTTTTGAAAGATAAAGGCCTGTTCACATTAGATACAAAGCTTTCCTATTTGAGTTCATAATAATTCATGTGAACAATTACTATTAGTACTGTATCAGCTCATATACGTGCCACTGCAGGGCACGGGGCCTCCAGTGCAGTAAATTAGTGGTTAGTGTTTATTGATTTCACTAATTTTATCTCACAGAAGTCTCAAATGCAAATTTTATGCTGTAATGGTAGACGACATTTCTCTAAGTATAAGAATTTAGAAGAAATTTTATCACTTTAAAGTAATATTATTTTCAAAACACATTAAAGTAATGTTAAATACAATAATAAGCAAAATTAAATAGGCAATTTGTAACTGACTGGATCGGTTGATGACATATTTAAATAATATTATAAGCTCTTGAGCAAGTAAGGACCATTCTATCAGTCCAATAAGATCTTTTTTTTAACGTAACTTTTATATCGGAATAGGTACTTAATCAAATTAAGTTATATCAAGTGTGTAGTGTGAACACACCTCAAGACGTCGGTCTTCTTTTGCAACATGCTAAAAGTTACCGACAAAGACATTGCCGCCTTTCGGCTCGCGCTCACAAAGGGCGGCGGCGACCTCAAAGGAAGAATAATCGAGCCGCGTTGGATCCGACGAAGTACACTATGACCGGCGGCTTCCTTTGACTAATAGGGCCGAATTGGGCCATCATTTTAAAAATATTATTTTTTATTAATCAGTGTCATCAGATTATTTTTACAATGAATATTAATAATTGAGATAATTTAAATGTTATGTAGGTACCACGAAAACTTTTCTAATTAAAATTAAATTCGCAATCTTACATAATTTAAGCGATGACGAATGTGATTTCTTGGTGTCTTTCAGTTTGGATTTGAGACACTAAGGAAAATAATGACAAACAAAATAATAGTCAATCCATACACGATGCAACTGCACCTAAAGTTATTATGTTGTTAATTTATTGACGCTTAAATCTGAGTACGTCCCTGTTTAACTGATTGATTTATTTGAAATGAAACAAAAAATATCCTTTTTTGAAGTTAGAGAAGGATAAATTATACAGCTAAGAGTTCATGACCTTACCCATGTGTAAACAACGGTTAAAGCGATGTCTAAGAAAGTTTTGATGCTGTTAAAAATGGTTTTCGTGGTATATTTCGTTAACCGTTCAATTAACTACGAAACGAAAAAATACGTATGTGTTTAAATCTTGTTCTTCATCCATTCCAACTGGTTTTATGCGAAAAAGTGGTGATTAAACTGAAAACTTTAAACAGTCATAACTTCAAAACGGATAGGTATTTTCCAAATATTATTTTTCTATTACGATATTAATATTATGCCCTTGTACCCAACTGAGCAAGTGCGCCATTTTTTTGCGCTCCCTGTATAATTACATTTTTGACTTCCCGACGTTTCGATTACTTTACAGCTTTCGTGGTCACGGGGCGGACTGAGGTATTAATCGTCAGCTCTGTGACTGTTACAATTCAACTACCTTTATTTTACAATTATTAAAAAATAATATTAAAAAAGTTAATTTAAATAGTCTGTATTCGCGATCCGATCTACGCAGAAGGAGCTCACAGTGTCTTGAGGTCTGACAGTTGGTCTTTTGGGTTTCGATTTAATTTTCAAATCCGCAATAAAATCCGTAAATAATAGCTTTATTTCAATGTGTAACATTCGCGTTAACCTAAGAAATTATATACATACTGGGTATATCAAGAGTGCTACCGAAAAGGAAGCCGGGTGGTAGTTTTAGTGACTACAAACACAATGCAATTTAAAATTTCGCAAAGAAACGCGACAATTATTTTTTATGATTTTTTTAAATATCGTCATTTTTGAGTGGTAAATCCATAGTTTTTGCTAAAATAATAATTTAAACACTTTTATACCTTGGAGCATTTATAAATAAAAGGGTATACACTATTATTTTAGTAAAAAAATGTATTTACCACTCAAATATGGCCATAGGAAAAAAATAACAAAAAAAAATTGTCGCTTTTTTTTGCAACTTTTTCTGTTGCATTGTGTCTGAAGTCGCTTAAACTACCACCCGGCTTCGTTTTCGGTAGCAGTCTTGATATACCCGGTATATACATTTTTTGAGCCGATGTGGGAGTTGCCTCGTTGTATTTGTATGGGAATGTCTTTGCCAGTATTGTTATAATGTAAATATTACCATGCTGATTGTTATTGTTTAAGGTCCGATGGGACTGACGCACCTTGGTTGGGTAAAATTGCCTAAATAAAAAAAAAATGAATTAAGTTAGTGTCGATTTTTATAGAATGTAGACCTCGGTCTTGGCGTAATTGGTAAGACGCCAGCTGTGAAAAAATAGGCCGTGGGTTCGATCACAGCTATTTGTTTCGGGTCTAAGTGTATGAGAGTGAAAAGTCTCTCGTAGTTCCTGATACACGACACAAGACTCGATTTCAGTGTGGGGTCAGGACTATGTATGTGACTTTTGGGTCATTGGGTGTATTTATTGAAATGAAATGAAATCAAAATGAAAATAATTTATTGAATCCATCAGCGGCGTGCACAGGATTATGACACTGGGTATGCGGCGGAGTACTCGGTCACAAAAACTTTTTCTTTTATAGTTTTTTAGCATAGCCACAGCCACGCGACGGATCTCTAAGTCGGAAACCATGCCAACATAACAAGTCTTAGATGTACTACTATTCATGTCCATCTTCTACGGCAACGCAGACAAAACAGCGATCGATCGTCGCGGCGGAAGAAATTCTAATAAGTAAAATAAAAAAAACTCACCTAGTCAGCTTTCAATTTTCACATATTCAAGGTTCCGGTTAGTTGAGATTACTATACCTATCCCGATGTAAATAAACGCAAGATTTCGGCCACCTCATTCATTCATTTGATAAACATAAATTTTTAACACAAACCTCGCAATCAAATAACATTTAAAAAAATAAACAAACACACCAGTAAAAGCAAATGACTACAATTAATATCGAAACTTAGTAATAAACTGTTAAATGTACACACTTTCAAATGTTAAAATGAAAAATCCGTTAAGAAATCAATTTTTTTTTACAAACATACTAGTATAAAATAGTAAACAATGCAAAAACTCATAAAAAAAGCAAAATGGCCCCCGCGAAACACAAAACATTTCAATTTAAACAAATAAAACCTTACTAACCAAAAATGCATAATGTGCATAGGTGATTTATTAGATTCCAGCCTATTAATTTTACTCGGATTATAGGCAACGAACATTTACGATTACTTCCGACAACTGCCGAACTCCCGAGGCCTGCCGCAGGAGTCGCGGCTTTCAATATTCATGGGTGTGTGCGTTTGCGACTGTGCACGGACACCAAAATTACTACACACATGCAAACAAATGTAATGCGGGACGCGGCGGCATGACTTGGTTGATTAGGTACATTATTTTGCTTTGCAGCGCCTCTTGCTTTTCGCGTGGCAACCATAATGTTTGCGTGATTGCAAATAGGTGCTATTTATAAAATATTAGGCGTTTTTAAGTTATTATATTTTGTTTATTCATTTATTTACTATAAATTAAAGTCATCTAAAACGTGCGAACGTTATAATAAAATATCTGTGAATGGCAAGTAAAGCACTGCATTTCTGCCTACAAGGAGTGCACGCCCCTGGAATCCATTAAGATGATCTACATAATTTAGAATCAGACATTTATTTATTATGGTTTATATCTGCCACTAATAAGCCCAATATGAATAATATCTAATTCAAAATAAGGCTCAAGTTTTTCTTAATCTACGAATATTTTCACAAAATTGGTTTGAGGTAACAAAAATTTATTTTTTTTGTCTTGCTATCTTTGTCATTCAACACGTGCTGTCTCTTTCTCTCATCTTGGACACACATCCAGTAAATAAGACCTTATTTTCCAAACAATTCTGAACATCAAATGGATTATCTTACGCTGGTTATTAGATTTCAAACGTGACGAAAACTATGTTAATCAATTATGATGGCATTTTTTCGCTCTTCACCATTGAATTAAAAATGTAATGATAGGGTCTAGTATTGGAATGAATAGCAATAAAAATCACAAATAGCATGTGAAGTCGATAATAACATTTCACAAGTTATATAAATGCTGGCCCGGCCCAGCTTCGCCCGGATACAAATAGATTTCTGTACAATAATATATACGTATTATACATATAAACATTCCTCTTGAATCACTCTATCTATAAAAAAAAAACCGTATCAAAATCCGTTGCGTAGTTTTAAAGATTTACGCATACAAAGGGACATAGGGACAGAGAAAGCGACTTTGTTTTATACTATGTAGTGAAGATAAATTTCGTGATTTTCGATTGTTGCTCATAAAGCCGATTGGCTAATATTTTTATACGATGTCGTGTAATCTATGAAGGAGTGAGTTTTTTACTAACACGTTTAAAGAAGAAACTGAACAGTCAATTCTTTGTGTATTCCTTTAGATGTGAAAAATGTTTGTAATATAATATACGGTCAGTGTTTTGTTTACGAATTCTGTGGGGGGCAATTAGCAATAGTAGAATGCATGCTAAGGCTTCAAAAATAACAAGGTGGTGATGTTACTTTAAAGTAGCAATAATTCCCATTACTATCCGTAACTTATTTACGATGAACTTCGTGTGAAAATGATGCGCATGATAATTGCCTAAAATTTATATTCTTGTGCATCCAAAATTTAATTTATACAAATGGTATATTATATTGTATTATACTTACATAAGCAGACAGATAGACAAACAGAGCCTCTTACCTGTGAACAAAAAGAATTACATGAATTAGAACCAAAATATTTACAATGATGGTAGGTCTCTCATATAAATCAGAGGCGGCCTGGGAAGGTACCACGGCAATGTCTATTTCTCCCGTCAAACAGTAGTGTAAATGAACTGTTGTATTTCAGTTGAAGGACATTGTAGCTAGAGTAGCTGTTAGGTATATTCACGGTGGTTTAACTTAGAACAAACAACGACGAATTATAATCATCTTTCGTTTTTACTAACTTAACACCAGAGGGCGAAAAAATGTTGGTTTGTACGGGTTTCTCCATTTTACGTAGATTGTATTTTACGCGGATATTATTGGCCCTAAATTACTTTTAACAGCATTGATTAGCTTATTTGCTGATGAGTTAATTTTAAAACAATTATTAAAATGCATACACATGCGGAAATGAAAATTGTTATGTTCACATTTCTATACAGAATAATTTGTTTCAAATAGACAAAATTCAAATCGATTCTGTTAGATCTTATTCAGGTCCAAACCTCCCTAAATCTTTTCTTTTCGTATATAAAGGTAATGAAAGTAAGTATAGATATATTACTGGATTGTTTTTCTTACTTAACGCCAGAGGGCGCCTTGAATTGATTGAGTGACGTCTCTATCTTAGTATGTAAAATGTACTCTGTGGGTATATTGATACTGAACATTTTTTGTCTTAGGATGGCGAGCGCAGTGGATTCCAAGCATTGCTTATAATTCATGGTGTTGTTTGGTTTTGCTACTGTCCATGAGTATCATATGGCTTACCAGCATGCTTACATATCTCTTGATGGATTGTAACAAATGCAAGGATAAAATATTCTATTTAATTCGGAAATTGCAATTAAAAATTGACATAAAACTATTATTTACGGATTTTATCGTGGATTTGGTTTAATTTTTACATTTTTGACTTCCCGACGTTTCGATTACTTTACAGCTTTCGTGGTCACGGGGCGGACTGAGGTATTAGTCGTCAGCTCTGTGACTGTTACAATTCAACTACCTTTATTTTACAATTATTAAAAAATAATATTAAAAAAGTTAATTTAAATAGTCTGTATTCGCGATCCGATCTACGCAGAAGGAGCTCACAGTGTCTTGAGGTCTGACAGTTGGTCTTTTGGGTTTCGATTTAATTTTCAAACCCGCGATAAAATCCGTAAATAATAGTTTTATTTCAATGAGTAACATTCGCGTTAACCTAAGAAATCATATACATACCGGGTATCTCAAGACTGCTACCGAAAACGAAGCCGGGTGGTAGTTTTAGTGACTACAAACACAATGCAATTAAAAATTTCGCAAAGAAACGCGACATTTATTTTTTATGATTTTTTAAATATCGTCATTTTTGAGTGGTAAACCCATAGTTTTTGCTAAAATAATAATTTAAACTCTTTTATACCTTAGAGCATTTATAAATAAAAGGGTATACACTATTATTTTAGTAAAAAATGTATTTACCACTCAAATATGGCCATAGGAAAAAAATAACAAAAAAAAAAATTGTCGCTTTTTTTTGCAACTTTTTCTGTTGCATTGTGTCTGAAGTCGCTTAAACTACCACCCGGCTTCATTTTCGGTAGCAGTCTTGATATACCCGGTATATACATTTTTTGAGCCGATGTGGGAGTTGCCTCGGTGTATTTGGATGGGAATGTCTTTGCCAGTATTGTTATAATGTAAATATTACCATGCTGATTGTTATTGTTTAGGGTCCGATGGGACTGACGCACCTTGGTTGGGTAAAATTGCCTAAATAAAAAAAAATTGAATTAAGTTAGTGTCGATTTTTATAGAATGTAGACCTCGGTCTTGGCGTAATTGGTAAGACGCCAGCTGTGAAAAAATAGGCCGTGGGTTCGATCACAGCTATTTGTTTCGGGTCTAAGTGTATGAGAGTGAAAAGTCTCTCGTAGTTCCTGATACACGACACAAGACTCGATTTCAGTGTGGGGTCAGGACTATGTATGTGACTTTTGGGTCATTGGGTGTATTTATTGAAATGAAATCAAATCAAAATGAAAATAATTTATTGAATCCATTAAGATGATCTACATAATTTAGAATCAGACATTTATTTATTATGGTTTATATCTGCCACTAATAAGCCCAATATGAATAATATCTAATTCAAAATAAGGCTCAAGTTTTTCTTAATGTACGAATATTTTCACAAAATTGGTTTGAGGTAACAAAAATTTATTTTTTTTGTCTTGCTATCTTTGTCATTCAACACGTGCTGTCTCTTTCTCTCATCTTGGACACACATCCAGTAAATAAGACCTTATTTTCCAAACAATTCTGAACAACAAATGGATCATCTTAAACTGGTTGTTGATTTCAAACGTGACGAAAACAATGTTAATCAATTTTGATGGTATGTAAAATATTATTCAAACAAGCCGCTTTGGGAAATAGAACTTTATTGCGTATGTATTAGAGGACATTTTGGGTTAAATTGTGTACCTATGTCTCGTGAAAGATTTATTAAATATTTTTTTAATCCCTGTTATTGGCAATTAGACTTTATTGTGGGCGAATTAAAGTATGTTTTACGTTGAAGTATGCTTGTAAAAATACCTTAGAAATGTAATATAAAAGGAAAAAATACCAAATTCAAGGAAAAAATGTTGAGAATAATTTTGATTTTAATAGGTATATTCTATTTGTCTAATCAAGTCTATAATTAATAAATAAATAACACCTAACAGTCACATACATAGTCCTGACCCCACACCAAGATCGAGTCTTGTGTCGTGTATCAGGAACTACGAGAGACTTTTCGGTCTCACAAACACCCAGACCAGAGACAAATATCTGTTGATCACACAAAATTTGTCTCGTTGCGAGGGTCGAACCAGCGGCCTTACATTCCACAGCCGACGTCAAACCAATTGTCCACGGAGTCTGGTGAAAAATGTAATATTTTAAATAGCCAATATTTGTCCCACTGCAGGGCACGGGCCTCCTCTACAATCGAGAGTACGATTGAGAGTGGTTAGTACAGTCCAATACACTGACCTAGTGTAATAGGACAATATTTTAGTGGTGGTAGGTCTCTCATATGTGAGAGGCCGGCTGGGTAGGTACCACCGCAATGTCTATTTCTCCCGCCAAACATCAGTGTTAATGCAATGTTGTGTTTCGGATTGAAGGACATCGTAGCCAGAGTAACTACTGGACATATTGAGACTTAACATCTTATGTCTCAGGATGGCGAGCGCAGTGGAACACCAAGCATTGCTTTGTAATTCAAGGTGTTTGGTTTTCCTACTGTTCATGACCGGTCGTATCGCTTACCATCAGGCGAACGGCATGCTCGTCTCGCCATTCAATTCAATAAATCAAATCAAAGTTACTTAGAATGAAATCTTTTTGTTCCAGGATTTGTGACTTCATCTCTCTCCCACCCCAGTATAGGATTGGGGGTGAATGGGGACACGGGAAGAATGGTGTTTAAATACAGCTTGGTACCTAGGCTTCCAACCTTGAAGATATCAAATGAAGGTATATTTGAAGATATGCTGTCTCTCCAGAATCTGTTTGAAGGCAACTGCAATAATTTTGAATAAATTGTAAAAGAAATATATTTGTTTTATTCATAAAGTAACTACCTTAAGAGGTGGCAAGGAATTGGTAGTCTGGTATTCAAATTCTGAAACGAATCATGAATAAAAAAAACTGGTCAAGGGTCACTACATTTTTACTGAATTGATACAATGAGAATAACTTTCCTATTTGGTTGGTTGTCTGGTAGAGATCGCTTTTTAACGATAAGACCGCCTTTTATAATTTCAAATGATTTTATTTCTTTATATTGTGATGTTCTATTTGTTTGTGTACAATAAAGATTAATTTAATAAAAAATAAAAATAAAATTTGTATTATCTTCCTTTTTTCATTTATTTAATATGCGTAGGAATACATACAATAGTTGTTAGTACATAACATGGGAAACCCCTAAGGTTTTATATTTGTGCTATCAGAGTTTTGATCTCTTTGTGTTTTGTAGAGTTTTTATGTTTATTATTTGATATGTTGGTTATTTGTAGTTCAAATTATTTATATTTCATATACTATTCCGTGTTTGCTGTTATCCCTTACACTTTAAACTGCCCTCTGTTAATCCTTTTCTAAAATCTATATCAGCCCATATACGTCCCACTGCAGGGCACGGGCCTACTCTACAATCGAGAATACGATTGAGAATGGTTAGGCCATATAGTCCACCACGCTGGCCTAGTGCGGGTTGGCGGACTTACATACCATAGAAATTCTTATGAATCGCTATGGTATGCAGGTTTCCTCACGATGTTTTCCTTCACCGTTTTAGTGCGTGGTGATTGACTATCAATACACACATGACTCCGAAAAGACAGAGGTGTGCCCTGGGATTTGAACCCACGACCACCGTGAACATGTTAGCAGCCGCGTCTAGTCCGTTTACCAACAGGCCACCACGCACTTTCTAAAATCTAAAATCCATCCCATGATTTTACTTGTACTTTTTTATGTATGTGAATTTCTTTTTTATTTGTATTTTTATTGCGTGTGCAATAAAGAGAACATTAATAAATAAATAAACAATATTTGGAGCCATGTGTGTCTTGTTACTCAAGTATAAAGTATATTAAAGGTGACTTGACTGTAAAGGCAGAGGTGTGCCTTGGGAATTGATCGCAGGACCACCGTGAGCATGTTGGTAGCCGCGTCTAGTCCGTTTACCCACAGGCCACTGCGCAAATGACAACAAACTTACTATACACTACAAAAGTTAAATATTTTTAGGTGTAAACAATCACTTTCTTTGTATTAACTGTCGAAAGAAACTGGGACTAAATGCATGGGGTTTACTCTATAGAAACGATACAAACTTCTAATGTTAGGACGCCGTTCGTAAAACTTCACTAATGTGCCTAGATCATTGAGGTATTGTACTAGAGCGGACATCGGGAACAAAATCTCTGCGCATAGTGCGTGTACAGTACACAGTGAAGCGAGAGGGAAGATGTTACTTCGTAGGACAAGAGACAGAAATAGAATGTACCCTTCATTTTGTTGCAAACATTTTGTTTGCAGTGTCCCCTCTAGTATATTATCTCAATGGCCTAGATACTCCATAAAATGTTAGATTCCTCTATCATACGTCGCAACCATAGGCTAAGTTCAGAGAAAATGATAAGTATAATAGAGAATAGTATAGATTTTTAGAAGTGGAAATCTTATATCTCGCTCCGTACGTCGAACGTCCGATTTTTCGAAGTTCGTATCGTTTTTATAGAGTAAGCCCCCTGGTAGACATTGTTGTTGAGGGTTTAATAAAGCAGAATGCCCATATTACTATGAAGCTTAGTATCGTTGCGAAGATTTTTGTGCCTCGATTGAAACCTAATTTTTTGTGTAGGGCAAAATATATTATATCACTACATACTATAAAACAAAGTCGCTTTCTCTATCCCTATGTCCCTTTGTATGCTTAAATCTTTAAAACTACGCAACGGATTTTGATGCGGTTATTTTTAATAGATAGAGTGATTCAATAGAAAGGTTTACATGTATAATAACATCCATTAAATAGTGGAGAAATATTGTTATTTTTGAGGTTTCTAATGTGATGTCGTTAATTATCAATATTTTTCCGCTTACATTGCAAACGCAGGCTGAACCCTACGAGATTTATCAAAATAATGTACTACATATTTGTACACATTGAAAAGGTCTACAGAAAACTCCGCGATAATATGTTTCTATCTCTTATATTATATTGATAACTGCGATATTTTTACCGATACTATGAATGGAAATTCTCTATTTATTCTGAAATGATTATGTTCACATAGTATAAAGCACTAGCGGCCCGGCCCAGCTTCGCCCGGATGCATATAGATTTCTCTACAATAATATGTACGTATAGTGCGTGGTGGCCTGTTGGTAAACGGACTAGACGCGACTGCCAACATGTTCACGGTGGTCGCGGGTTCGAATCCCAGGGCACACCTCTGACTTTTCGGAGTCATGTGTGTATTGATAGTCAATCACCACGCACTAAAACGGTGAAGGAAAACATCGTGAGGAAACCTGCATATCATAGCGATTTATAAAAATTTCTATGGTATGTAAGTCCGCCAACCCCGCACTAGGCCAGCGTGGTGGACTATATGTTCTAACCACTCTCAATCGTACTGTCGATTGTAGAGGAGGCCCGTGCCCTGCAGTGGGACGTATATGGGCTGATACAGATACAGAATATGTACGTATTATACACATATACCTTACTATTGAATCACTCTATCTATTAAAAAACCACATCAAAATCCGTTGCGTAGTTTTAAAGATTAAGCATACAAAGGGACATAGGGACAGAGAAAGCGACTTTGTTTTATACTATGTAGTGATTTCATACAAAAACTTGAAAAATTCGACTTTAAACTGACCGTGTGTCGTCATTGCAAAATTGCACAAGATGGTTTTGATGGATATTTATTTTCTAAATGTTTTTTTTACTCTGTCCCGGCATAGTGACCACCTTGCACCTAATGGTATGCGCAAATGTCGCCCAGACAGAGTATCAATTGGCATCAATCGGCAGTCCCATACAATCGATACAATTATGCCGGCCTGCTAAGATGTCTCTTCACACTACGGCGGAAGGACCCAGGATTATAGGAAGGAACACGCGTGACGGCAAACAATTCCACACCTTTTCAATGGACTGAGAATAAGTCCAAAAGTAAGCCTAAGTACCACACATTATTACAAACTAGTCATTTCTCTTTGAAAATACATTGTTTTCAAAACAAAGATATTATTTATATTCCTTAGTTTGCCTTTGATAGCTAATCATGTGTGTTCCATGAACTATCAAAGATAATATTATGAAAGTTTCATAAAACTATTTATTAAATTGTGTTTTGTTCTGTTTGCGCGTCATTTAATTGTGGTAGAAGACTTGTTATGATGTATTTTTTTAATTGTAATGAGTGGTGAGATAAGCTTATCGTTCGTCTGATGGTAAGCGATACGACCGCTCATGAATAGTGGCAAAACCAAACAACGCCTTGAATTACAAAGCAATGCTTGGCCTTCCACTGCGCTCGCCATCCTGAGACACAAGATGTTATGTCTCAATATGTCCAGCAGTTATACTAGCTACAATGTCAGTCAATCCGAAACACAACAGTGCATTAAGACTGCTGTTTGGCGGGAAAACAGACATTGCGGTGGTGCCAACCCAGGCGGCCTCTCACATATGAGTGACCTACCACTAGAAATATTGCCAGAATAGGCCAGCTTAACTTTTACCATGGTCAAATAAAAGCATTACATTTTTTACTACATCCAACAAATTAGCAAAGTCACCTGATGTTAAGTGAACATTGGACTTGAACCGGACCATCAGATGTTGAAGGGAGCGGGAAAGAATAGGAAGAGAAAAGGTGTATTGGGCCTCCAGCAATCTCACTCACTGAATGAAATGCAACAGCTAAGCTGTCGCTTCACGTGGATCTCCTGTAAGACAGTAGTACCGCCTTGGACGAGCCTTCACATTCATGAGTCATGACTGAAAACAGCGTGAATTTACCACATTTTCTGGCGGTTCTAAGTAAAAATTCTATGACGAGAGAACTCGACATTAAGTAACAATAGGAAATCGTAAGATACTTGTATAAATACATTTTTTTTCCCAGAAGGGGTACGCAGAGGTGCCAGGACGCCCTCATTTCCCCTTGTATGTTCCGTCCCACAATGTGATAGCCTATCACCATATCAGGCACAAATTCCTGGATTGATAGTGAATAGACAAACACAATATCACTTTTCCCGACCCATGAGTCGAACCACCTCAGCTTTGCAATCATAACGTATTAATAACTGCGCCAACAAGGCAAAAAAAAAATATCAATAAATAAAATCATTCAGTTTTAGTAAAATCCAGGGGTATTAACTAGTGTTTCGCGTATAAATTCATCCGATTAATTTCAATTTGATTTATAGTTGATACTAAGTCGAAGGACAGTTAATCGTTTTGAACTAGCAATGATGTTATTCATTTTATTGGTATTAATCGGTGAGTTTTTACCATGTAAAAGTGTTTGATAGATATTTGTATCATCCCATATAAATACTGGTACTTAGTTAAATAATAAATCCTGCAAATGGTCCAAACGGAAAATAATTTATATACTTAAGAATCAGAGAATAACTAAGAGATAGTACTCTAAATGGGCCCATCAATATGATAATTCTCGTTTTGTAATTGTTTTTGATATCCCAAGTTACAAAATTTGACTAGTTTGGATACCTCTATACTCCATCGGTTTAGGTACATAACTAAATGTAAACATACATACATAAACTCACGCCTTGTTCCCAGAAGGGGTAGGCAGAGGTGCCAGGGCACCCACATTTCGCCTTGCATGTTCCGTCCCACAATGTGATAGGTGGCGAGCCTATCGCCATATCGGGCACAAATTCCTGACTCTGGGCTGATACTGAATAGAAAAATCCAATATCACTTTGCCCAACCCGGGATTCGAACCCGAGACCTCAGCTTTGTAACCGTACCGTAGTACAACTACGCCACCGAGGCAGTCGTAAATGTAAACAAAATGTAAACAAACCATAAAAAAGGTTATTTAACATTGCCATTTCTCATTTCTAAATTAATTGAAGACAAAAAAATGTTTACGTAAATGTAAAACTACATTGCATGTTCAAATTTATTATAACGATTATAATAAAATTATGAATGTGTGGGCATGGGAACAATTAAATTATGTAAGATCATAATTTAATTATCTAATTTCAAATAATGCAATCTTTCCAAAAAAAAAGCCCCAACAATCAGGAATCCAAAACATTTTCATAAAAGTTACAAGAAATATTATGCTACAAAATCTAGAAGTACGACTTTACCGTAATGCGACCATTTAAATGAAAAATAATGCGTTAGGTCGGATAACTAAGCATCATCATATGTTATCTATGGCAGCCAATTTTTATTCATTGCGTTAATGTACTTTCTGTTTTCGTGAAGTGGTGAAGTGTTTGGAAGTGTTCATCGTTGTTCTTTACTCTGTTTTAGTTATTATTTGTTATAAGCTGCTGTTAATTTTTGTTAATACTTGTTACTTGGTTGACTAAGAAAATATTCGTAAATTGGACATTGCAATAAAATGTTGAACAACCATGGTCCATGCGTCACGTGTTCTGGTTTGTTTACATTTAGTTAAGTACCTAAACCGATGGAGTATAGTAATACTATTTGTTACATGTTATTTCATTTACATAAACTTTTTATTTTTATTTAAAAAAGTATACGTTCTACTGCAAGGCACGGGCCTCCTCTACCATCGAGTGTACGATTCAGAGGAGTTAAGCAAACCTCTGACTTCTCGGAGTCATATATGTATTGATACTTAATCACCACGCACTATAATGAAGGAAAACATCGTGAGGAATCCTGCATACCATAGCGATTTATAAGAATTCCTACGGTATGTAAGTCCGCCTACACTAGCTTGGACTGTACTAACCAGTCTCAATCGTACCCTCGATTGTATAGGAGGCCCGTGCCCTGCAGTGGGACGTATAAAAGTTAGATTATTGCGTATAAACATAAATGTGACCATTAATTGACTGTGAAACGAGAGGCTGCGGGTTCGATCCCCGCACCGAGAGAAATGTTTGTGCGGCCCACAAATATTTCTTTCGGGTCTGGGTGTTTGTGAGACCGAAAAGTCTCTCGTAGTTCCTGATACACGACACAAGACTCGATGTTAGTGTGGGGTCAGGACTATGTATGTGACTGTTGGGTGTTATTTATTTATTTTATTTATTTCTGATACAACACAGGATGTGTAGAATCCTAATGTAATGGGTTTATTTATAATTTCAGGAGTAGAAGCATTGGCGTCTCCACAAGTTTATCCTTGCTACATGTACCCAGTTAGCTATCCTTGCCAAAGTCAAACTGGTTATTATCCTACACAAGAGTATGCTGTCAAACCAGGTGAGACACTTTACGACAGTCCCTGCGCAAACAATCGAAACTGTAAAGTTACTTTACTCTTACATTGACAGTGGCAAATTCGATCTTCTATTATATTAATTTTATGCACTTTCAATTTTATTATATTGGTAAACAATTCAATGAATATAATATTTATTTATTTATTCTTTATTGTACACAAACAAAAGAACATAACAATATAACAATAACATCTATAAAAAGTACAAAAGGCGGTCTTATCGCTAATAAGCGATCTCTACCAGACAACCTTTGGATGGATATAAAAGAAGGAAAAAGAAAGGGCAGTGTAAAACAAAGATAAGTTAAGCTCCGATAGACATAAATTATATTATATTATAAAGAAATTATTTATATTATAAAGAATTATAAATCTTTGACAGAAAAACCGAAACACCTTCCAAGTTTACAATACAATACAATACAATAATTCTTTATTGCACACCAAATTACAGTATTGAACTTAAATATATGTTATGTTTAGTAATACAATGGGCGGTCTTATCGCTTAAAGCGATTTCTACCAGACAACCGTGGGATGGAGAATATTGGAAATAGTTGTAGATGGCGGTAAACAATAAAGAAAGAAGAGTTTATGTTTTGTAAGGATTAAATAACTGAGGATAGGCCCTTCAGTACATTTGGAGTTTCAAAAAGAGATCGTGAAAATCATGCTACAATAATTTTACATTAACTTCGTTTTACATTGCTATTCTGGTTTTGCTACTGTTTATGAGTGGTCGTAACGCTTACCATCAGGCGAACAAGCCAGCAATCTTGTCTCGTCAATCATTTAAAAGAAAATGTATTACTTTAACCGTTTATGATTGTTTGAAATTAAGTTTACTTTGAAGAAATGAAAACATTTTTAAATGTAAGTAACTTATTAGATTAATAATTACTATTGTTAGGATTCTTAGAGTATTTATAATAGAGGGGGCGCTGTCATACATTTGTGTGAAACGTAGATATTTTCTTGTTCGTATAGTTGGTACCACCCATTTAATATCGAAGACTGAATTATAATTTTTTCTTTGTCAAGTGTTTCATGCATGTTGGACAACCTATCAAATATCAGCCAATAGGAGGGCAGAAAAAAGGCTAGGCACCACCATTTTTATCAACGTATTTGAAGTACCAGCGCTCCCTATGTGTTATTAATGTGTTTCTATTTAGGATTACACAGACAATTTTTTAAGTGCCTCCGCGGCGCATCTTATAAGACGCCGACTGTGAAAAGAGAGGCCGCGGGTTCGATCCCTGCACCAAAACTAATATGTATGAACCACAGGTATTTGTTCCAAGTCTGGGTGTTTGTGAGACCGAAAAGCCTCTCTCGTAGTTCCTGATACGACACAAGATATCTTAGTGCGGGGTCAGGACTATGTATGTGACTGTTGGGTGTATTATCATTAATTATCGTTTTATTTGACCTGAGGCGGTACTATTTCCACATTTATGTTCATTGAGATAGTTTACTAGAGGGAACACTGCAAACAAAATGTTTGTAACAAAATGAACGGTACCGTACCGCTCCTTCTATTTCTGTCTCTGTCACGCCTACGCAGTAACATTATCTTCGCTCTCGCTTCACTGTGTACCCGTGTGCACGCACAATACGCAGATATTTGTTCCTAATGTCCGCTCTAGTATATAACCTCAATGTGTTTTATTTATTTTTTTCCCAGATGCTCCCTCCTACACTGAAGAAGCCAAACAGCCAGTCGTAGACCCCACGCCAGAACTACCCAGCCCAATTAAAGTCAAGACATCTAAAAGGCTTTTCAGTAAAATTTTCGCAATACCAGGAGCTCTTGCGGACTCATTCTTATCTGGAGAAATACATTTATAACTTTAGTTTTGATTTCTCTCTAGATATCATATGTATATAAAATAAAATCAAATATAGAGGAGAAACCGCGAGGATGTAACAAAAAAGAACGATATATATTCGTCCCTCTCACTCATATGCGAAATTACGTTCCGTCTCGCTCTGTTCCGCGTGGCTGTGCGTACAGAATATGTTCCAATTGTCCGCTCTAGTATAAATAAATAATTTTTAAAATTGTGTTTTTTTTTGTATATATTTGGAAATACTCGCTAGATGATAAGTGATTATTATCCATGAACATCTTTATGTATTTATTATCTGTATAAGCCCATAAACGTCCCGCTGCAGGGCACGGGCCTCCTCTACAATGGAGAGAACGATTGAGAGTGGTATATACTTTATGTATACTGATTTAAAAAAGTGGCTAAATTGTGATGGTAAGCGCAATGTAGATAAAGTATGGAATGAAAATAGGACTAGTTAATCCCTATTTACCCTTTTGTTTCTATCCACCCTTCTTTTAATCTTATCCCGTACGCGCTGTTTGTGGCATGAAATGAAATGAAAACAAAATGACCTCTATTCACTCCTGTGTTTCTATCCATCCCGTTATATTGTATACCATGCGCGTGTATTGACGAAATGATAGTTATGAAATTAAACCAAAACGACCTGTTTGGTTCTATTTATCCCCGTGTTTCTATCCACCCCGTACCTTCATACCATTTTGTTTGTGACATTATAGTTATGAAATTAAACCAAAACGACCTGTTTGGTTCTATTTATCCCCGTGTTTCTATCCACCCCGTTATTCTTCTAACCATACGCGGTGTAAACTCGACATGAGAATACATGTAGAATAATTTGAATATTAATGTTACGACGATACTGATGAGCCTATCCGAAAATTACCGGATACCCAATACCCATTTCCTCTACCCATCTGTCCTTCCCTACCCTCACGATTTCATGGCTACTTCGATCAAATATACACTAGATACAACATGAGCGCTTAGAAAATGGCACCAAAAAAGAGTGCTTTATTCACTCTTTCGCTTTCAGTCACGCACCGACCGTTGCTTCTAAAACGTCGCAGAACTTTAGACAATATTATGTCAAAAGCTACTTTAAACTCCAGGAATAAGGTGGAATTTATGTTAATATATTTAGAATATGTGATCTTTTTGTTTACTTTTTTTGTTATGCATCAGTGCCACTTTTTAACAGAACTTTTACAGGGAACTGTGTATCTAGTGTATATTTGATCGAAGCATGGCTATCACATCCATGACCAGCGCGTTTTGTATGTTCATATGAAGTGTTCACTTACCATCAGATCACCTGTTTACTCGTTTGCCTGACAAACTAAATAAAAAAATCCTAAGTTATCTTTTTGCCAGTGTCTAACCAACTGCGCCTTAGAAGATGACATGATTTAATACAATTACATTATTCGTAAACATTGTGGTATTATACTAGAGCGGACATCGGGATCAAATCTCTGCGTATGGTGCATGCACAGTACACAGTGACGCGAGATGAAAGATATGTTACTTCGCAGGCGTGACAGAGACAGAAATAGAATGTACCCTTCATTTTGTGACAAATATTTTGTTTGCAGTGTCCCCTCTAGTATATTATCTCAATGTTCGTAAACCAATAAAAATAATACCCACTCAAATAAATGATACTTAACACTTAACAGCCAATTTTTTTTATTGGTATGAATGGTCGGACGAGCATGCCGTTCGTCTGATGGTAAGCGATGCGACCGCTCATAAACAGTAGCAAAACCAAACACCTTGAATTACAAAGCAATGCTTGGCATTCCACTGCATACATAAATAGAAATATAAAAAATAAATTTGTAAAAACATTTCAATTTAATCTGAGGAACTCTAAAATAGTTTTGAAAAGCATTAGATAAGCTTTGACTTTGAAATCAACACCGTAACTTATATTCCAAAGCAAATCGAAATGGCGAAATATTAAATAATTATAAACCATTATAAGTCTTGCATACAAACTTATAACTTGGGAAATATAATAATATTATATAACATGTAAGTAATATTAATTATTTTATTTAAATATTAAAGGGTGTTTGACTATGATCAATATTTAACGGTGTGAAGTACATTGTAGCCAGAGTAATTACTGAACATATTGAAACTTATTATTTTATGTCTCAGGATGGTCGGCACAGTGTAATGTCAAGCATTGTTTTATAATTCGAGGTGTTGTTTCGTTTTGCTTCTGTCAATGAGCGGTCGTATCGCTTACCATCAGGCGAAAGGTATGCATATCTAGTCATTCATTGTATTAAAAAAACAGTATTAAAGTAGATTGTAACATGAGGCAAATATTACCTAATATAGTATTATGAATTAAAAAGTAGGAGTGTGTAGTGACATCTAACCGTCTCTTTCACACGCGTACACTGTAATCACAGATCACTCCCAATAGATACCTAATGCAAGGCAGCGACTGTGCGCCACACATTTAAGTTATCAGATATATATAAACCGATGCCAAATATCGCGTCTTCAGTGTCATCCAAGTAGTGGACCCGCACATATCGTTGAGCGTTGGCGAAAATTAAGTTTTGAGAATATCTTAGTACAGTTAAAAATGACTTGCTCAATAAAATGGTGTGGAAAAAACTCAAAAACTTCAAGTATGCAAAAAAACGGAATAATGTTTCATCGGTAACTAATATTCTTTAAATTAATTTGTTCACAAGCGAGCTCAATTTATACTGGTTGATGTATTGATGTCAAACAGTCGAGTTTGAATCGAAAATCAGCCGTCTCTTTTTCGCATAGCAATAACCATAATAAGCCATCTTTTTCTGTTGAAATCACACGTTCTTCTAGTGCTTGACGCATGGTTATAATATAATTCCAATCAATATCGATATTTTAAAACATTAATGTAAAATAATTTGATCAAATGACAATGTCACGAAATGTTTAATGATGTAAATAAAAATTGCAAATCACCAAGACGACGTCATTTAATGTAATTTGAAAAAGGTCAATTTTTTAACTAGGTACTATTTCAATAATTTTACTCTTCCGTTTTTCTCATTTCGTCGAGTAAAAACTGTGGATTAGTATATAACATAATGTTTGAATAATACCATTTTCATTTTAGATTCCCCGCATGTCCCGAAAGGAAAAAAAATGGGTAGATGCAACATGTCGAGGTGACGATTGGTGGCCTACAAAAATAGCGTAATTTGTTCACGACATTTTACCCAAGAATGTTTTTTCCCAATGAAAAATCGTCGTTGTTTAATTGATACTTGTGTCCGGACAGAATATTTAAAAAATTCTGGTACATTTTATTTATTTCAAAATTTATAATTTCGTAGTTTTGTGTGGAGAGAATAATTTGATTTTCAAATAATATAATATTATTATATTGATTTTGTCCAACAGCCAAGAGTAACATTTATAGCCTTCAGATGAAGCTCGTTTAAGCGTATTCGTCTGATGGTATTTCGGGTCCTATTTATCGAATCAAGTATCTACTGACTATATCTTTCTGGAAGACTAATTTAGCTTAAGTGTTGTGGTTTATTATTTCGGACTACCACGTTGAGGTCTCAAATTGGAATTACGATTTGGGTAATGATATAGGAATTTTCTATTCAGTATCAGTTCCGGGCTCTGTAATGTGTGGCCCAATTGTGTTAGGTTAGCCCCCTATCCCATTATAGGATACAGCAAAAGGCGAAACATATGATCACTGATTGTATTTGCCTATAGGATGAAAGAGAAGTTTACTTCATTTATTTTATACTCTTAATCAATGAGAGACGGTATGCTATATAGTCAAACTGAACACTAACAAAGCTCTCCATTGTTTATGTATAAATCTCATTACCATTAAAAAGGTTATAGCGAGCGAGAAAAATAGACAATCGCTATCCCGAATTTTTTTTAGTTTTTTTTTATTTGCATCAGTAATACACAGATACTACCGCTAATCACAGGATTCAGGAAAATGCCGTCAAAAATTCCAGTCGTTCCCGAGATTAGCGGCAACAAGCAGACTGACATACAGATAAAAAAAAGTTCATTTTCGATATAGGTGTCGATGTAAAACATGATATTTATGTACGTGGAAAATAAATCACTTTTCAAACAAGAAGTTCCTGCCTAAAAAATATTTTTATGTATACATTAGTAGATATTTCTTTGTAGTGTAATATTGGTTATCTTGTGCAATTATAGTTGCGTACTTATAGTTTTAAGAAAATAAAACACAAATAAATAATATATTTCAATTTTTTTTTTTAATTTTCATTTTTATTTTGACTATGCACAGATCACTCTCAATAAACAACACGTTGAATAATATAAATTAAACCGTCACATACTAAAAATAAATCTTAATCCTATTTTATTCGTAGTCAGCGGTTGCCGGTTGTTATAATTTATTAGATCAGACCGGTGAAAAAATATTATCAAACATTTAACAAGTTGGTAATCAAGTTATAGAAGCGATCATAACACATGAAGTTACTGGCAAATGCAACTATCGATACGTTTTTTTTTATTTATCGACTTGTGCCGCATCTCTTGAATGCAGTCCACGTGAGCGCGCTGCAACCCGCCCACCCCCCGCGCAGTTCCCTTCGTTGGCGTTTTCGGTTCAAAACAAAACTATCGTAATGCGGTATCTATTGGGAGTGATCTGTGACTGTAATGCATGTTAAGACTAGTGACGTCACAGGTTTGGTTTTGCTTTTCTTTTACTCCCACTAAAATATTTAAAAATGTTCTAAGTAGTTTAATTCCGAATGGATTTACAAAATTCTTTGTTTGATTTTTTTGTTATGGATACCTTATGATAAATAGAATTAAAATGTGGAATGTAATACAATATTGCTTTAATATTCGAAATCGGCCAAATCATTTACATCAGTAGTTCTTAATGGGTATTCCGCGGACCACTGGTGGTCCCTAGGGGAACCACAAGTTAAAATATTTTTTGCATGTATTATTTACAGACAGATAGAAATTAATAATACCCAACCAACAGCCACATGCATAGTCCTGACCCCACACTAAGATCGAAATTCTGTATTAGCCCACATACGTCCCACTGCAGGGCACGGGCCTCCTCTACAATCGACACTACGATTGAGAGTGGATAGTACAGTCCACCACGCTGGCCTAGTCATAGAAATTCTTATAAATCGCTATGGTATGCAGGTTTCCTCACGATGTTGCAAGAGAGAGAGGGTATAAGATTATCAACTCCCGGGCGAAGCTATGCCAGGGTGGTAGTTTAGAATAACTATAGACTTACTTCTCACGGCGAACTGCTTTCAAGTAGCAAGCAGGAGTTGAGTAGAATAGATTCAGCTTAGCACCCGACTCGTAACTCTTTTTATTCACTTCACTGAAATTTATTATACAAATCACTTCACTACTACTTACTCAAAAGAAAGGGTGATATTAAATAAACAATTAAATAACACCCAACAGTCACATACAGAGTCCTGACCCCACACTAAGATCGAGTCTTGTGTCGTGTATCAGGAACTAAGAGAGAATTTTCGCTCTCACAAACACCCAGACCCGAAAGAAATATTTGTGGTCCGCACAAACATTTATCGGTGCGGGGATCGAAGCCGCGGCCTCTCGTTTCACAGGCGGCGTCTAACCGCCTATGCCCTGGAGGTTGTCAATAAATAAATAAGCAAAGTACAGTCGACTCTCGTCAATTCAAACCTGTATTAATTCGAACTTCTCTATAATTCAAAGTTTTTACGAGTTCCCTACAAAATTGCTTTATATTTCGAAATAAATAATACATTTTTATGCACTTGGTAATTCGAACGCAAAATAAATTACAAAACGACGCGTTAATTCGAACTCAACGGCTTCCAACACCCAATTCAAAGTTGCAGAGAGAGAAAGACAAAGTATAAATGTTTGACGATTGCTATTGATTAAATAATAATTGATCAACACTTAATAATTGGAAGTTTTATATTATCTCTCGTACACACGTTACACACGATAATTCGTAATATTTTAAGAATCCCTCGAGTTTCGAATTAACGAGAGTCGACTGTAATAGACATATCGCTCAGGATTAGCAAGCTTGGCAATGGTTTGGTCACGTCCATCGAAGAACCGAGAACCGCTGGGGTAAATGTGTGAGTGGACTGCTCAGGCAAGCTTGGTGGAGGATGTCCTTCTTTTTTTACCGCATAGGTCCGCCAAACGAACTGACAGGTGACCCGATGTCAAGTGATCATTGCATATTAACATTCACAACGCTTGGATCTTGGATGTGTTGACCATCACATCGGGAAGGAAAGATAAAAGACGGGGGTAGGGATAAAGTATGGGAGGAGGGAAGAGATATGGAGCATCCAACAATCTCACTTATAGAACGAAACACGAAATCGAAGCTGTCATTTCGTTGGTTGGTTTGGTTTTTGGTGTTTGTTATGGAGAAAACTTCTCGTAGTTTTAATATCCAAAAGTATGTTAGTATATCACTACATAGTATAAAACAAAGCTTTTTCCGTCTCTATGTCCCTTTGTATGCTTGACTCTTTAAAACTACGCAACGGATTTTGATGCGTTTTTTTTAATAGAGTGATTCAAGAGGAAGGTTTATATGTATAATACGTACATATTATTGTACGGAAATCTATTTGTACCCGGGTGAAGCAGGGCCGGGCCGCTAGTTTATTATTAAGTAATTTATTTTTTCAGGTATTCCCAATTATGAAAGAAATCAACAATGACGGGCGTAAAGAAAGGAACAATAATATTACGTAAGTATTTTTTATATTAATTGGTCGGCGGTCAAATTCTACTGTAATTAATCTGCTATACTCGGTATGGATATAAGCCCATACATGTCCCACTGCAGGGCACGAGCCTCCTCTACAATCGAGAGTACGATTGAGAGTGGTTTGTACAATCTACCACACTGGCCTAGTGCAGGTGGACTTAAATTCATGTATAAAATTATTTTTAGCTTAAATGTATGCCTCATTAAAAACAATACTATTTAGATTAAGTTTCAAAATGGCTACTTACTGCCTAGAATTTTTAAAAGACTGTTTTCTTTATAAAACAATTCTTAAGGCAGCCTTGTAGAATTAAACTTCTTATTTAATTTATTCTTTTGTCTAGTCTTTGACTGAAATCTTGATTTGTTTTTCTTGAATACTAAAGCACTACATTGTAATGCCAGAGGCGAATAAATATTAGATTTTAAATTGAATATATTTTTACAAAAGGCACATTCATAAAAGGGCTTGTTTCAGAAAGTTGGGAAATTTCAAAATTATTGTGGAAGCTTAGAGTAAATTTATAGAGGAGCGCTGGTACTTCAAAAACGTAGATAAAATGGTGGTGCCAGGCCACCTTTTTCTGCCTTCCTATTGGCTGATATTTGACAGGTTGTCCAACATGCTATTACTGTTGGTAGGTCTCTCATATGTGAGAGGCCATCTGGGTAGTCACCACCGCAATGTTTATTTCCCCGCCAAACGGCAGTGTAAATGCACTGTTGTGTTTGGGGCTGAAGGATATTGTAGCGAGAGTAACTAGACATATTGAGACTTAATATCTTATATCTCAGAATGGCGAGCGCAGTGGAATGCCAAGCATTGCTTTGTAAATCAAGGTGTTTTGCTACTGATCAGGAGCGGTCGTATCGCTTACCATCAGGCGAACGGCATGCTCGTCTCGCCATTCATTGCAGTAAAATATATATTATTATACCCGAGTACCAAAAAGCAATTCAAATTATTTGACAATTAACAGCTGTTTGGCCGCCATTTTGTTCCATTACAACAATGCAGTTATCGCGTATATCATACAGAGTATAACGTTCATTGTTTTATAATAAGTACTAATTTCTAATCACTATTTTAGTGATTGTAATAGTTAAATACTGTTTTGTGTTAGCAAATTGTAATTTAGGTGTTTGTAACAATCTTCATGCCTGCTTGGTAAGACGAAGGTTGTAAAACGTAAGGCCGCGGGTTCGATCCCCGCACCGAAACAAATATTTGTGTGAACCACAGCTAGTTTCGGGTCTGGGTGTTTGTGAGAGCGAAAAGTCTCTCGCAGTTTCTGATACATGACACAAGACTCGATCTTAGTGTGGGGTTAGGACTATGTATGTAACTGTTGGGTGTATTTAGTTTTTTTCTCTCTCTTTATTTCATGATATATACATATTACAAGATAATAAGGTATTTGGTTTATTATTATTGATTGTTATTATTCGGCTCTATGCAAATTGCAAAACAAAAGTAATTGGTCCTACCACACGGTTCCCAATCACACACGAATATTAGGGTAATATAGCGATAATGTGTGTATATTTAAGTATAATTATTTTTTTGTTATTTTTCAGATATACTTCTGGTGTCTTCGGTTATTGATATATCTACATCATGTAGTAATATTCCTGTTTGGAGTAAAAAAGGGTTGGACGACTATGTATATAAACAGGTACTAACTATTCTTTTTTATTTATATCATACTCTTTTTATACCACTTTAAAAATATTCTATCTCCTATGTTAATCAGGGATAGTAACGTGAATTATTGCTATTTCAAATTAACATCACCACCCTGTTATTTTTGAAGCCTTCGCATGCTCTATATTTCTGTTATTGCCAATTGCCTCCCACAGAATTTGTAAACAAAAAAACTGACTATATATTACATCTTTGTCCACAAATATTTCTTCCGGGTCTGGGTGTTTGTGAGACCGAAAAGTCTCTCGTAGTTGCTGATACGACACAAGACTCGATGTTAGTGTGGGGTCAGGACTATGTATGTGACTGTTGGGTGTTATTTATTTATTAATATTGCATTGTTTCTATTGTTTCAGTTTCATTCTATGCCATGTTCTGGAGAAATCCCCAAATATTACGCCCCAAAAAATGAATATACATACCAAGCCACATCATTTGACAATACTAAAGGTATTGGATATCCAACTGACGTTAGCGACCAAAATGATTTCAACGAAGATAATTTAATAAATTTAAAAGTAAGATATGATGATAATAATAACTATTTCGAAGCCTTTCCTCCTGATGATAGTAAAAGAAACAAAAATATAATCGACTTTGATAAAGAAAGGGACAGAACTATTGGAGTGTGTGTGACAGAAGATGGACCTAATATAGAAGATAATGTAAACAATGAGAACATCTATGAATACACTAATTTAGAAGGAGATAAAGCTATAGATGTGAAAGCGACAAATATACTACCAACAGTATCTAACAATTATAATATTGGTAACTATTTCAATGGAGATAATACAGGAGCTTATACAGAAAGTATTCCATATCAACGTAATAGAAAGCCAGTATGGTACGATTACGTTGATCAGTATAACAATTATGTTATAAATGAAAAGCCAAATATTGAAGCAATAAATAACAATTTCAGATCATGGCCTTGGTATGCAACTTACTTAAATGACAAATTCCAAAACCTACGCAATAATTTAAATAACTTGCCAAAAGTAGATGCAAAATTGTCTTATAAAAATCTTCCAAATTATGTTTCTAACTACAACAGTATTATGAATAAAAAACTAGATAATAATCTTAATTTGTATTCATCTACGGCACCTGATATGTGTAAAGAAAATTATAAAACAGTCAATGTGTTAAATGATATTACTTCATCCAAATCAACTAATGAAAATATTTATGCTAACACAGAACAATTTAAATCAAATAATGAATTTATTGCACCCGAACAAAATGATGTAGTATATGCTATATCTTCGGAAAATTCTGTCCCAGTAGAAGATGGAATACTACAAAATAATTTGGTTGAAGAAAACCCAAATATACATATACTTGATGCGCAGAATAATGTAGATATTGGCGTCAACAACAATGTTGTACATATAAATGAAAATGATAATATATTTTTACCTGTGGAAAACCCAGATACAATACAAGTATATGCACAAAATAATGTAGAAAGCATGAACAACGATCTATTATATAATACATACGAGGATAATTTTAGGTATAAAGTAAATCCTACCATTGAATATTTAGAAGTAAATAGTAACAATCAAGAAAACTTTAGGCAAAATGTTCAAAATGACATCAATTACTTGCAAGGATTAACTAAAGCTTATTATAACAAACAAAATAATCATGGAACTTATAATAAACGATTCAACCGTTATTTTTATGATGATAAGAATGTATTTGGAAATACAATACCTTGTTTAACTAATACGTTAAAGTTATATGATAACAAAGAAACTGTTTTTAGTGGAAATCTCAAAGCAAAGGAAAATGAAATTGATTTTGCCACAACAGAAAATAGACCATATGAAATCTTGGAAAATACAAGAGCTGATATTAATAAAAACACTAATAATATTAACATACAAGAAGAAGGAGATAATAAATTAATTTATGAGGAAAATATATTTTCTAAAGACTATTTGGATAGTCCTGATAAAACCAATCCACAAGCTGTTAGTTATTATTACAATGTACTACCAAAACAAAGTTTCAATAAACAATATTATGGAAATGATTATTTTCCAGTTCAAGAATCTAGTGGTGATATGATTACAACTCAAAACTATTACAACCCATATTTGCAAGTGTCAAATATTGAAGGCTTTGGTATAAATTCCGCACAAAGAAACAATAAAAAGTATGGAACGTTTACGAGTTATTTTAAAACACCGAAATTAGAAATAAATGGTAACTTTCAACCTGATATTGATGTCAATGATAATTACGTCATGGATTTATCAAAAACGAATGAGATCAAAATGGATGCTGGCAATAATTACTACTCCCAAACGAATGGACAAGTATTTACTACAACTGAGGCTAATGAAGACCTTTTAAGAGTACCTGAAAATGATTTTGATGTCACTAATACGAATTATTTGCCAACAATAACAACAATAGCAGATATAACACCTAATGCAATGACAGAAGCATACAATGTTTATCCGATCAAAGATAAATACAATACATGGATACCAACAAACAATGATATGGAAAAAATTCAAACACCTATATCTAAAGAACAATTTGATGATAAAGGAAATAATATATTTAACTCAGACAACTCCAACCAAATCAAAGTAGAACCTTTTGATTTAGACTACAATATACCAAGAGTACGAATATGTGACACACAATCTAATGATTACTACTTAAATACACCTAATTCAGTTCAAACTGGTTACGGTAACGAAGATGAAGATATTGAACTTAAAAAAGAAAAACCGCAAGGTATGTATTATAATATACCTAATTTACCAACATATGATATGAGATTAAGTACTAATAATATTAATATTAATGAAGCTAATTTAGTTGAAAATGATGACTCTAACAATAGTGAAATTGTAAATTATTACAATCTTATTAAAAATCAATTACCCACGATCACAACATTAGATGCTAATAATAATTATGGTTTCAAGCCAAAAATTGATCCTTATCCAGAAACTTATAAATCTAGTATTTTCTACGAACCTAAATTTGATTCAACCAATTACAATAGTAAAGATTATAATACATGTACTGTTGAAAATTATTCAAATTATCCAGAAATAATATCTGTTCCAGAAGGATATAACTATATTCCTACAGGAGATATTACTAAGAGAAAAGCTGTTAAAATGCCACAGTTAAATAATATATGGACTTTACCAAACCTTAAAAATTTTATAAGTACTCATCCATGTAATAAAAAATACAAAACTAGATTTGATTTAGATACTAATATGAAACCTTTAGATTGGGAAAAACCTTATACTGGATATGGAAACAGAATTATACCAAATAATTACGATACAAGATTTGGTTTAGCCGCTAATTTAAAACCTACCGAAAAAGGAGATTATTTTGTATGTGGGAATAATATAGCACCAACTGAAAATAAAATAGAAATGTTATATAATATTTCTCCAGCTGCTAATAATTACGTAATCGAATTACTACAAGACGAAACACAAATGAAACCAACAGTGGATGACACTTATCAAGATACAACAGTATTTCAAGATATACCTAATATAACACCGAAGTATGAAACACAAAGTAACATGAATTTGACGAGAGACTCAAATCGAGAAAAGAAAAATCGAGAAGTAAACAATTATCTAAATTTTGAATATCCTAATTCTAATAATTTGTATGAAGTTAAAACCACTAATGAAAAGGAATTAGACAATATGAATTTATTTCCTCCAAGATTTGGTTCTGGTAAAATAGATTACCTAAGTAACTACAGACCTAATTACTATATGAAAGAAAATGATTATATAGATGCACCAGAATATAAGACATATTTTAATGATTTAAACAACGTTTGGTCTGATACAGAATACAACAAAAACTTTTATGAACCCAAAGCATATATGAGTAATGGAATCAACACTAAAACAATTGGAAAAAGCATTGGAACTACAAACTATATGCCTCTATACAAACAAGGAGCGGAAATTATGAGCCAAGAAAATATTATAGAAACATCTAAAAACCACAATAATTTTCAAAAGAATACTTACAATCTTCCAGCGTTTATAACCAATATACCAGTCAATAATGACTACTCAACGCAAGAATTTGGAAAAAGCGAGACTATGAAAAAGGAAATATGTCCTACCAATAAATTGCCATCTAATTTTGTTTATCCAAAACTTGGAAAATATGATCTTATTAATGCTGAAATATACCCAGAACTTATCGGTAAATTAGATTATCGAAACAATGTTTACGGGAGCTCTGAAATATTACAGCGAAATATTACTCCTAATATTTTACCAGGCTTAAAACAGGTTAAGTATCCATCAAATGTAAGACTAGAAAATATTAATGCTAACAATTTTATTCCTGACTATTCAAAGTGTTTAAATTATAATGTTAATCCTTTTATAGACGTAGTAACTCCTTTTGGCATTGGTTATAATTACGATAGAACTAAACTTTTTAGTGCCCATGATGATTTTCCTTCACAAATTCCTCCGCCATTTGAGAAAATAGATACGTCTTATCCAAATAAATTAAATTTATATAATGATATCAAGTTTAGTGAAATAAATAACAAATATCTGAATGTAAATGAACCATCTTCATTAAATTATGGAATGAATAAAGTATTTGGAAATCCATTTACAAATAACTTTAATACATTTAATTACGGGATCAATAACAAAGTTAATGGAAGTGAATTTATAAATAACATTAATAATCGTCCTATTAGGGACAACATACAAAGAATTAATAATTTTAACGACATTGATAGCCAAAATTTTCCTCAAAATAATATACTAAGACCTATACCAGTATATAATACAGAAGATAAAAACCAAATGTCTACCCCTTCAAAAAATCTACTAGTGAATCAAACACCAATTTTAAAATATAATGTTCTTAAAGGAAATAAACTTATAGATTATTTAAATAAATCATATAAAAACTTAGAGCATCCCCAAATGCCTTTAATACATAATTTAAAACAATTTATCAATCCTTCAGATATTACCATACAAACTCCTGAAATTCAGATTTCTGATCAGAAGTTTAACGACAATTATTTCTCAAATCAAATTATTCCTAATAGAGAACCAAATGGCTATAAATTGACAAATATTCTTAATATATATCCCAATAAACAAGTTACTATTCCTAAGCCGTTACAAAGTGGATTTAGACCTATAAAAGAAACTCCTTCAGTTTATTATATGACATCCCAGCCTTGGATAGGACCTTCCACTACAGTCTATCCAATGTCATCTACGAATCCACAAGCTATCATTTCTACACCATTACAAAGTAAGTTAAATCCTATAATAGGAGCACCTACTTCTGTATATTTTAATCCATCTCGACCTTTTGTAGGACCTTCCTCTACAGTCTATCCTATGTCTTCTTCTACTAGTTTTCAACCTAATTCATTGCTTCTTCCTCAATATCCATCTTTGAAATCTTTGAAAACAGTAGATATACCAATCGAACAATCAATGCTTAACCAATTTCAAATGTTTCATGGTGATCTGAATCCTACTGCTCAATCCGAGAGTCCAAATTCCCCATTTAGCTCTTCGCAATCTAATGATATAAATATTGGAGACTCAAATTTGTCAACTAGATTTAACCAACCTATAACATTACAAGCAAATTTAAACCCTATAGTCGAAGTTCAAGGTCCAATTTCTAATATGATATATCCACATGTTGATAATTGGAAACAGAAATACACAAGATGTATAAACCAACAAAATCCTACTGGAACTAATCAATATCCAATCTACCAATATAACATGAACGCTATAATTCAAGCTGAGAATCCAAATTTGAATTTCGTGTGTACACCTTTTAATGCGAAAGATGTAGTACCAGGTGAACACCAAAACATTCCCACATTATTGAGTCCATCTTCAACACTGCAACCTAATTTGAACCCTGCTGTTTATGTTGAGAGTCCAAACCCCAATGTGATACGTGCACCTTTTAATTATGTAAAAGGTGTAATAAGCAAAAATAGAGTTCCCAGTTCACTCAACGAACTTCCAACACCGCAAGCGAATTTAAACCCTATAGTTCCAGTTGAGAGTTTAAATTCCAATATTTATTCATCATTTGATTATTCAAAAAATATACCAGGTGCATTTCCAACTACGCTTATCATATCACCGATGCCACAAGCAAATTCAGACCCTATTGTACAAATTGAAAGTCCAAATCCTTATGTAAATTTTATCCCTTCAAACTTTATAGATACGTCATCAGATATTAAACCATCTTTAGCATCAAGCATTCCTTTGGTACAAAAATCACAAAAAAGAAATGATAATTTAATTCCCAATTCTCTTACTAACAATTTATCAAATAATAATTTGGATACAATCAATTATTTAAATCCTGAATCAATACACTTTACAGTTTTAAATAACGATGTAAAAGGAACTATTGTAGATACACCAGAAATGAAACAATATTTAGACCCTAAAACTGAAGAAATTTCTCAACCAACTATTGAAAAATCATTCAAAAACCCCACAGTGTCTGAAATACAATCTTCATATACTGATTTGTCTCAATACCCAAAAGATTTAACAGCTAATACTGTTAGCCAAACTAATTCAAACTCTGTTCCCTCGAATCTTGATCCAATTTCCTTAACATCTTTTCAACCTGCAGCTGGTCAAGACAATTTAAATTCTATTCCATCAACCCTAAATCCAGTTTCCTTTACATCTGATTATTCAAATAGAAATCAATACTTCAGGGATATGTCTCCTATTTCATTAACAGAAGGACTGGTTTCATCTCAATTCTCGAATTATAAACCAACACAAAACATTGCAAATCCATCTTCATTTTATACGAATTTAGACTCTATTCCTACAGCACTAGATCCATTTTCCCTCACATCGATTACTAATTCATTACCTGATTCTATTAATAAAAATTCGGTTCCTTACACAAATGTAAACTTTATTCCATCCACTAAAGGTTCTGAATCATTTAAACCTTCGACAATACCTTGTAGTTCCTATCACGAACCGTATGAAGCCAATTTAGTTTCTAATTCAGCGTCTCAAGGTTCAATTTCATTCACCCCTACTTTACCTTCCAAACAATCATTTCATCAAATGAATTTGAGCCCTACTTCGACAGTCCGACAACTATTTGCATTTATAACTTCGCCGTACCTGAATTCCAAGGATAGTTTACCCTGTCAGACAAATTTAACTCCTATGCCTACACACCAAAGTCTATATTCCTTTACGCCTTATACGTATAACAGAAGCCCATGTATTCTTCGCCAACCAAATGCTTTCAATCAAATGAATTTGAAACCTATGCCTTTTACGGAGAATAGAGATTTAAATAAAGTTCCTTTTATTCTTCCTAACAAAATTCAAAATGGCTACATTAAAGAAAATGATCTTTCACCAAATGTAAACTATTGTTCTAAAATTCCAGATAATGTTAATAATATATATAAAACGTTATATTACCCATGGTTTAAAAATCCAAATTATCTAAACTTAAATGAAACTCCAATGAAATTAAATGAACCTTGTCCGTATTTTTATCGACATTTAAAAAACGTTATATCAAACAATATACATAACATACCAACTACAATACCTCTCGGTAATTATATAACAAATTATTCAGTAAATGAAACTCCATTTAACTTCAGAATATATGAACAGGACTTACACTTATACGGATGGTATTCAAAAATAAAACTTGTGAAAGCTAAATTAGTACTAGAAACCCAAGATTATGGAATTGTCAATTTCAGACCAATTTTAAAAAGATATTTAAGTCCTAGCCACGTAAAGGACAAAGTGGTTCATTTATTACGAGAGTACGGTACACCGCTATTGATAAATGAAAAGACTTGTCATTCATTTATTGAATATTTAAATAATCCGAACTTTAATGAAAAGTTTTATTTCTTGTGGCCTCCTTGTAATTTTAATGAGGTTAGATATTGAGTCTCCATGGTTAGTTACAGAGAGTGTTTGAAATGAAAGGCCGTTTTTAGTGTTTGCATAAATAGCAATGCAATCACAAATAGCATGTGAAGTGGATAATAACATTTCACAAGTTATATAAATAAGCTAAATTTTGCGATTTGCTATTATGATTCACAAAGCCGATCGCCTAATATTTTCATTTGATCTCGTGTAATTTATAAAGGAGTGGGTATTTTTTACGAACCAATTTAAGGAAGAAACTAACTAGTAAATTTTGTGTGTTTGAATAGATGTATAATCATATACCGTGTTCAATTAAGGAGCTTAAAAGAAATCTATTCAAAAATAAGCTTAAAGAATTTCTTATTAATAAAGCATTTTATAGTATTACAGAGTTTCTATCGGAAAAGATAATTGAGAAGATACCTATGTAATAATTTGAATGAAAAATCATCTGGACATAAATGATCTACTAACCTATTGTTTGCCAATGTGGCGGGTCATAGTCGGACGAATAACTATATTATAACATCATATTGTAACTATGTTCCACAATAAACATATTTGATTTGATTTGATGTGAAAAATTGTTATAATATATGGTCAGGTTTTTTGTTTTTAGCAATAGTAGAAATATAGAGCATGCTAAGGCTTTAAAAAAAGGTGGTGATGTTAATTTTAAATAGCAATAATTCCCCTTACTATTACGTTTATATACAAGCACAGATGAGCGTAGGTCACAAGCATTTCTTTCGGGTCTGGGTGTTTGTGAGAGCGAAAAGTCTCTGATAGTTTCTGATATACAAGACTCGATCTTAGTGTGGGGTCAGGACTATGTGTGTGACTGTTGAGTGTATTAATATTTATATTTAAACAGCTGATAACTTCATTGATGTAGCCACATATATGTTCTCTAACGCGTGGACCTAGGTTTGTTTCTAAGGCAAACAACGGAATTTTTGTTCATTTATGTGTTGGATTAAGAACAGAATATTATTGGTTAAAATTCACGTATTGTATATCTATTTGATGTCATAACTATGTATATATTATTGACAATAAGACTGAATGTATAAATAAAATATTGGAAAAATTGCGTTGTGTTATTTTATAGTTATGACAAAAAATCCCTGTCGGATCTATGACACGTATTTGGGTATCTCAATACTTGAATGCTTACGATTTTGAAAACGGATTAATTTTTCAAAAGTATTTTTTTTTAATTTCGAAAAGTTTGGTATGCATAATCATAATAAAGAAAAGAAAAAGTTTTAAATCCCGTTTAGTAATAAGCAAATTACATTTATAATTTGGTGATAGGAATATAGGAGTAATAGAAAAGGATGCAACATACACGGCGTGACGTCATCCATAAGGTGTACGCGTGCGAAAGAGACAACGAGTGTCCCCACCGCAATATTAAAAAAATGATGAATGGCGAGACGAGCATGTCGTTCGCGTGATGGTAAGCGATACACCCGCTCATGCACAGTAGCAAAACCAAACATCTTGAATTACAAAGCGATGCTTAGCATTCCACTGCGCTCGCCATCCTGAGACATAAAATGTTAAGTGTCAATATGTCCAGTAGTAACTCAGGAGAGTCACACCGGAACACAATAGTGTATTTACACTAATGTTTAGCGGGAGAAATAGACATTGCAGTGGTGCCTATCCAGGCGGCCTCATATATATGAGAGGCCTACCAATAAAAGTAGTTGAGGTTTTAATATTAAAATTAAAGAAAAAATTAATATACCTAAATATAAATTATTTAACAAACGAGTAATTTTATTCGTATAAAAATACTTATTAAAAAGCCCTTTTTATAAATCTCGGACGAAACTAAACGCAAAGTATTGAAATATTCATTCCAGTTTTTCCAAGTTGTTTCAGCGTGAATAAACCAATGTTTTAAAAGCTATTTCTTTCAGGGCTCGATAAATTATTTAAACATTAAGTAGGTCGCACTGAAATGTTAGATTTTATAAGCAACTTTTTATGTAAAATTGTTGCTAGGGGCCCTACTGTATTCATCCGAAACGAAGTTCGAAACTTGGGACGAACGAAGTTTGTGACGATACGAATGTACCTACTCTGTAAATGTTCGGATTGCCGATATATTCGAATCATTCATTCTTCGATCCGAAGATTCGAATTTCTTGTTACAGAGTAGGTTTCGAAACGAAAAACGTCACGAAGATTCGAATTTCGGATTTATATAGTAGGGACCTAGATTCAATAATGGTTTCAGTAATTTTTAGGGTTTCGTACTTCAAAAGAAATAAAAACGGAACGGTGCAGATAAGCTTTTGAAAATGGCGGCCAAATATTGAATTCCGACTATTAATTTATCCTTCCTCCAGTTGATCCCTTATATTGCTAAATTTTCACTATAGCATTCCTCGATAGATGACCTGTCTAACACAAACATATTTTTGCAATTCGAAACTATAAGTACACGTAGTTCCTGAAATTAGAGGCAACAAATAAAATATAATCTCTTTAGCATTAGAAATATTAAAATAAAAGTAAATATTGCAAAGACTTTCACTGTATTAGTTTTTATTTTCCTGACACAAAAAAAAGCGGTTTTTTCCAAGCTCAAACATTGCATGTCAAGCTACCCTGTAATCTAGATAGCCATCGACAAAAACATATGCAGGTAAAAGTTGATTGAAACTTAATAACAGATGGCGCTGGTCAACTGGGGGTTTCCTGCATTATTAGACGTCGTTTGTTTTCGAACGTTAACAAATGTTGGGTAATTATAAAGTAAGGAATGTGTTATTTTTATACATGACTCTTAAGCAGTGAAACGGGGTGAATTGGAACTTAGGTGAGAATAGAAATAAACTGGTCGTTTTATTTTATTAATTAATATAATTAGGTATATTTTACTAGTATTGGCCTAGTAAATTTTCAAAACTTTTTCCAAGATAAACGAAAAAAAAGAAGAAAGAAGAGACTTTTGCCCGTTCTTTTCTACTGAAAACCGCTTTCCGAATTAGGTGGTAGATATAAAAATATACTGAATCTAAATGATGTAGAACATCTAAATGGATTCAATAAATTATTTTCATTTTCAACAGGCCACAACGTACTTCCCATGTGAAATATGTATATGATTTCCAATACACAATTACGTATAAATTCCAAAGTCGACTTGACAAGTATTGTTTCTATTCACCCCTGCGTTCCGATCCGCCCCTTCCCCGTACCCAGCCATTACACGTCACTTTTTTCCGAACGTAATAACAAATGCTAGGTAATTTTACGAAACAAAGGATTGGTTTGCTATGTTCATATTAAGTTACATGTAACATGAATGCAATTATTGTTGATACATACATACATAATATGTACATAAACTCAGGCCTATGTTTTGTTTAACGCATAAATGGCGAGGCGAACATGCTTTTCGCCTGATGGCAAGCGATACGACCGTTCATCGAAAGAGGCAAAACCCAACACAAATTAATATACAAAGTAATGCTTGACATTCCATTGCGCTCGCCATCTTGAAACATTAAATGTTAAGCCATATTAAGTCCAGTAGTTATTCTGGCTACAATGTCAATGAAACTGGGACATAACAGTGCATTTATACTGCTGTTGGGCGGGAGAAATAGACGTTGCGGTGGTACCTACCCAGGAGGCCTCTCACACATGAGATACCAGCCACCAGTAAAGTTTAGTTTTTATACATTTGAATCTTACGTCATCTATTTAAAAAATGCCTGGATTTTACCATTTGTAAAATATGAATCACTGAGTTTCATAATTGTTTGTACAGGTTTAGTGATAAATAACCCCTTTTTGTACATAATTATCATATTTTAGTTTCTTTAAATCAGTTTTGTTCTTTTTCCCTTAAAAATCTAGCACAGGAGTAAGGTACATAAACAATTTTTAATTTTAAACATTGCTTTGTTATTCGAGGTGTTGTTAGTTTTGCTACGGTTCATGAGCGGTATCGCTTAGCACCAGGCGAGACATGCAAGTCTCACCTCGCTTTAGAGACATTTAATCCAAAAATGTCCCAAAAGTCCTCGCATAGATACTAGGTTTAATAGTAAAATAAGAATTCTCCTTTTGTTTTTTTTTTCGGACTTTCAGTACTAACTATTTTTCCTTTTACGAAAACATTGAGTCATAAACTCCTGCTTTATGAGTTATAAATAAACATTTTTATTTTCGTATTATCTTTAGTTACTAAACGTAGTTAAAAAAGATTAATTGCTTTTATTATTATCGGGCACGGAATCGGTTTTATAGTGGGGGGTCTATTGTTTCTTTATTTTGTGTCTTAGAAAACAATGTTTTCTTTTAAACGGGTTTTTCTGGACAATTTTGTCTAGATCACTACATAGTATAAAACAAAGTCGCTTTCTGTCCCTTTGTCCCTTTGTATGCTTAAATCTTTAAAACTACGCAACGGATTTTGATGCGGTTTTTTTAATAGATAGAGTGATTCAAGAGGTAGGTTTATATGTATAATACGTACATATTATTGTACAGGAATCTATTTGTACCCGGGCGAAGCTGGGCCGGGCCGCTAGTATAATAATATAACGTGGACGTATAACAGCTGAGTAATGGTGCTTATATTCAATCTATATTTAAAATAGTTTAAAGGAGCTACCATGACTATGTCGGCACAATTCTATGCTTCAATAAATAAAGATAGACATTTGTATACAGGGTATATTGAAACTGCTACCGAAAACGAAGGCGGGTGGTAGTTTTAGTGACTACAAACACAATGCAAATAAAAAAATAACAAAATAAAAGCTACCAATTTTTGTGTTACTTTCTGTCTTCATATTTGGGTCGTATATACATACGAACATGCCGTTCGCCTGATGGTAAGAGATACGACCGCTCATGAACAGTAGCAAAACCAAACACCTTGAATTACAATGCAACGCTTGGCATTCCACTGCGCTCGCCATCCTGATACATAAGATGTCTTAATATGTCCAGTAGTAACTCTAGGTACAATGTGCTTCAATTCGAAACACAACAGTGCATTTTAAATGCTGTTTGGCGGGAGAAATAGACATTGCGGTGGTACCTACCCAGGCGGCCTCTCACATATGAGAGATCAATTCAGTGATCTGACCCCCCAATTTTGATCTAGATTCGTCCCTGACTAAGCTATAATGGTATAATCAACACTGCTAGTGTAGAATTAAAAAAAACAACGTATTTCCACATTGATATACGATTTGTGATCACGCGATAGTAAAACACGTTTCTGACGCGGTAGGTGACAAGATCGCTGTAAAATGATAGGGGGTAGGTTTAAATTCAATTTTTTTATGTCACTTGTAAAACGCGACTTTTTTATCCTTTTTTTAAATATCATTTTTGGGTGGTAAATCCATAGTCTTTGCTATAATAATAATTTAAACTCTTTTATACTCTAGAGTCTGTATACCGGGTATCTCAAGACTGCTACCGAAAACGAAGCCGGGTGGTAGTTTTAGTAACTACAAACACAATGCAACTAAAAAAATTTGCAAAGAAAAGCGACAATTTTTTTTAATGATTTCTTAATATCGTCATTTTTGGGTGGTAAATTTATAGTCTTTGCTAAAATAATAATTTCAACACTTTTATACCTTAGACTTAGATTATTTATAAATAAAAGGATACACACTATTATTTTAGAAAAAAATGTATTCACCACCCAAATATGGCCATAGGAAAAAAATAACAAAAACAGATCGTCGTTTTCGGTAGCAGTCTTGATATACGCTGTTTACTAATATACATATACAGCTGAAGAGTTTGCTTGCTTGTTTTTTTGTTACTCTGGTTACGATGTCCTTTAGTACGAAACACAACAGTGCATTGACACTGCTGTTGCGCAGTAGAAATGCGCACATATATACTTACAAATATCTACAAAAATATTGAGGGTAACTTGGACCTGAATTACGTCAACAGCGTCGATTTGGATTTTGTCTATTTTAATTACTTATCCATGCTTCGATCAAATATACACTAGATACAACATGAGCGCTTAGAAAATGGCACCAAAAAAGAGTGCTTTAAGCACTTTTTCGCCTTCAGTCACGCACCGAACGTTGCTTCTAAAACGTCGCAGAACTTTAGACAATATTATGTGAAAAGCTACTTTAAGCTCCAGGAATAAGGTGGAATTTATGTTGATATATTTGGAATATGTGATCTTTTTGTTTACTTTTTTTGTTTCAATGCATCGGTGCCACTTTTTAACAGAACATTTACAGGGAACTGTGTATCTAGTGTATATTTGATCAAAGTATCCATGGCTTGATTATCAAAGTTCGTAACTCTATTTTTTATTTCAGAATCATGTTTTACTGTCATCTGGCGTAAAATACTGTAGAACAAATAATTTATTGCATTATTTTATTGAAAACTAGCGGCCCGGCCCAGCTTCACCCGGGTACAAATAGATTTCTGTACAATAATATGCATGTATTATACCGGGTATCTCAAGACTGCTATCGAAAACGAAGCCGGGTGGTAGTTTTAGTGACTACAAACACAATGCAACCAAAAATTTCGCAAAGAAACGTGACAATTATTTTTTATGATTTTTTAAATATCGTCATTTTTGGGTGGTAAATCCATAGTTTTTGCTAAAATAATAATTTGAACTCTTGTATACCTTAGAGTCCTTGTAAATAAAAGGGTATACACTTTTATTTTTGGAAAAAATGTATTTACCACCCAAATATGGTCATCGGAAAAAAATAACAAAAAAAAATTGTCGCTTTTTTTTTGCAACTTTTTCTATTGCATTGTGTCTGAAGTCGCTTAAACTACCACCCGGCTTCGTTTTCGGTAGCAGTCTTGAGATACCCTGTACACATTAACCATCCTCTTGAATTACTCTATCTGTTAAAAAAACCGCATCAAAATCCGTTGCGTAGTTTTAAAGATTTAAGCATACAAAGGGACATAGGGACAGAGAAAGCGACTTTGTTTTATACTATGTAGTGATAGTGATGAGCACATAAATCAAACTACTATAATAATTTTAAAAAACATGTAATATTTCCTCAAAAACTTAGAGAGTATCGTTTTTTTTCCCTCCTGTAAAATTGGGTTGAATGGAGTTACGATGTTTGCTAATTTACCATCGAAATATCTAGTCACAAATTATTCTGAATGGAAATGCGAACATAAAAATTCTCATTACTACATACGACATGCATGTTCATAAAAAATAAATGAAGCAATTCAGTGCCAATATAATCTGCGTAAAATGGAGAAACGCGTAAACCAAATGATTTTTTCGCCCTCTGGTGTTAAGTTACTCAAACCGATGATTATAATTCACCAACATTTATTCTAAGTTAAGCCGTGTAATTTAATGAAAAGTCACAGAATACTAAACTAACAGAAGTCAAGCTTCATACATAGCGCGCTAAATCAACGCCCACATAGACAGCGTTCACCGATACGATATTCGAAACCAGTCGAGACCACTGCGAGAGCGAGTTTCAACCCTTGCGCGAACGCCGAGCGTAGTGTGAGTGTGCAACAAAAGTGAAGTACATACAAAAGCTTGACTTCTGTTAGTATTCTGTGGAAAAATATTGTTACGGCAATCTTTCAACGCACTATTATTTTTATTATATTTTAAAGTTTTCTCATGTTGATCTATTTACAGGCTCCTTAAAGTTTAAAAAGGAAATGAAAAAGGATATATCAGATTTCATGACGCTTTAATTTTGATGTTTGCTAATCGAAATGTTTCTTTTCCTTTTGTTTGGTTTATTATTTCTTTTGTTTTTTATAATTGTAAAATAAGTTTGCTCTGTTTTATATAGCGGTGTCTTTAAGTATTCAAAAGTCCCGACCCTCAATTTTTAAAGTAACGTTTGTCAAATTCAATTTGTCAGCATAAATAAATAGAAATAGGGTATATTTTAAAAATTTGAAATTTGATATTGACAGTGGACGTGCAAGTAGTTCATATTTATCGGTAAAAGCTTTACTTGTCGATGTATTAGTTATACCATGTTTAATGTTATATGTATTGACTAGCGGCCCGGCCCAGCTTCGCCCGAGTACAAATAGATTTCTGTAAAATAATATGTACGTATTATACATATAAACCTTCCTCTTGAATCACTCTATCTATTAAAAAAACCGCATCAAAATCCGTTGCGTAGTTTTAAAGATTTAAGCATACAAAGGGACCTAGGGACAGAGAAAGCGACTTTGTTTTATAATGTGTAGTGATGTACTGTTTGTTTTCCAAAACAATAAAAATAAAGGCACATTTACTCAAAGAAATGTTTCTTGAAATAATGTTCTAATGCCAAAGACTAATACCTACTAAATGTCTTTTAAATGTCACGACGAAATGTCAAGTTGTGAATAGTTATTTCGGCAGCTGTATAATATTTTAGTTGTTATTATTATGTATATTATTTACATCTTTATTGTAAAAATAAATGTTACAAATGGCGGACTTATCGCTTAAAGCAGTGTCTTACAGAAAATCATACACAGTATGTATTTGCGTTTGGAAATATTATGAGAGGTTTTTTACAATTATCGTGCACTACTGTTAGTAGGTCGGTAGCACTACAATGTCTATTTCTCCCGCCAAACAGCAGTGTAAATAGACTGTTGTGTTCCGGTATTAAGGATATTGTAGCCAGAGAATCCATTAAAATGTTCAACATCATTTAGATTCAGTCATTTTTTTTATCTACCACCCGGTTCGGAAAGCGGTTTTCACTAGAGAAGAACGGGCAGGAAACTCTAGTGTTGCTCTTTTCAAAAACAGTTTACAATGAAGTGATTATTACAAAATTTACAAGTTGGTTTAAATCAGAGCAGTTCATTAATAATATATATTCATTATTAATTTTAAGTAAGTAATTATGTTTTATTTTAAATAAAAGTTTAAAATTTAAAATAATGAGGCTTAAGATCTTATGTTTCAGGATGGCGAGCGTAGTAAATTGCCAAGCATTGCTTTGTTATTCATAGTGTTGTTTGTGTTTGTGTTAATATTGTGTTATGACGAATATTTGTGTGTTATTACTTCACACTCAAACAGGAAGACAGCCGAGAATTTTAGTTGGGAGATAACTCTACTCTTCCTTCGAAAAATGAGCATACCCGTCTCGTCAATCAATCAAAATTTGTACAACATTTTGAAAGATTCATCTAAATAGAAGGGATGGGATGAAACAGAATAAAGGGCAGTGATAATCCAATACCATTGCCCAACTCGGGATTCGAACCCGAGACCTCAGCTTTGTAACCGTACCGTATTAACTACGTTAAAATATATCCTCGGGGTTTTTTTGGATAGTATAAAAGAAAACTGCCTCGGTGGCGTAGTTGTACCATAGTACAGTTATAATACTGAAGTCTCGGGTTGGAATCCCGGGCTGGGTAATAATATTGGATTTTTCTATTCATTATCAGCCTAGACTTACGAATTTGTGCCTGATATGGCGATAGGCTCGTCTATCACATCGTGGGACGGAACATACAAGGCGAAATGTGGGTGTCCTGGCAACTCTGCCTACTCCTTCTGGGAAAAAGCCGTGAGTTTTATGTATGTATGTAGTAAAATAATACCTGCACGCAGGCAAAGCAGGGCCGCACTAGTATAAAAAAAGTTAAACAAAAGAAACGTCAAACCCTTTTTTAAAACAAAATGTCAGTTTTCCTTACTGGGACAGCTCCTAATATATCCCATATATCAACTTAAATCCCTTGGGCGTTCGTTTGTCATCCAGGTGGGAAAGCGGGATACACGATTACGATATTTCATCCCGAGGGATCATCTGAGAAAAGTCTTTTTGAATTGTGCTATCACAATTACGAATTACGGAGAGGAACTGGTAAGCACAAAATATTTGTCTGTATCAAACTATCAACCCACTTTTTTATTGCAATGAATGACGAGACGAGCAAGCCGTTCGCCTGATGGTAAGCGATACGAGCGCTCATGTTTAATAGCAAAAACCAAACAACACCATCAATAGCAAAGCAATGCTTGGCATCCCACTGCGCTCGCCATCCTGAGACATAAGATGTTAAGTCTCAATATGTCCAGTAGTTACTCTGGCTACAATATCCTTCAATCCGAAACACAACAGAGCATTAACACTGCTGTTTGGCGGCTCTCAGTCATTTTACAACTTTTATGAACTGCTTTAGAATTTAAAGTTATATCGCAATTTTTATATTCGCATTGTTTATATGTAAATATTTATATTTAACTCACCTTTGAACAATCACGAAAAATTCCGAACCACCTGAAAGTAAAGAGAATACAATTAAACATAAATAAATAACGCCCAACAGTCACATACATAGTCCTGACTCCTGACCCCACACTAACATCGAGTCTTGTGTCGTGTATCAGGAACTACGAGAGACTTTTCGGTCTCACAAGCACCCAGACCCGAAAGAAATATTTGTGGGCCGCACAAACATTTATCTCGGTGCGGGGATCGAACCCGCGGCCTCTCGTTTCACAGGCGGCGTATAACCGACTGCGCCACGGAGGCTGTCAGATATACAATAATGTTTAGATACATACAAAATTAAAACATTTTGCAAGTTTGTATTTTGTAAGGATTATCAGAAAAATGTGCACATTTAGGAATACATGTCAAATGTCGTTTATTAGTGAATAATATGAGGTTTTCAAATCGTAATGTTGATGTTTTAAATTTAAGTTAATTATACATACATACATACATACATAAACTCACGCCTTGTTCCCAGAAGGGGTAGGCAGAGGTGCCAGGGCACCCACATTTCGCCTTGTATGTTCCGTCCCACAATGTGATAGGTGGCGAGCCTATCGCCATATCGGGCACAAATTCCTGACTCTGGGCTGATACTGAATAGAAAAATCCAATATCACTTTGCCCAACCCAGGATTCGAACCCGAGACCTCAGCTTTATAACCGTACCGTAGTACAACTACGCCACCGAGGCAGTCAAAATTAATTATACATTTTCTGATAATCCTTACAAAACATTAAATTGCAAGGTGTTTCGATTTTTCTGATGAGAAGTATTTATTTAGTTTATGAGTAATGTTCCAACTTGCAAAACATCAATGCATAGTCTAAATTTCGTCCCTAAAAGTGTTTTCCAATATAATAAATCTCTAAAGGCCGAATTAGTTTTAGAAATGTCACGAGCACACTTTGGTTTATCTCAAAGTGGGTCCTTCGGGGACCGCCGAAAATTCAATTGACGGTTCGAAATGGATTTTCTTCTTTGATTTTAAGTGTTATTGTACTACATATAAAGCTATAAACGAATTTAGTTCCTTCATTGAGAACTGTATTCCATGAATTATAGGATTATTAATTACATTGCCATTAATAGTCAATCATCATGGACTTTGAAGGAAAACATCGTGAGGAAACCTGCATACCATAGCGATTTGCAGTAGTTTCGATTGTAAAAGTCCTCCAGTCTCCAACCTGCATTAAGCCAGCTTGGTAGACTACTTTTGAATGGCGAGACGAGCATGCCGTGCGCCTGATGGTAAGCGATACGACCGCTCATGAACAGTAGCAAAACCAAACACCATGAATTATAAACCTACGCTTGGCATTCCACTGCGCTCGCCCTTCGGAGACATAAGATGTTTAGTCTCAATATGTCCATTAGTTATTGTGGCGGCAATATCTTTTAAGCCGGAACACAACAGTGCATTTAAACTTCTGTTTGTCGGGAGAAATATACATTGCAGTGGTTCCTACCCAGGCGGCTTCTCAAGAATGAGAGACCTACCACCAGCCTATAAGACACGGAATTTTTAATACATAGTAAATCTTTCGTATGTGATTTTTCGTGTTTCGGTTTGTAGGACATCGCTTTGAAGGTTAACAACTTATGTCTCCGAATGGAGAGCGCAGTAGAATGCCAAGCATTGTAATTCGTGGTGTTTGATGTTGCTACTGTTCATGAGCGGTCGTATCGCTTACCATCAGGCGAACGGCTTGCTCGTGTCGCCATTCATAGCAATAAAATAAAATAAATATACATCGCAACATTAAAGTTAGAGTGACCTAATTAAAAAAAAAGATTTTGCCTTTTAATCATATTTTGGCTCAAAATGACCTATGGACCCGTTATTAAAGAAGGATCTATTGACGCATGAAAGGCAGAAATATGTATAAATCGATCTTCTAGATGTATCTTCCATAAGTACAAAATTTCTTTATCTTTACTGCCTCGGTGGCGTAGTTGTACTAAGGTATGGTTACAAAGCTGAGGTCTCGGGTTCGAATCCCGGGTTGGGCAAAGTGATATTGGATTTTTCTATTCATTATCAGCCCAGAGTCAGAAATTTGTGCCCGATATGGCGATAGGCTCGCCACCTATCACATTGTGGCACGGAACATACAAGGCGAAACGTGGGTGTCCAGGCACCTCTGCCTACCCCATCTGGGATATAGGCGTGAGTTTATGTATGTATGTATGTACAAATCTTTAATGAACGTTTCCCAAAAAATAAGATTTTTTGTTAGGTCACTATTATTCTAAAGGTTGGATATGTATAACGTATTTTTTAAAGTTGTTTTTTCTTCCCCTCTAAATTATGAATTGACTAAAACACTCCATAGTTTTAAAGATTGTCTTTTCCAATCATTATCAAAGGTAATGTCATTTAAAACCTCTCCCGACCCTTCGTGAAACATTTGTCAAAATCCGTTTAATTTATACGTGGGGTGATTTTTACCTTACAAATGTGAACTATAACACTCTGCAATAAAGTTGGAAATCGATTGTAGAGGGGAAATGTGATTGAAAAACCAAAGGGCTTTGACTTTTGACATGTTTTTTTAAGGTATACTGCTCTTTTACTCATAGCATTTTTAACGCATTTTAATTTACAGCCACCTATTGTAACCATGCCTATAGTTTTTAAGTATTTTGTATGCGTCTTTCATGTTGGTGTACAATCACTACATAGTATAAAAAAAAAGTCGCTTTCTCTGTCCCTATGTCCCTTTGTATGCTTAAATCTTTAAAACTACGCAACGGATTTTGATGCGGTTTTTTTAATAGATAGAGTGATTCAAGAGGAAGGTTTATATGTATAATACGTACATATTATTGTATAGAAATCTATATGTACCCGGGCGAAGCTGGGCCGGGCCGCTAGTAAAGTATATAATATAATGAATAGCGAGACGAGCTTGCCGTTCGCCTGATAGTAATGCGACTGCTCATAAATAGTAGCAGAACCAAAAAACACCTTGAATTACAAAGCAATTATTGGCATTCCACTGCGCTCGCCGATAACAGATGTCTCAATATGTCCAGTGGTTACTCTGGCTGCAAACCGGAACACAACAGTGCATTTAAACTGCTGTACGACGGGAGAAATAGACATTACGGTGATACCTACCCAGGCGGCCTCTCACATATGCGAGACCTACCAGTGAAGATATACTATCAACATTGAGAATAGCTCACATAATAGGTCCCATTTAAATGTAATAATGATTTGATCCGTGGTGCTTTACTTTGGCTTCTCCGGCTGTAAAAGTCTTTTTGCGAGGTTATTTACCTGTTTAGTTCAATGTTTTGTCACCCGCTTTGCACGGGAAGTGCACAATAATTTATTTCCTACTTCTATTAACTTTTTGATTGATTTCGGTGCGGGTTAAAGACAAGTTAGACATTCCCTGTGACTCGGCTCGCTTCAATGCTCGGTGTCATTACATTGCGTGTTGATCCTGCGACACAGGAGTTGCAGTGGTAGGTGTGAGGGCGGGACAGTCTCCATTAGAAAATCCACATAAAATCATCTTTCGACACAATGATGCTTGATTTTATCCGGATATATAGAATAGGAAACGCGAATTAGCGAGTGACCATGACATTTTGACTCCGTATGCTGGCTGTCCTTATTTGTTTGTGTCATATACGTCCCACTGCAGGGCACGGGTCTACTCTACAATCAAAAGTATGATTGAGAGTGGTTAATACAGTCCATTGCGCAGGCCTAGTGCAGGCGGACTTTACTTACCATGGAAATTCTTACAAATCTCTATGTTAGGTTTCCTGTTTTAACCTACAGCAGATCACATATTCAAGAAAAACATAACTTTAAAAAGGATCCATCCCGATCTATACTTAAAATAAAGCTGAAGAGTTTGTTTGAACCCGATAATCTTAGGAACTACTGGTTAGAATTGTGGAATAATTTTACTGTAGGATATTCTATTTATCGAGGAACTAGCGGCCGGGCCCAGCTTCGCCCGGGTACAAGTAGATTTCTGTACAATAATATGTACGTATTATACACATAAACCTTCCTCTTGAATCACTCTATCTATTAAAAAAACCGCATTTAAATCCGTTGCGTAGTTTTAAAGATTTAGCATACAAAGGGACAAAGGGACAGAGAAAGCGACTTTGTTTTATACTATGTAGTGAAGCTACATGCTAGTGTTTTATTTTAATTTACAGTATGAAGTGCATGGTGGCCTGTTGATAAACGGACCAGACGCGGCTGCCTACATGTTCACGGTGATCGCGGTTTCAAATGACGCCTCTGACTTTTCCGAGTCATGCGTGTATTGATAGTCAATCACCAGGCACTATGATCAAGGAAAACATCGTGAGGAAACCTGACATAACGATTTATAAGAATTTCTATGGCATGTAAAGTCAGCCAACTCGCATTAGCCCAGCGTGGTAGACTGTGCTAACTACTCTCAATCGTACTGTCGATTGTAGAGGAGGCCCGTGCCCTGCAGTGGGACGTATATGGGCTGGTACAGATACAGAGAAATCCAACGATACTTTTAATTAAACCTGGCCTAGAGCAGATTGACTGACTCGTCATTCAAGTAAATATACCGGGTATATCAAGACTGCTACCGAAAACGAAGCCGGGTGGTAGTTTTAGTGACTACAAACACAATGCAACTAAAAATTTCGCAAAGAAACGCGACATTCATTTTTAATGATTTGTTAAATATCGTCATTTTTGGGTGGTAAATCCATAATTTTCGCTAAAATAATAATGTAAACTGTTTTATACCTTAGAGTATTTATAAATAAAAGGGCATACACTATTATTTTAGGGAAAAAATGTATTTACTACCCAAATATGTCCATAGGAAAAAAATAATAAAAAAAAATGACGCTTTTTTTTTGCAAAATTTTCTGTTGCATTGTGTCTGAAGTCGCTTAAACTACCACCCAGCTTCGTTTTCGGTAGCAGTCTTGATATACCCTGTATAACGATTTTTTACAAATAATTATGCCATATTACTGCCATATTTATATTACTACGTTATTACTGAATCACTACATAGTATAAAACAAAGTCGCTTTCTCTGTCCCTATGTCCCTTTGTATGCTTAAATCTTTAAAACTACGCAACGGATTTTGATGCGGTTTTTTTTAATAGATATAGTGATTCAAGAGGAAGTTTTATGTGTATAATACGTGCATATTATTGTAGAGAAATCTATATGCACTCGGGCGAAGCTGGACCGGGCCGCTAGTAAAAAATAAAATAAGCCTTTATTTCTGTTTGTTTATCTATCACATATTTCTATTAGGGTTCTAACTTATATTTCTATAATTATTATAATTTGTCAATTAACATTTACATGTTACAGTCTACATAGGCATCCTCTAAAGATTTCCATTTCTGCTTGTCTTTGGCTGTTCGACAATATTATTGAATAGAATAATATTTAAATATAATACTATAAGCCTAAAATCAGCTCTATACAACCTGAGCTCGTGCAAGTCATTGTCAGAACAACAACTGCATACTGAGGCAAATAATATGTCCAAACACAAATATCTACTAAAAATTACTAACCCAATTAATCACAAACTTAACCTTTACATAATAAAGCTTGATTTAACATCATTTAAGAAGTTAAAATACTGTCTACATACCTCAAAATCCAGGACGAAAAATCGCAATCTACGCCATTTTGGATCACTTATTGCTTCAACAAAAACGATTTTCACAATTTCAAACACATGTTTTTTTAACAAATCACTCGCGGGATGAATTATAAGGTTTTTGATAGTGAATTTTACGGTTTTTTTCAGTGATTTTGATGTATTTTTGGTGGAAAAGGCACGAGAGACATGCGCACGACGCCTTCCGTCTGAATACTGTAGGGTCTGTTCAATACTATGGCACGGATGGAGGTGAATTTTGATACGGCATAAGTGGGCGTGGAGCCTTTTTTGAGTTGAATGTAAAATATATAATTTTGTATTGAAATATTTAGTAAATTGTTTAGTATGTAATGATAGATGTTAGAATTAGTTGTCAAAGTACCTGTTTATTTAATTAGTTGTTAAAATAACAATCGTTAATATAAATATAAGATTTACAAGTGAAGACAATTCCAAGCATTCCATTTTCAACCATTGAAACAACACCGAATCGCTTTTTTGTTATTTATTAGTATTCAAATTGTTTTCATAATTAAATTATTACTTTTTCATCTTATTTCTTATTTTTAAAAGTATTTTATTAGATTATGGAGGTATTTTCCTAAAGTTATGGGTAGTTAAATATGTACCTTGTTAATTTTTACGTCCGGGAATTTAATTATAAAATACTTTGTTTAAATAATTTACAAATATATTATTTATTAACTAGACTAATAGCGTGTCTAAAAAAGAATTTACTGGCGTTCTCTCATAAGTGTAACCACTACAATGTCTAATTCTCCCGATAGCAGTTTAAATGCACTGTTATGTTTCGGTTTGAAAGGCATTGTAGCCAGAGTAACTAGTGGACGTAATGCCAAGCATTGCTACTGAGCGATCGTATTGCTTACCGTCAGGCGAATGTTAAGCTCGTTTCGCCATTCATTGAAAAAAGAAAAATTGGTATTATAATCCTCCCTCAATGCATCTATTCTTCTATCATCCCTATTCTATTTATTATATTATGTAAGCTATGAAGTATGTATTGTAATATAATGTGGAGGTGTTTTCATTGTTAATTAAACCTAGCAGCCCGTCCCACCTTCGCCTGGTTGCAGATGTTTTTTGATTCCATTTCACACCAGATAAATGTTATTTTACTTAAAATTGAAATCCGTGTGTAGTTTTAAAGATCTAAGCATAAATAGGGACCAACCATACCCATCTCGAAATAGGATTGAGTCTATGCGTACATACAAATATAAAGTTTTCACAAAATAAACTTATATTCCCAAACTAAACTTGAAATCGTAGATACCTCAAAGAAAATGCACAATAAATTACCGCATCCATCCTTCCCACATCGCAAAAGGTAGCGTAGAAAGAGACAGATATACACGAGAGGGACGGGAGACTTCCCGTTTCCGAGGAAATCGTGATTCCCTATGATTGCACCTTTGTTTCCATTATGCTGTGTTTTTTTAATAAAAAAATCCTTCCTTAAGGGAGAAATATTAAAAAGCATTGTTTTTAATACAGGATATATCAAGACTGCGACCGAAAAGCCGGGTGGTAGTTTTAATAAGTACCTACAGACAATGAAAATAATAAAATATATGCTGTATTTTTATAGTGTCTCTCATATGTGAGAGGTCTGGGTAGGTACCACTGCGTTGTTGTCTCCCGTAAAACAGCAGTGTAAATGCACTGGTGTGTTTCGGATTGAAGGATATTGTAGCCAGAGCAACTACTGGATGTATTGAGACTTAACATCTTATGTCTCAGCATGAGCGCAGTGGAATGCCAAGCATTGCTATATAATAAAAAAATCAATAAAAAAATAATTATGTTTTTCATGTACATATGTACATTATAGCAATACTTGGCATTGCACTGCGTTCATGCTGAGATATAAGATGTTAAGTCTCACTATGTCCAGCAGTTATTCTGGCTACAATGTCCTTCAATCCGAAGCACAACAGTGCATTTACACTGCTATTTGACGGGAGAAATAGACATTGCGGTGGTACCTACCCAGGCGACCTCTCACATATGAGAAACCTACCACCAGTAGGGAACATCGTGGTAAACACACAATATTTGATAGAATAATAATTTCAACCCTTGCGCACCATAGCGTCTTTAAAAATAAGAGGGTGTATAATTTTTTTTATGAAAAATTATGTGTTACCACCAGCATAGGATTTTTGCAAAAATATTTAGTTGCATTGCGTCTAAACTCACTAAAACTACCACCCCTGATACACCTGTATACGGGATTTTTTAAGACCAGAAATAAAACGATATAATTCTTTTAAAGCTAATGACAAAATAAGTAAACATAGCAAAGAATAAAATCAACTTCGTGAGTATGGTACGTAGATTTCTGCATACCATAAAGATTTTTATGAATTTCTATGGTATGTTAAGTCCGCCATCTAGAACAGCCTAGTGTGGTGAACTCTGGCCTAACCTTAATCAATCGAACTCTAGAATGTAGAGAAGAGCCGTTCGTATTCATTATATGGACTTAAACAATTCAGTACATATTTTAATGACACTAAAATAATATATAAAATATGTCCTTAAAATGTCTTACGGCTTACTGCGTCGTAGACGCGTAGCTGTAGCATATTACTACGCATGCTACGGAGAGCGTAGATGTTTTCTGTAGCAACAATTACGCCCGAATACTGGAACGCCATTCAAATAATAAGTTGCTCTTAACAGCGCATGGCCCACTTAGCCAGTACATTTAATCGGGATTAACGTAGTTAAGCGTAAGCTATATTTAAGTTGCGTTCTAGTATTTGGGCGTTATATTATCAAAATATAAGTTAGAATCAAATGAATTATGTTGTAATAAAACTATTATTTACAGATTTTATCGCGGATTTGGTTTAATTTTTACATTTTTGTACTTGCCAACATTTCGATTAAGAAAACAATAGTTTTTTTTTTTATGGAATGGCGAGACGAGCGATATTTTTTATGTGGAAATTACCACAGAACAGTACCATATTCATCCGTTCTGTGGAAATTGCGGTGGTCCATGCCATTCGATACAATTTTGCCGGCCTGCTAAGATGCTTCTTCATATCACGCCAGAAGGACCTGTGATCATAGACTAACTTATTGAAGATTTAAAAGTTTCAGAAAAGACTTCAGAAAGATGTAAGATGTTAAAAAGGCGAGAAATTAAAAACACATACATAAACTCACGCTTTTTTCCCAGAAGGGGTAGGCAGAGGTGGCAGGACACCCACATTCCTTTGTATGTTCCGTCCCACGATGTGCTAGGTGGCGAGCCTATCGCCATATCGAGCACAAATTCCTGACTCTGGGCTGATAATGAATAGAAAAATCCAATATCACTTTGACTGGACCAGGATTCAAACCCAAAACCTCAGCGTTGTAATCTTAGTTGAATTAGCGTGGTTTTAAAACTGAAACCTACGTTAACTTATTTGAATTACTTCAGCACTAACAAAGTAATTGAATACCTAGATACAAATAATTGTTAGTTGTAAACATAAGTTAGGATATTTTGTGGAAAAACGCGACTTCTTTTTGGCCCGGAAAAATTTTACAGTTCAAGATAGCGAGCGCAGTGGAATGCCAAGCATTGTTTTGTAATTCAAGGTGTTGTTTGGTTTTCATGAGCGGTCGTATGACTTACCATAATGCGAATGGCATTCTCGTCTCACAATTTATTGCAATAAAAAACCTCTCAATCGTACTCTCGATTGTAGAGGAGGCCCGTGCCCTGCAGTGGGACGTATATGTTGATACAGATACAAATTATGATAAAAATACCCAACATATCTTGTAAACATGTTTGAATGCGACTATGTGACTTTATATTTCTTATTTTTAAGGAAGGCAAAGGTTTCTTGCCCATACAGTCTCGTCATTTGAAGTAGATAGTTCAATGTTTGCAATTAATTTACAATGTTCTCGGTAACATTCAAAACCTGTGTGTTTTCAGTTTAAGTGTGGATTAAGTCTCATTACTTAATTAAGACCACATACACTAAAAGGATTTGCCATTTTTAAATTATTACACAAATCCACTATCACTTCGCCAGCCCCGGGATTTGAACCCGAGACCTGTTTTAATCACCGAAACAGTTCAAACATTGTTCCAAAATTAATTTTTATTTTAGTTGATTTTTTTTTATTGCATTGAATGGCGAGACGAGCAAGCCGTTCGCCTGATGGTAAGCGATACGACCGCTCATAAACAGTAGCAACATTCCACTGCGCTCGCCATCCTGAGACATAAGATGTTAAGTCTCAATATGTCCAGTAGTTACTCTGGCTACAATGTTATAAAATGTAACACTGCATTTTGTGCCAGTGCACGGGCCTCCTCTACAATTGAGAATAAGATTGTAACACCGACAAATTGAACACACTCCCAAATGTAACATAGAAAAAAAATAGACTTACTTATATGACCATAACAGAAAGAAAATGATTTTTTTTGTATGCACAATGTCATAAATAATAATTTTAAAAATTTTTATCAGATAAACATAAATCTTCCACCTTGCATGTTTGTGCCGATTGATAAGCCACCCCTCAAATGTCACGGCGCATTTGTGAATAAATAGACTTATTACATCACTCAAAAAGGATAGTCGGGGACACAAATATTTGTAATGATTTTGTTAATTTATTGTGAATATTTTAAGATTATATTGTGAATAGTGTACATTTTGTTTCTGTATCTGTATCAGCCCATATACTGTACTGTACAATCGAGAGTACGATTGAGAGTGGTTAGGCCATATAGTCCACCACGCTGGCCTAGTGCGGGTTGGCGGACTTACATACCATAGAAATTCTTATAAATCGCTATGGTATCCAGGTTTCCTCACGATGTTTTCCTTCACCGTTTTAGTGCGTGGTGGCCTGTTGGTAAACGGACTAGACGCGGCTACCAACATGTTCACGTTGGTCGCAGGTTCGAATCCCAGGGCACACCTCTGACTTTTCGGAGTCATGTGTGTATTGATAGTCAATCACATTTTGTTTAATAAATTATTATATTTTTATACAAATAATATTAAATACTCTTTCAAACTAAATGTAACGATTAAAATGGCCTGTTTAAAAAGAAATATATTTACAATGTGAAAAATGGAAATAAGGGATTTTAAAATATAAAACAGTATATTGATTGATGTCGTGTTGGTGTGTGGTCTGATCGTGTAATGAAGACAAATGGATGTAAAACAATCAGAGAATAATATTGTTTTAAACGAGATGGAGTTTCATTGTTAGCCATTGAAACCCTTTCTAGAACTATAACTATTAAGATACAAAGAGAGAGGATCGTACGAAAATCTGAAGGCCCATTCATAACACATTATTGCAATGAATTGCGAGACGAGCATGCCGTTCGCTTAGTAATACGACCGTGGATAGTAGCAAAGCACCATGAATTACAAAGCAATACTTGGCATTCCACATCGCCATCCTGAGATATCTCAATATGTCCAGTAGTTACTCTGGCTACAATGTCCTTTGAACCTAAACACAACCATGCATTCAATTGCTGTTTGGCATAAGAAATAGACATTGCGGTGGTACCTACCACCTACCACCTACCACCAATAAAAATGAATTAATAGATATGTATTTAATTGACTAGATAAATAAATTTACTAAAATACATTTTATCTTATCTTAAAAAAGAACTAAATGTAACGAATAAGTCATTTAAAAATATAGGCGCAAGAAAACATTGAGATAGTATACTAGAGGGGATACTGCAAACAAAATGTTTGTAATAAAATGAATGGTACCGTACCGCTCCTTCTGTTTCTGTGTCCGTCACGCCTACGCAGTAACATATTCGCTCTCGCTTCACTGTGTACTGTGCACGCACAATACGCAGAGATTTTGTTCCCGCTGTCCACTCTAGTTTAATACCTCAATGCAAGAAAACTAATTATAATTATTTTTGACCACACAAAACACATCACTTTTAAATATTCACATGAACAATCAAACTAATTTCACGTATTCATCACGGGTTTTTGTTTGGTATAACATCGCGACGTTTCGATAACTGTAGAATTCGTGGTTACAGATAAACTGAAGTGTTAGTCAACTGCGTATTGAATGTTATATAACTACCTTCATTTTATGAATATAATAAAAAAAAAACTAAAAAGTTGCTCGCGATTCAATCTACGCAGATAGACTATATAAAAATACCACTGTAAAGTAAAAAATAAATTTATTGCATTATACTTGTACATGTTGATTAATTTATTTATTGACTTGACTAGCCAACAAAATAAAATATATGGGTAACATATTAAAGGCGGGTCGCCAAGTACCAAACATGTTGAAATTAATAATTATAAGGCATAGGTAGGTAGCATGTTTGTAAGAGCGAAGAGGATACACGACACAAGACTCGATCTTAGTGAGGAGTCAGAACTATGTATGTGACTGTTGGGTGTTATTTATTTATTATTATTTATGCAAATATAATTATGCAAATTGGTAACGAAAATCACAGGATTTACATGAAAAAGGAATATATTTTAACTTATTTTGAGTTAATTTGCTTCGTGACTGTACGCAGAGGGACCCTACCCCTTTTTATATTTTAAAATGACTGACAACTCAGAGTCGGATTTGGATAAAAATATGCAAGGGGAATATTTACTGGTGGTAGGTCTCTCATATGTGAGAGGCTGCCTGGGTAGGTACCACCGCAATGTCTATTTCTCCCGTCAAACAGCAGTTTAAATGCATTGTTGTGTTTCGAAAGAAAGACATTGTAGCCAGAGTAACTACTAGACATATTGAGACTTAACATCTTATGTCTCAGGAAGGCGAGTGCATTGATATGCCAAGCATTGTTTTGTAATTCAAGGTGTTGTTTGGTTTTGCTACTGTTCATGTGTGGTAGTGTAGCTTACCATCAGGCGAACGGCATGCTCGTCTCCCCATTACCAACAATAAAAAAATCTATCACGGTTATGTCATACGGTAATGGCATACGATTCTCGCTGCGAGAAACTTTTCCTATGTAAATGGCGCTAAAACCTTACAGGAAATGTTAAATTTGAAGTCGCATATCATTTTGCCAATCCTGACATGCTTTATTTTTATACCTCTATTTGTATCAGCCCATATACATCCCATTGTATAACACTTGCCTCCTCTGCAATCGATTGGGAGAGGTTAGGCCAAATCTCTACCGAAAAATTAATAAATATGAGAATAGTTCCGTCTCGGGTTAAATAAAACGAAGATGGTCTTGGTAATCTTTTAATGTTTAATAAAACTCGTCTTCACTGCATACGTCTTCCGTCCCTCCTCGTCTTCCAGACTGTTCTCTCCTATTCCGTCCTTCCGTATTTCAACATCTTACGGCCATTCTCTATATCCTATCTATCTTTAACAAGAGTTTAAAATAGATACCATTACTATGTCGGTACAATTCTACACTTCAATAAACTAAGATTGAAATAAAGGTTTGTCTTAACTATATAGCTATCTTTAAAAATGTGCAGCATATTTATATCTCTCTATCTTTGTTAACTGAAACATAAACTGTATCGAAATATCGAATGAAATCTCTAGTTAAAGATAGATAGATTATAGAGAACGACTGTTAATCATTCATTCTCTAACTCTTTCCATCTTAAGTACTTTCATTTGTCATCTCTTTCACACAAACCACGTTCTATATCCGTCATTCGTCTAACGTTTCATTCTACTCATGTTTCTTCAAAACATTCATTTTTTTTATGGTACAGTCTCCTTATTCCGTCTCATAACATCCCATGGATGCCACTCAACGTCAAACTAAGCCAATTACATCCGACGCGTGGTCCGCGATATCATTAGAATAGGGCAGCGCCGGATCTAGGTTTTTTTCGAGGCGGGGCAAAGACTGAAAAATGCCGCCCCCCCTTGCCTATATTTTTATCTTAATCAACATCATCATTTTTAGCAACCAGACGCCCACTCAACACAGGACATCGGGAAAGACCGTCTTTTTTTTTTACCACCATGTTAAGCATTTTTACACGCTTTATATTAGTGTCACTTTTGAGGGTTAACGTCACACACGTCTGTAAGCTTTGACTCTAGTTTTCCTACACGTAACCCCTGGGTAGTGCCAAATGAGTGACACAGTTCTTGGTAGTAGGACTTAAGTGTCCGTCTGGGTAGCGATCACCGTCCACGGGGCGTAAAGACCGTAATAGTGATCTGATAGTGATTTTGTACGTATTTTTGATCGCTCTCAAAGGGAGGAGTGTTGACCCGCCGGCCAAAAAGACTGTATAGTACAAGAGCCCAATCGTGGCTAACCACCACGAGGGGCTGCCTCACCATGTCGCACATAATCTTGGGCGGGTACGTCGTGCCAGTTGGTGACATGTGGCCGACATTTAGCGACATGCCGACCCTTTCATGCCGGCGCCCATTCGGCCTACTTAATGCCTGGACTTTGGCTTCTGGATGCCTCTTCATCAAACCTATCCTTTCAACTTTATGACAGCGCAATTCAACAAAGCAGGTCTTTTAGCGGTGCATAACCCCACCATCGCGTTCACTATGGAGTTCACCAACATCCGCGAACTCCAAACGACCTTAATGCCGTCCACCACCATTTCGAGACGGCCTAGTCTGCTTTGCTCTTCTTGATGAAGACGCGGATTCGTTGTCCGGCCGAATATTCCTACCTGCTGTACCCCGGTTATTAGCTTGAAGAAAGCTTCAAGCCTAAAGTCGGGATATGGTTGTATGTATATTCGGTTGGACATCTACTGTCACCGTTTAAGCTGCATGGAGGGTCCTTCTCCGCTTTGTGTTTGCACGTGAATCTTGGTTGCCTGAGCCGCATCGACGTGTGCCTTTACAGGTCTCACAACGGGGAAGATGAGACGACGTGGCTGTTTAGGTATCTCAGCCATGTGGCTGATGATGGGCGGACGCAGTTCCCGTCGGCTGAAATGGTCTTTCAATACACATCACAAACTGTCGCTGGGCTCCTCCAAGACTGGTTCAGTTGTACATTTATCCTGGGCTGTTTAAAAATAACAATGGTGGTTGTATCATTGAGATAAAACGATGTATGGCGATGGCTAAAGGGGCAATGGAGAAACTCAGGAAAATATGGAGGAATCGTACTACTACAAAAGCTACTAAAGATCAGGCTTGTCCGAGCACTTTCTCGTATTTCTGTATGCCGCTGAAACATGGACGTTACGGGAGAAGAAAAATGTAGATTCCCTAGAGATGAGGTGTTGGAATGCTTGGAATATCAGGTCCGAATTCCACACAAACGTTTCAAGAACTCGACATCAAGTAGCGTCTTTCCGAGATAGTACGGCCCCATATACTTCGAATATTCGGTAATTTCTCACGACGAATTAACGACTCCATAGAACGTCTTATGGTTAATAGGGCAGAGTAGACTGAAATAGACCTCGTGGTAGGACATCATACACATACATTTATATACATTATACATACGTACAGCGGCACATATATTATGACGGATATTATAAGGATAGCCTTGTCAGGCCTCAAAACTTCCAGGTCTGATTCAAACTCAATTTCCTAAAAACGGAGTGAATACAATACCTTTTTTTTAATCGATATCTACGGGGAGATCATAAGGTGCATGTCGAGGTCTCCAGCCTTCCAATCTGACGCACGGGGACAATTATTGTCCGTACAGCATAGATTTTGCAGCCAGGTTGGATATATTACGGACAATAGGCGATGCGGATGAGCGAGTAACACCTAGTTGACTCGCCGTGCCACCCGACGCACTTCCTAATATGGCTCCTCACAACTTAGGTAGGCGTAGATTTTCTCTGCAACGGACGCCCTAACCGTGGGCGTCCGCTATGAAGCACAGACTAGGGAGTGCTATGAAGCCACGAGTTCTGCCGTACATCTTAGAGTGTGCCAGCGACCCCAATGACCCCTATTAATCGCCTCTTACGCCAGGCAAAGGAAACCGTGAAGGAATTTTGCCACCCCTTGACCACGGGGTGCGTGTAAACAATAAATAACCAATTTGAAAAAAAAACTATATTTTTAGCAAGGAAGTCTAAAGACTATAATCAATGTTAATAGCTGTTTTTTCACATTTAAGCAAGATTTTTTTATAAAGTATCACTATTGGAATATTTTATAATATCCCAGTATAGATATTTACTTGGGAGTGTCCTACCCCGAATTGCCCCCGAAACAAGGATGCTTGGCGAGGCATACAGAGCGAAGAAGACGCCACTGCACATGGCTTTCTTGGACCTGCTGAAGGCCTTCAACTGTGTGCCGCGACAGGCAATCTGGTGGGCGATGAGGATGAAAGGGATACCGGAAGCCTATGTGGACATTATCAGAGACATGTACCTCCGATCCGAGTCCTTCGTTCGGACCGCCGTTGGCGATACGAATCCTTTCCCGATTGATGTGGGTGTGCACCAAGGCTCGGCGCTGAGTCCATTCCTCTTCAGTGTTGTGCTCGATGCCATTATGTCTCACATCCAGGACCCTGCGCCCTGGTTGTTGGATGTATGCCGATGACATTGCACTGGTGGAGGAGGACCGACGACTTTTGGAGCGCAAGGTCAACCGGTGGAAGGAACGCTTGAGAGCGGTGGTCTGAAGTTAAATGTGGCGAAGACCGAGTACATGGCTTGCGGGAGTACGGACCCCCAAAGCATCGTGATGGGGAACGAACTGGCCGTGAAGACGGACAAGTTCAAGTACCTTGGGTCCGTACTGCATGAGTCCGGTGACATCGCCCTTGACGTCAAAGCCCGTATAAGCGCTGCTTGGGCTAAGTGGAGGGAGATCTCGGGCATACTCTGCGACCGCAGGATGCCGATGAGGCTCAAGGGTCTCACCTATAAAAGCATCGTGCGGCTGGTGCTCCTGTATGGATCTGAGACGTGGCCTGCCCTCAAACGGCACGTCCAGGAGGTCCACGTCGCGGAGATGAAGATGCTGTGGTGGATGTGCAACGTTACGCGTTTGGACAAAATCCGTATCGAGCACATCCGTGGCAGTCTTGATGTCCGCGATGTGGCTGATAAACTCCAGGAATCCCGCTTGAGATGGTATGGTCACGTCCTAAGGAAACCGCAGGAGTGCGTCGGTAATGTGTACCTGAGCCTCAATTCCCGGACCTCAACCGCGGGGTAGACCAAAGAAGCGCTGGCTCGATGTCATCAAGGAAGATATGAGGTTCAATGGCCTTACTATTGAGGATGCCGAAGATCGGGCGAAATGGAGGAGAATTTTCCGGAAGGCGGACCCTGGCACCGGCCGGGATAACGTCAGGTAGAAGAAGAAGAAGAAGATCCAAGTATAGATATTTAATAAAGTGTTTATTATTAAATTGTCAACGTGGAAACGTGGGAACATATTACTGAAATATTTTAACTATTCTTAATTTTCAAACCCCATTTTTTCAGTGTGTAAAATATTGCCTTTTATTATTTCAGTAAATCAAAACAAAAAAATTGGCCCAGATTTGCCGCCCCTTTAAATTTGCCGCCCTAGGCTCTAGCCTACTCAGCTTACTAGTAAATTCGCCACTGCCTGTACCACATAAAAGACGTTCGATGGTTAATTAACTAAAACTAACTACTAAACACAAATTGGATATTAGAAACTAAACGTAATTGTTGAGATGGATAAATTATTATACATTCCAAATATTAAGTTTTCATCTCTTTTTCACGCGCCTCTATCGCATCATCACTAATTCGCGCCCGGCGAAAAAAAAGTGTAAGTGGTGTTACGTTATTGATGAGTTTTGTAGTTGTCTCCGAAGATTCAATATGCCGCCCCCTGATCGTGCCGCCCGGGGCTCGCACCCCGACTTGCCCCCCCCCTAGATGCGGGCCTGGAATAGGGGGAATACAATGTACGTACTAGTTCTGCCATATTACATATCATTGCATAAAAACTACTAAGTACATATTATCTTAAATCCATTGACGTGGAGCGAAAGTTTGTATCATAAATAAATTTAAATAACATTATTTATTTTGAAAATATATGACAAACGCGTGTTTACTATAAAAGTAACAAGTTATCGCAGATATTCGGATAAATCGTTAATCCGTTAATTATAACGTGTCGTGATAGCAATAATTAAGAGGAGGGGTAACGCCAATGACCTTGCTCGAACGGGCGGCACCAAATCTCATGCACCGGCGCACGCCGGCTCACGACGTGCGAGCGAGCGCGCTGCTTTATACCTATTCATTCATTATTTCGCTGCGGACAAAACGATATATTCGTAGTGTTATTTCACTCGATGTTCCCATCGAGTACAGTTAGGACCGTAGTGTATGATTAATTCACTTACAAACGTCAGAGCTATCGTGGCAGAATTGCACGAACGCTGACTGTTAAACGAGAAGACGCGGTTTCGGTCCCCGCACTTGTAGTTCAATTTTTGTGTTTACTTATTTCATCTATCTATACCAATATTACATTTTAGATTTTAAATATTTTTATTTTTGTTTTTCTTTTGTAATATTACAAAGAGGATAGATACATTTATATTTTTGGATTTTTATTTACAATGAAACTCAAAAATTACTGGACCAATTTAAAAAAATATTTCGATTTTCTAATGGTCTAATCCGGGATTAACAGAACTATATATTTACCTGAAGAGGTAAATATATAGTTTATAAGGGTTTAAATGGAAAATAAAAATGTTCAAAAAAAATTATCTCGAATGGTTTTTATTTTTCATTTCAACCCTTATTTCAACTCCTTTAGCCAAACATACAGCCAATGTTACTCCAGGATAATGTTGGATTCGAATGGTGAAAGAATTTTAAGATTAAGTCGGTCGGTTAAGTAATTTTTGTGTTTATTCATAATAAACAAATATCGAAATATTCAAAAATCTAAAATACAAAAATGTAAAAATACACATGTTACAAAAATGCAAAAAATGAAATGTTTCTTTTATAAAATATTATAGGTTAGACATATAGATGAATTTATAAACAAAAACAATCGTATCGATGCGGGGATCGAACCTGCGGCCACAACAATCATCTAGCGATCGGTCAAACCTTCGGGCCAACAATACTTACTTCTCGGTGACTAAATTACCGGTAACTATCTATTATATTAGTGCCTATTTTGGTGTTTAAATGTTACCTACTATTTCAAATATGATCGGAACATAACAATTCATTTATTTATATGTTGGGTAGGTCTCTCATAAGTTGCATGAAATTCAATTGAAATATTAAAACATCGCACGATACTTATATTTTGCTATGTAGGTACAATATTATGATCGTTAACTTTAACAAAATAAATATACTATTATAGTACAGTTACTTTCTACTAAGAACATAAATAATAATTTTATAAAATATGGTAGAATATTTTTTTCAAAAAAATATCTTCAATGATTTTTATTTTCCATTTTAACTCATGTCAACCCCTTTAGGCAAATATACAGCCTATGTTACTCCAGGATAATGTTGGAATCGGATGGTGAAAGAATTTTAAGATCGGTTGAGTAATTTCTGGTTTATTCATAATAAACAAAAATCGTAATATTCAAAAATCAAAAATACAAAAATGTTAAATAAAAATGTTACAAAAATGCAAGAAATAAAATGTTTCCTATATAAAATATTGGGTTAGATAGTAGATAAATGAATTTATAAATAAAAACATTTGTTTCGATGCGGGATCGAACCCGCGGCCACACTTTTTATTTGGCATCCAAGCAACAGCGCCACAGTTGCAGTGACGTAGTATAGTAATTTACTACGGTTAGACCGGCCGTAACCGTTCTCAATGAATGTGTCGAGCGAAATAGCAATATTAAATTTACGTAGATATTGCGAAGACAAGCGACATAGGTCCGTTTAGCACGGCGGTTCGTCCCGCAATGATTTGTTGGGCGACAGCGGGGACGTGCTCGCGATTTAGAGTATCGATAATGTGAAAAATTCGTTAAAAATAAATGAGACAGAAATTAGAAAAAATAAAAAGAAGGTCCCATCCGCCTTGCATTTCTTAACATCCTGATGATAATAAAATAATCCTAGTGCTCGTAGTTTAAGAGAAAAAACGTTGTAAATGCGAAAATAGAGGTCACTTTGCAATTTTATTTCAAGTACTTTTAATACACTTTTAAAAATTCTGAAAAGAAGGGCCCAAGCTCCATATAGTGTAGATCAACATATATTTTTTTTGAACACCTAATAATAAAGATCACCAAGAAAAAACGTTGTGAAAAAGGCCATTTCACATAGACCCCACTCTTAATTAATAAACGAATATATGTAGATCGGTGAAGCTATCACCGCGCCGGTCTGGTTCAAAATAATTATCATATTATCATTATACATTATTATTTTAGGAAAAAATGTATTTACCCTCCAAATATGATCAAAGGAAAAAAAAATAACCAAAAAAAAAGTATTTTTTTTGCAACTTTTTCTGTTGCATTGTGTCGGAAGTCGCTACCACCTGGATTCGTTTTCGGTAGCAGTCTTGAGATACCCTGTATATTTGACTCATGATATTCTATGGTATGTAAACTCCGCAAGTAAGTTACAACCGACGAGAATAAAATAAATGAAATGCATAAAAAGATTGATGAAAGTGGATGAAGCTTAAAATAATATGTCAGGATCGAGCAAAGTGACGGTCTTTAGTCTCTGCCTACCCCTATGGGATACAGGCGTGATGATTACGTATGTATTTAAAGTCCGCCAACTCTCATTAGGCTAGCGTGGTGGACTATATGGCCTAACCACTCTTGATACTCTCGATTGTAAAGAAAGCCCGTGCCTTCGTATCGTTCCTTCCTTAATGCATGTTTGAGATTTCTTTTTTTCATATAAATAATAATAATTTATGCTCATAATCCAATGGTAATAAAATTTGCAATGTTATAATTAAATGTGTGGAGAAAAACTGTTATGATTTTTAAAATAGCCCTTTCGGCTACAAAATATCGAACCTATCTGATTCTAGGCACAATATTCACTAATACAACAATAATATTCAAGAATATTAAGATAATCTAGACTCAACAATCTCAGTATGTAAAATTTACAGTTTGCTCAAGACGATATTCATGTTACAAATAACAATGTTACTTACTAAAACAATTGTTTCTCTCACTCCCACTCGTACGCCGTACTATATTCCATTTCGCTCTATTCCGCGAGTTTTTTTCGCATTGTCGTATCAATAATCCTATATACTTCAATGCTGTATGAATTTGCAATACAATACAGCGCCATCTATCACATTGGTGTGTGAACAAAATATCCAATTAACGCCACCTATATTTTAAATAGGGAACTAATATTTGTACACAGCAAGAGCCGTCTATTGATCAGGTAATAAACTAAATTGGTAACTAGCGCCACCTATATTTCAAATAAAGAACTAATTTTGACACAGAGGCGTCTAGTGGCCAGGAGCAGAACTAAAATATCTTAGCGCCATTTAATTATGTTATTTTTTAGCTTTAAAGTCCAAATGATAACTGGCAAGATATTTCTTTAATTAAAAGCCCGGTATAATTAAACCAGAATGGTCATCTCTTCTCAATGAATAATCTAATTAGACAGCACTTCCACCATCCTTAGTCATTTAACAAAAACAGATTAGATTTTATCATAGGATTTTATCAAACGGTACACATATCCCCACTGTGCATTCCCCAAGTTACTAGTATAACAAAGTACATACATAAACTCACGCCTTTTTCCCAGAAGGGGTAGGCAGAGATGCCAGGACACCCACATTTCGCCTTGTATGTTCCGTCCCACGATGTGACAGGGGGACGAGTCAATCGCAATATCGGGCATAATTTCCCGAATACGGACTGATAATCAATATCATTTCAAAATAACATATTCTTCTCATCAGAAAAACTGAAACATCTGGCAAGATTATGTTTTATAAAGATTATCACAAAAATGTGTATAAATTTAATTTGAATTGAAACAACAACATTAAGATTTGAAAACCTCATATTATTCACTATTAAATACATAATAATATATTCCTATAGATAGCGCGCGAGTTGAATGCAGTCGGGGCCTGAGGTGCGGAGCGGGAGCGTCTCCCCCCGCCGTCCGCACGCCTCACCTCGCACGCCTGCAATTTAGTGATGTGCTGTCCTAGCTAATTGTACGCTTACCCTGTTATCGCGTTATTAATCAATTTGCAATCCGTGTTATTAGTTTTATTGTTTTTAATCATTCATAATGACTTATCCGATTCCATCAAGTACTGTACCAAAAAAAAACGAAACGTTTTCGTTCATCGCCAAGCACGAGAAATGGCAAAAAAGATCCTAGATATGTGTGAGGAAGAAAGGTAAAACAACAGTTATGTATTTTCTTTAAACAATGCTTTTTGCAATTTCTGAATTTGACAATAATTATTTGTTTTATAGTATGTTTTATTTTATTTTGATGTATAAAATTATCACTTATTACAAATGTGTGATATTTATTACCTAGTTTTTTAAATTATGTTAATCTAGTGTGAAATTAAAGTTAAAACAATATTAAAATTTATCGACATACTTAGTGTGGTCATAAATAATAAGGTCACAGCACTGCCGCATTCCTAAGCTCTGCATTCAACTCGCGCGCTATCTATAAATTAATTAATTACGTACAGGAAAGCGAAATGTCGGACGCCCGCCTACAAGGTGGACGGACGATCTGACTAAGGTTGCAGGAAGTCGCTGGATGCAGGCCGACGACAACAGGTCATTGTAGAGATCCTTGGGGGAGGCCTATGTTCAGCAGTGGACTTCCCGTGGCTAATATGATGATGATATTCCTAAATATACACATTTTTCTGATAATCCTTACAAAATATAAACTTCTTAGGTGTTCCAATTTTTCTGATAAAAAGTGTAGATTTTATGCAATGATATAGGTATCCCAAAATCAGTAGGATAACAAAATAAAACACAATATATCAAAATACACCATTTAATAAAAGTTCACTTAATTATAATAAATAACACCGTGATACCTTATAAAAAATGTCCATTACATCAGAGCATCAATCAAAATCTACCACCTTACTACAACTTACATTACTGACAGTAATATAACCCGACAAAATATTACAAATAATATTTTTAAAACAACTATCCATTTCTGTATATCATAGAGTAATTTCTTTACTACTGCAGGGCACGGGCCTCCTCTACAATCGAGAGTACGATTGAGAGGGGTTAGGCGATATAGTCCACCACGCTGGACTAGTGCGGGTTGGCGGTTTGTTTTAATATTCTGATGAAATGGGTTCACACAAAAATTGTCCTGTCCGGGAATTGAACTTAGAACTTAAAACAGTGCTAGCAAATATATTTCAATAGATTTTACTATATTGTAGTACATAACTACACATGATTTATATCTCTGATGTAATGGACTTATTTAAAATTATATAAGAACCATCACCTATATACTAGAGCAGATATTGAGTAAAATCTGAATATGTACCAGAAACGTCGGATAGAAAGAAATGGGACATATGTTACACCTTATGAGCGACAGAGATAGCAATATACATATTCCATCAAGTATTTTCATTTTCATAGTAGATACGATTGAGAGACATGGCAATAATGTAAAAAAATATGACTCACAGTGAATCAATATATGTATATGCTAATGACATATGATTATTAAATAAATGAATACACCCAAAAGTCACATTATTCCTGACCCCACTCATAAACACCCAGAGACCCAAATGTAAAACACAAATATTAGTCTCGGGGATCGAACCCGAGGCTTTTAGTTCTATTGCCAGCGCCTAAAAGCACCACGGAGACTGTCATATAATTTCTAGATATATATCAATGTAGTCATTTTGGCGTAACTAAAAAATCTAATATTTTGCTACATGTAAAAATAATGTAATATTATATTTTGCTCATAATATCTACTCTAGTATATTTTAATTGTCAAATATTGTTTTTGTAAAGTCAGATCAAGGTGATATTATTTTAGAATATATGCGTGTACATATTTTACTAATATGTTTGTATAAGTAGATTATTTTGGGTTTTTACAAAATCGTTTTTTATTAACGATTGTGTTTTTAAGCATCATTCGCAAGAGCGTTTAAAAAGCGTCGACTTTGACGTTTTTTTTTTACGGTTATCAATATTTACATGTATGTTAATATGAAATGAAAGAAGAATGCTTATTCATAGTACATACATACATACATAAACTCACGCCTTGTTCCCAGAAGGGGTAGGCAGAGGTGCCAGGACACCCACATTTCGCCTTGCATGTTCCGTCCCACAATGTGATAGGTGGCGAGCCTATCGCTTATTCATAGTATCGGTAAAAAATATCGTAGATCCCGATAGCGACTTTGTTTAAAATTTATTACAGCATTTTTAAGGTTTGTCCTTAAAAGCTTTCTTGTTTTATCACTACATAGTATAAAACAAAGTCGCTTTCTCTGTCCCTATGTCCCTTTTTATGCTTAAATCTATAAAACTACGCAACGGATTTTGATGCGGTTTTTTAATAGATAGAGTGATTCAAGAGGAAGGTTTATATGTATAATACGTACATATTATTGTACAGAAATCTATTTGCACCCGGGCGAAGCTGGGCCGGGTCGCTACTTTTTTATAAAATAAAGTAATTATCATTTTACATTTCGTTCACAGAGCCGAAGATATTTTTTTATTGGACTTCAATTCAATTTCTCCAAGAACTCCGAGCGATCGTAATTATGTTTATATTTACTGAAAATATATATTTTCCTTACACAAAAAAGTAGGTTTCATCGACAAAAATCTTAGCACCGATACTAAATTTCATAGTAAAATTGACATTCTCTTTAAACAAATTAATAGATATACATTTGTTTCAAAGCAACGTTTTATTTAACGCGACTTAAAATAAAGCGCGTGCGGATGAGGCCTTAAAAAAGATTATTACTAGTGGCGCCTCTGGTGGTAAGTTATCGCAACAATATTATTTTGTTTATGTGTCAAATGGTCTCGTATTAACAGCGCCTCTGGTGTTAAAATCTTGCAACTCTGCTCATTCGAGAATATTTTATCTTTTTACTTTTATGATATGCTAAAATAGCACCTTTAGAAAATAAATTCTTGATTTATTTATGTTTCAGTTTGATCAGTTTACAAAAGACGGTCATATTATTTATCTTTTAAGTATAGTTTACGTTTTATTAAACTGTTAATAGTGGCGCCACTGGTGGTCGAATTTCCCAACTGTTTGCTTCTGTTTTAAATATTGCACTCATTATAACCACCAGCAGCGCCTCTAGTGGTCAAATTCCGCAACCGACGTTGTTAGTGGCGCCATCTATTGGTGGAATTCAGCGACTATTTTCGATATTTCAGTTAAAACGGGTCATGCGAAATTCCGTCATATTAAAATAAATCTTTGCTAGTGGGGCCTCTATAAATTATTATTTTTCTAAGTATAATATACGTTTAATGAAACCATTACTAGTGGCGCCACTGTTGTCGGAAATTCGCAACTGTTTCCTACTCTTTTAAATATTGCCTCTATTGGTGAAATTCGGCAGTTATTTTCATTGTGTCAATTAATTCGGCAATTCCATATTTTGTGACAAGAATTAATTGCTAGTGGCGCCTCTATGATTAAAATCTTCAACTGTTCCTATGCATTGTCTATGTCATTACTAGTTGCGCCTCTACCGGTGAACTTCTGCAACTGTTGATACTTCTAAATTCACAGCATCTTCCTAATCATGTAGTTTAGAATTCCGCCATTTCTAAAGTACGTGAGGTCCACTTCGGTGTCAAAACGTGCCTTCACTTGGAATGACTTGCCCGTGCTCACCTGAAAAAAAAAACAAAAATTACATTTAAAGAATCAAACATACAGTTGAGGAACCAAACATACAGCCAAACAATCAAACATACAGTCGAAGAATAAAACATACAGTCAAATAATCAATCATTTTTTTATTTCAATAAATGACGAGACAATACAAAGCAATGCTTGGTATTCCACTGCGCTCGCCATCCTGAGACATAAGATGTTAAGTCTCAATATGTCCAGTAGTTACTCTGACCACAATATCCTTCAATCCGAAACACAACAGTGCATTTAAACTACTGTTTGGCGGAAGAAATAGACATTGCGGTGGTACCCACCCAGGCGGCTTGTCACATATGAGAAACCTACCAACAAACATACAGCCGAACAATCAAACATACAGTCGAAGAATCGAACATAAAGGGAAGAATCAAACATACAGTCCAAGAATCAAACATAGTCGTAGAATCAAACATACAGTCGAAGAATCGAACATAAAGGGAAGAATCAAACATACAGTCCAAGAATCAAACATACAGTCGAAGAATCAAACATACAGTCGAAGAATCAAACATAAAGGGAAGAATCCAACATACAGTCCAAGAATCAAACATACAGTCGAAAAATTAAACATACAGTCGAATTCTTATTGTTAAACTTGGTACTCATGTAGTCATTTATACCTTTGTATATGTTTGTATATGTCCTGTTCCGAAACTTTAATTGTAAGTAAAGTATTGTAGTTGTATAAAGTTGTTGTTAACTCTAAAATATCTCACCTGTACAGTAACAAGATCACCGGGCTTAATGTCCTCGCTGACGCTGATGCTGTACTGTTCCGTCCCGTCCAATCCCAGTGTGTCCGCGCTATCCCCATCCAGAAACTGTAGCGGGATGATACCCATCCCGACCAGGTTTGACCTGTGTATCCTTTCGAATGATTCCGCTATCACCGCTTTTATACCCTGGGAGAAAGGCCAGGGGTCAATGTAGGAACGCTGAACAGATAAATTTTATATATATATATACATACATACATACATATATACATATATACTTATATAGTTATATGTGTGTTAGTGAAATGTATGGGTGAAAATTAGTAATAAGAAAGTTATTGAAATAAAACTATTATTTACGGATTTTAACCCGATTTGATTTCATTTTTACATTATTTAACTTCCCAGCGTTTTGGTAGAAAACTTAATTTAAATTATATTTGATACGTGACGAAATTGAGAACTACAAATAGCGAATGCTCATTCATGGGCTAAGCGGACAGGAAGAAGTATAAAAATTAAATAAATAATTTCCTAATTAAAAAATGATTTTTACAAGCATTCAATACTACGTTAAAATTATTCATACATTTTTGTTGTTAATAATAAATTAGTAGTTTTGAATAACAACATTACGCCGCTAAAGTTGTTTTATAATGTCGCCACTTTTTTGATCGCATTTTTTTTTTCAAAATCACTAATGTTGTTTTTAATCAACGATAATTTTAATAAAAAGAAGTAACTTTAGTAGTAACGTTAGTTAATAACTAGTATAATGACGTTACAAATATTAAGCATAAAACAGCATGACAACATCACATTTAGACTCGCAGATAAACTTTTCTTGATATATATTAAATTTAGTAACTATATGGCCTAACTCCACTCAATCGCACTCTCGATTGTAGAGGAGGCCCGTGCACTGCAGTGGAAACATGAGTAAATACATAAATATTTATTTAGATATTGTTGGCGTTTGATTAACAGAAAAGTGTTATGTTTGTACTGTTAATCTATTTATTTAGTTCAAGCATTTTTTACATATGTTTAGCACTTTTAATATAAATGAAAATAATACGAGATATATCAAGAGTGCTACCGAAAACGAAGCCGGATGGTAGTTTTAGTGACTTCAGACACAATGAAACTAAAAATTATCATTAATTTTTTTTAATAAAATTTGCATCGATATTTTTTTGTTATATTTTTCAACATATCGTCGTATTAGGGTTGTAAATACATTTTTTTTTCCTAAAATAATAATGTCCACTCTTTTATTTTTAAAGACTACCATTTAATCTTTGTATGCAATGTGTTTATATTATTATTTTAGGAATAACTCTATGTATTTATTACCACCCAAAAACGGTTTTACATAAAAAGTTACATAACATTAGACGCATATTTTTAAGTTACATTGTGTTTGTAGTCCCTAAAACTACCATCTGGCTTCATTTTCAGTAGCAGTCTTGATATATCCTGTACAGAAATATAAATATTTTGTGTTTTATATTAAAGTAAATGTTATTTTAAGAATAATTAGATGAATATAAATAGCGTGTGTAGTATTAATATAATAAACAACAAAACAGACAAACAATATACAAACATACAAATGCCTTTATATATTTTTCCTGTATAAAATAACATGTGATATTGACACATTGTATTTATTTTAACCCACATGTTTCTCATCAACCGAGGCGACATTTTTCATAATTTGAAAAAAGTATGACAAGTATTTTTGTCAAAAATTGTGATTTTAGTTCTTACTATTTTTGGGCATCCCATATAGATACGAGTTTTTTTACCGCTTAGCTGAACTTCACTTCAGTTCGGAAACTTATCTGAGCTGTAAGAGACTCGGTATCTATAGGGGTTGATCAATAGCCTTAAAACCTAAAATCGCGATTTTTGACAAAACTATCAGGCAGTTTTTGTTCAAACTTGGTACAATGTTATCTGGGATGGTTAGGAACATGTGGTTTAAATTAAATACCACATGTCAATATGACGATGTATATTATACTATCACAACATACTATAATCAACGTATCATCATTTTTTTATTTATTACAATGAATGGTGAGACGAGCATGCCGGTAAACGATACGCTCATAAACAGTCGCAAAACCAAACACCTTGAATTACAAAGCAATGCTTGGCATTCCACTGCGCTCGCCATCCTGAGACATAAGTTGTTAAGTCTCAATACGTCTAGTAGTTACTCTGGACACAATGTCCTTCAATCCGAAACACAACAGTGCATTTATACTGCTGTTTGTCGGGAGAAATGGACATTGAGGTGGTATCTAAGTAGACTCTCACATATGAGAGACCTGTATTCTGTATCAGCCCATATACGTCCCACTGCAGGGCACGGGCCTACTCTACAATCGAGAATACGATTGAGAGTGGTTAGGCCATATAGTCCACCACGCTGGCCTAGTGCGGGTTGGCGGACTTACATACCATAGAAATTATTATAAATCGCTATGGTATGCAGGTTTCCTCACGATGTTTTCCTTCACCGTTTTAGTGCGTGGTGATTGACTATCAATACATGAGAGACCTACCACCAGTAAAATATGTTTTGTTGTTTATAAAGAGATGACAATAATGTAAACATTAAAATGTTTACTTGAATATTAATAGCCTACAGATTATTAATAAATAAATTGATACAGATATCTGATAAATTCGATTATAACTATTCTTATTATTTATTTATTTATTTTTCGTTTTGTTACATACAACAAATTTTTGTTACAAATCTCTTTTATAATTTTTATTTTAAAACTTTAAAGGAGAATTAATAATAATCAAGTATGAAATTTGAAATTTCAATATTGTATTTTTTTTTTGTAAATACATGGAATAAAAGTTTTTTTTTATTTATTAATATAAAAAAATAGAAATATATTTTTTTAAATATAATTAATTACATAAAAATACCTATATTCATTAATTAAGTTTGAATATATCTTACCAATAAATAAGGTCCTTTGGCCGCCCAATCCCTGCTCGATCCTGAACCGTAATCCTTGCCAACTATCGCTATGAGGGGAACATTTTCCGTTGCGTATCTGTGGACAACAATATTTTAATATAAAGGTGATATTGACATCTGGTATTTAATTTAAACCACATGCTCCTAACCATCCCAGGTAACATTGTACCAAGTTTGAACAAAAACTGCCTGATAGTTTTGTCAAAAATCGCGATTTTATGCTTCAAGGCTATTGATCAACCCCTATAGATACAGAGTCTCTTACAGCTCAGATAAGTTTCCGAACTGAACTGAAGTTCAGCTAAGCGGTAAAAAAAACTCTTATCTATATGGGATGCCCAAAAATAGTAAGAACTAAAATCACAATTTTTGACAAAAAAATCTACTCATATTTTTTTCAAATTATGTAAAATGTCACCTGGGCTGATGAGAAACATGTGGGTTGAAATAAGTACAATGTGTCAATATAATACTGTATATTTTTTTTATTGCTATGTATGGCGAGACGAGCATGCCGTTCGCCTGATGGTAAGCGATACGACCGCTCATAAACAGTAGCAGAGCAAAACACCTCGAATCACAAAGCAATGCTTGGTATTCCACTGCGCTCGCCATCTTGAGACAAGATGTTAAGTCTCAATATGTCCAGTTGTTACTCTGGCTACAATGTCCTTCAATTCGAAACACAACAGTGCTTCTACACTGCTGTTTGACGGGAGAAATAGACATTGCGGTGGTACCTATCCAGATGGCCTCTCACATATGAGAGACCACATATTTAGTGACTAGTACGAAAAATAAATTTGAAAATATAGCTGGTTTAAAATTATATTGTAATAGAATTAATAAATTAATACCTTTCAGCAGCGTCCGCCACGTTCATAATATCTCCGCTGGGTTGATGTGCGGTAGACGGTCCGGCGTTGGGCGCCATCTTGTTCACGAGTCTGATGTTCGCGAACGTTCCCCGAGACATGACGGCGTCATTACCGCGACGCGAGCCGTATGAATTGAACTCACGAGGTGTTAGACTGGAAAGGATGTTTAGAATACATACATATGTACATAACACAACAGATTTCGACTATGCCGAGGCCCTTTGCGTGATTTTCGGTCAGTCTTTAAGTAGCTATATTTTTAAAAATACAACGATTTGGGTTTCGTTACCATAGAAGAAATTGTAGCACCCAAAAAGACCTTTCCAATGACATATCACTCGTCGTTATTGGTCGATAGGCTTGTGTCCATACATGTTTGCCCTTTCTCCTTTGTATTAACATTTTGTGTTTTTCTTTTATAAATCCCTATCACCATCTACAAACCTTTCCGTGTTTGTCACATCCTCATTTTTTATTTCTAGTAATTTTAATTTAATTTAGTATCTACCTATTTCTCATTCTTTTGTATATTTTAATTTTTAATATGTATTTATGCATAATTAGCATAAATACTTTAATAACTGTTATTCGTCTCTCCTGTATTATGCCATTGTTGGTTTTTTGTTTACCTAAATAAAGAGAAAAAATCCTCCTATCCCCATTACCCTACATCATCCCTACTCACCCCCTTGCTGCGAGATATCTGGCAGCCGGCGAGTTCCGTGCGATAGATCCCGCGGGAGAGATGTGATCTGTCGTCACAGAATCCCCGAGGAGTAAGAGGCAACGGGCGTTGGTTATACTCTGGATTTTCGGCAACTCCTGTAAGGAAAAAGCAGGATGATTTAGCATAAATTATAGATATATACAGGGTATCTCAAGACTGCTACCGAAAACGATGCCGGGTGGTAGTTTTAGTGAGTACAAACACAATGCAACTAAAATTTTCGCAAAGAAACGCGACAATTATTTTTTATGATTTTTTAAATATCGTCGACTTTGGATTGGTAAATCCATAATTTAAAGCCTTGCGAACCAAAGTGTCTTTAAAAATAAAAGGGTCTAAACTATTATTAAAGAAAAAACTATGTTTTTACCAACTTAATATGACGATAGAAAAAAAATGTCAAAAAAAAGTCCCATTTTTTTGCACAAAATTTAGTTGCATTGTGTCTGAAGTCACTAAAACAGCCAGCTTCGTTTTCGGTAGCACTTTTGATATATCCGGTATATTATTAGAATGAACGGCGACACGAGCATGCCGTTCGCCTGATGGTAAGCGATTCGAACGCTCAGGAACAGTAGCAAAACCGAACACCATAAATTACATAGCAATGCTTGGCATTCCATCGCCATGCTGATAGACGATGTTGAGTCTCAATATGTCCAGTAGTTATTCAGGCTACAATCTCCTTAAATCCGAAACATTACAGTGCATTTAAACTGCTGTTTGGCGAGAGAAATAGTCATTGCAGTGGTACCTACCCAGGCGGCCTCTCACATATAAGAAACCTACCACCAGTAACAAGTTTTAAATGAATAAATACAATTTTCTAACCGAGGAAGTCAGTGTAAAAGACTATGAGAATTCTTACCCGAGTCATTCCGTCGAAAAATGGCGGTTTCTTGATATAAGTCGAGTTTGGATCCCATCCGTACAGTTTTCCTTGAGGCACCGACAATGATTGCCACGAGGGCGAACCCAATTCGATTTTCTCGTATACCTGAAATATATTATTTAAATACATACATAAACTTTTTCCCCAGAAGGGGTAGGCAGAGGTGCCAGGACACCCACATTTCGCCTTGTATGTTCCGTCTCACGATGTGATAGGTGGCGAGCCTAGCGAGTTTTTTTAACGATAATTTAATTTTCTAATCATAAACTCATTATCAATTATTTTTTAATTTTTAGTCGTTTTTTTTTTATAAACGCGTGTTATTTTTTAACTAAAAAATTTTGAAATCAGTTCAAAATAGGTTTATGAATAACACCCATAAATAAATACCTCTTTGAACATCCCAGGGATGACATATTTGTTCTCGACTTCCTGTATCTCCGCTCTCGTGGGCCAGATGTCTCGCAGAAACACATCACTACCGTCAGCTCTCTTACCTGAACAAAAATACACAAAACAGATTACAATCTTGAAATCGTTACAATAGTTACAAATGATGTTTCTGATCATTGACAGCCTCAGTGGCGCAGTTGGTGAAACGAGAGGCCGCGGGTTCGAGTCCCGCTCCAAGAGACATGTTTGGACGACAAATATTTCTTCCGGGTCTGGGTGTTTTTGGGACCGAAAAGTTTCTCGTAGTTTCTGATACACAAGACTCGATCTTAGTGTGGGGTCAGGACTATGAATGTGACTGTTGGGTGTTACTTATTTTATTACTCACCTAAAGGTTGTTTTTCAAAGTCGATATCAACAGTCCCTGCCAAGGCGTAAGCGATGACAAGCAGGGGTGAGGCTAAATAATTAGCCCTCGTATTGGGGTGGATTCTACCCTCAAAGTTCCTGTTGCCTGAGAGAACGCCGCAGCATACTAGGCCGTTCTGAGAATATAAGATACAATGATTTTTTAAAAGGTTGTTTTAAAATGTTTTGATAAAAATCACACGCAATAGTTAAAGAAAATTAACAGCAAATAAAATTATACAGTACAGTTTTCACAGATTATAATATACAGGGTGATATTGACATATGGTACTTAATTTAACCCACATGTTTCTCATAGCCCCATGTGACATTGTTCATAATTTGAAAACAATATGAGAAGATGTTTTTTGACATAAATCGTGATTTTCGTTTTCACGATTTTTGGGCGTCCCATATAGATAAAAGTATTTTTCCCGCTTAGATGAATTTAAGTTCGGTTAAGGAACTTATCTGAACCGAAAAAGACTCAGCATCTATAGGGGTTGATCAAAAGCCTTGAAACTTAAAATCGAGATATTTGACAAAACTATCAGGCAGTTTTTGTTCAAACTTGTACAATAGTACCTGGGGGGATTCGGGACATGTGTTTTAAATTAAATATCATATGTCAATATCATTCTGTATAAATAGCTGGTGTGTATACACACACATACCCCTAGGTCTTCTAAATCTAAGATTTAAGTTGTTTTTACTGCCGTGAGGCTGATGGTAAGCGATACAACCGCTCATAAACAGTGCGCAAACAAAACCAAACAACACCTTTAATTACAAAGCAAAGTTTGGTATTCCACTGCGCTCGCCATACTGAGACATAAGATGTTAAGTCTCAATATGTCCATTAGTTACTCTGGCTACAATGTATTTCAATCCGAAACACAACAGTGCATTTTCACTACTATTACACGGAAGAAATACACATTGCGGTGATACCTACCCAGGCGGTCTCTCACATATGAGAGACCTACACCAGTGAAACCTACCTACTTTTTAAAACCTTACCTTCTCTATAATATTAGCTATGTTGTCATCAATGGGTCCAGAGTTTCCAATACAAGTCATACATCCGTATCCCACTATGTCGAATCCCAGCCTCTCTAGATACGGGATCACTCCTGATTCCTACAAAAAATAAAAAAATATATATTTTTCAAAATTCAAAATATTTTATTATGGTACATAGGTGAAAATGGTGTTAAATTTGTTTTGTGCATTGGCGTATAATAATAGTTATTATGACAACAAAAGAACAAGTTATTATGACTCATATATGAAATAAAACTATTATTAATATTTTATGGCGGATTTCTTTAATTTTTACATTTTTTAACTTTCTCGACGTTTCGATTACTTTACAGCTTTCGTGGTCACGGGGTGGACTGACAAATTAAACCAAATATGTATGGGAATAATAATTAAAAATGTATGGGAGGCCCTATTTAATATATAATTTGGAAAAAATATAATTTATGAAAATTTCAGCTTTCTAACTATCACGGTTTATGACATACAGCCTGGTGATAGACAGACAGACAGTCTCAGTAATAGGGTTCCGTTTTGACCTTTTAGGTACGAAATTAAGGGCGGATCCAGGGGGGAGGTCATGGGGGTCATGACCCCCCCTGGGCTGGCTCCAGATTGACAAAATTCATTAATTATCTTGTTGATAAAATTTATAAGCACAATTAATTCTTTGTATGTCGATAAGCAAAGTAAAAAAGTGTGTGTGTGTTCACAAATCAAGGCTGTGACAAACTTTAAAAAGTCATTATTACGGATTGGAGTATTGAAATTGGGCCCCAGTTTTCTGACATTAACTATATGACCCCCCCTCCCCCCCGGCGTAAAATCTGACATGAACTATATGACCTCCCCCCTGGCATTAAAGCTGTATCTGCCCTTGTACGGAATTCTAAAAAGGCAATCATAACTCACCCTTAAATAATAAGTGACAACTCCAGAACCTGGCGACAATGAGGTCTTGATGTATGGGAGCACGCTTAGACCGTTCTCCACTGCTTTCTTGGCTAGGAGACCTGGAAGTAAGAGCATTTTTATATGAGTACTCTGTCTGTTTCTCCCACCAAATAGCAGTGTGAATGCACTGTTGTGTTACGGTTAGGACATTGTAACCGGAGTAACCATTCGTCATCTTGAGACATAAGTGTCACATTAGTGAGTTTTACTATGTCGTTCGAACATTCGAACTTTTAAGAAAGAAGAAAGAAATACATTTATTGAAGGCGCAAATACATAGGTAGGTAATAAAATAACAAAATATACAAAAAATAAAAACATGACAAAAAATACAATTATGCAACAAAATTACGTGGCTAAACTATTGCGCCGACAATGGGCCTCCCATTCAGCTTTATGCTGCAGAATGGGAAAGCAAACTGCAGCGCTGATTTTCAACGGGGAGCCCTGGAACTTCGTGTAGTTACATAGCCTCTTCACAGTCCGCGTATTAAAATGACAGGATGCATATGGCAGGGTGCAGGAATTTTAATTATATACATATTTTTACATATTTTACATATATCATCATCATCACCATCTCAGCCACAGGAAGTCCACTGCTGAACATAGGCCTCCCCCAAGGATCTCCACAATGACTTGTTGGAAGCGGCCTGCATCCAGCGACTTCCTGCAACCTTAGCCAGATCGTCCGTCCACTTTGTAGGCGGGCGTCCGACATTTCGCTTGCCTGTACATAGCCTCCACTCTAAAACCTTTCGGTCCCAACGGCCATCGGTTCTACGCTATGTGACCGGCCCACTGCTACTTCAACTTGCCAATCATATAGGCTATGTCGGTAACCTTGGTTCTCCTACGGATCTCCTCATTTCTGATTCGATCTCGTAAGGAAACATCGAGCATAGCCCGCTCCATAGCTCGTTGAGTCACTTGGAGCCTTTTTCACAGGGAGAGGCCACGTCTCGTCATCCATTGAAATAAAAAAATATAAATTCACTCACCAGCCCCGAGCATGACGCTAGGGTTAGACGTGTTTGTGCATGACGTTATAGCAGCTATGATGACAGATCCGTGAGTGATGGAATATGTCTTTCCGTCGCTAAATGTGAAGTCTCCTGATGCAGACAGCTGAGCGGGAGTCAGGCCGTAGCCTTTGAAGCCGATCTGGAGACAAAAATAAACAATATTTACTGGTGGTAAGTCTCTCATTTGTGAGCGGCCGCCTGGGTACCACCGCAATGTCTATTTCCCCCGTCAAACAGCAGTGTGAATGCACTGTTGTGTTTCGGATTGTAGCCAGAATAACTACTGGACATATTGAGACTTAAAATCTTATATCTCAGGATGGCGGGCGCAGTGGAATGTTACTACTGTGCATCCTTACTAATATTATAAAGGTGAAAGTTTGTAAGTATGGATGTATGGATGTATGGATGTTTGTTACTCTTTCATGAAAAAACGGCTCATCAGATTTTGATGAAATTTGGTATAGTGATAGCTGACACCCTGGATTAACACATAGGCTACTTTTTATCCCGAAAAATGTAGTGTTCCCGTGGGATGAGTCAGGAAACCAAATATACATATTTTCTACTCTTTCAAATTCAAATTGTTGGCACGGGATGTCCTCTCCTACGGAAGGGAAATATAGTCGACGGCACGCGGGAAATATAGTTAGTAGACACGCGAAATAATATGTTCTTGATGTGGATTGGACTCAAAAACTATCTGCACCCGGGCGAAGCCGGGCCCGACAGCTAGTTTAAAAATAAAAGGGTGTACATTATCACTTTAGGTAAATCTATGTTATTATCTACCCAAACAGAAAATAGGAAAAATTAAAAAAAAACGTCGCATTTTTTTGCAAAAGATTGAATAGCATTGTGTGAAGTCACTGAAACTACCACCCGGCTTCGTTTTCGGTAGCAGTCTTGACATACCCTATATATCAGTAAAGATAGTACCAAATTAACTAGGAAGAAAACTTATTAGCATTCTTCAAACACTAAATACGTGAGAAACAAACAAATAAAACCTTGACATCAATAAGAACGTGTTTAAAATATAATTTGAATTCAAAACACTGCTTATTACATCCGCGAATTGCATAATATTTGCAAGAGTTTCATAATTAGAGCAGTAATTTTTAAGTCATTGATGTAGTGGCAATTCACGGCGATCGCGCGTTCAAATTCCAAAGCACCGGATTTTTCGGAGTCATGTGTATTGATGGTCAATCACCACACACTATAACTATTATATTATACAGAGTGATATTGACATATGGTATTTAATTTAAAACGCATGTTCCTTCCTTTTCATGCTCCCCTAGGTACTATTGTGCCAAATTTGAATAAAAACCGCCTGATAGTTTTGTCAAAAATAAAGATTTTAGGTTTCAAGGCTACTGAGTTTTTTTGGCTCAGATAACTTCCTTAACCGAACTGAAGTTCATCTAAGCGGTAAAAATACTCTTATCTACATGAGAAGTCCAAAAATCGTGAAATGTAAATCGAGATTTATTACAAAAAAAAATCTCATATTGCTTTCAAATTATATACAATGTCACCTGGGGTAATGAGAAACATGTAGGTTAATTTAAGTAACATGTGTCAATATCACCCTGTATATGTATGTATGTATATTTCCGTCCCGCCCTCACACCCACCACTGCAACTCCTGTGTCGCAGGATCAGCACACAAAGTAATGACACCGAGCATTGAAGCTCGGCGAGTCTCCGGGAATGTCTAACTTGTCTTTAACCCGCAACGAAATTAATCAGAAAGTTAATAGGAGGAGTTGGAAATAAATTATTGTCCACTTCCCTCCGTGCAAAGCGGGTGACAAAACACTGAACTAAAGAGGTAAATAACCTCGCAAAAAGACTTTTACAGCTGGTGAAGCCTGCGGTAAAGCACCACGAATCAAATCATTATTACATTTAATGGGACCTATTATGTGAACTGCTATACTTGATTCCAGTAATAGGTAAGGCAAAAACGCCGGGAAGCACGGAATTTCTTCCTATTCTCTACAAGGGTGACAAAACCTGCTTATCATAGCGATTTGTATGAATTTCTATGGTATGTAAAGTCCGCCCGCACTAGGCCAGCGTGGTGGACTTTATTTTTTATTTTTTTTCTCGCGGGGATAATCCCTTTACTTTTTAGCTTCTGTACGTCGCATCGCCTAAGGTTACATCTGAAAACCAGCGCTGTGTGGTTGCTTCTGTTATCACACAGCATCATGCTGAGATGTTGACCTGTTATCGCGAGTGAGCTGCGCAACATACTTACCTGTTATTTTCTTCTTGTTATTTTTTATATTTAGTCTCTCTTTGTTTAATTTATTGTACTGTTAAATGTTTATAATTATTGTACTGTGTTGTATGCGGCTAATTTGCGCGATAATAAAGCGTTTTTCTTTCTTTCTTTCTTTCCTTTACGGACCATCCCACCCCCGAAGGGGCGAGGGTGTGTCGGACTCACCGGCGCCTACCGAGCCCAGCGAGATGTTGTGCCGCCCGTGGATGTGGACGGGCGGCCGCTGGGTCGGGTCCCTACCATAAGCTACGCGCTGAAATACCGACTAAAAACCCCGCGTCGGCCACCATCGGTGCACTTGAGAGACGGCCCCGGGTTACCGATGAACGGACGCGCCAGGACCGCTTCCACGTGCACTGCCGCTTACAGCGACGCGGCTTTTTGACGCTTGTAGCGCTACGTCTCGGGGGCCGCGGCCCGGCCGCCAAGGTAGGGACGGCGGCCCCGCGTGGCCTCTGCGACGCCGGGTTAGTTGTTATCCCGGCGCCTCCTACGTCTCCTGTGGCGACGAGCGGGATCGGGAGCAGACCGATCCCGCTCGTCGCCACACCGACACGACCGGCGCTCTACTTCTGCGACATGGACACGTTCGCAGAAGGAGAGCATGGCTCGCCACGAACTCCGGCTGCCGACCATGGCGGCGACCACGGCCGGCAGCGAAAGGTCACTTCCCACGACCGCGATGAGAGCGCTGCGCTCCTCGTCCCAGGCTGGGCACTCCTCCAACGTGTGCTGGGCCGTGTCCTCACGGCAGTTGCCACAGTGGTGGCACACGGCGGACTCCTCAGCTCCGGCTATGCGACACAGGTACGCACCGAAGCAGCCGTGCCCGGTGAGCACCTGCGTCAGCCGGTATGTCGGCGCACCGTGGCGCCTGTCCAGCCACTGTTCGAGGACAAGTCGCACTGCCGCGACGGTCCTCGTACCAGCACTAGGGTTCACCAGCCTGGAACGCCACTCCTCCACGGCGGTCCTGCGGAGGGAGGCCGACATGGCCTCGACCTCACCAGCGTGGTGGACTGTACTAACCACTCTCAACCGTACTCTCGATTGTAGAGGAGGCCCGTGCCCTGCAGTGGCATTTAACTGATACAGATATATTCATAAAAATCACGATTTGATTCATTATTTTTATAAACAATAATATTTCCGCTTGATCAGTAAAATTGAGACCTTGATGACACATCAAAACCGATTGTTTTCATTTCCGTAACTGCTTTCACGACCTAATTGGACTTAGGGCATCCATATTACCTGACACGTTAAAGGAGATTCAAGGTTCATGAAAACTGATATTGTTTACAAAGGGCGGGAGGTATCCAAAATTTTGTAACATCACATTTTTTCAAAATATAATATTTAATATCTAAGTATTACAACACTGCCACGGTGGCGTAGTTGTACTACGGTAGGGTTACAAAGCTGAGGTCTCGGGTTCGAATCCTGGCTGGGCAAAGTGTTATTGGATTTTTCCATTCATTATCAGCCCAGAGTCAGTATGTGCCCGATATGGTGATAGGCTCGCCACCTATCACATTGTGGGACGGAACATACAAGGCGAAATGTGGGTGTCCTGGCACCTCTGCCTACTTTCTGGGGAAAAGGCGTGAGTTTATGTATGTACAACACTAAATTTAATTTATACGCACTGTAGTGTCTCGGATTGAAGGACATTGTAGCCAGAGTAACTACTGGACATATTGAGACTTTTTTTATTTTATTTATTTATTAAAATACAGAGTTAGAGACAAAAAATAAATATTATTTTCCACGAAACCGGGCTTCGGTTTGACCGTGGAGTTGGTGAGTCTCATTTACACATGTACATAACATTTGCATTAGACACTTAACATCTTATGTATCAGGATGGCGAGCCGAGCAAGCCGTCCACCTGATGGTAAGCGATACGACCGCTCATGAACAGTAGCAAAACCAAACAACACCATGCAATACAAAGCAACGCTTGGCAGTTTTTCCCGAACTTAGTTTATGGTTGCGACGTACGATAGAGGAATCCAACATTTTGTGGAGTATCTAGGCACATTAGTGAAGTTTTACGTACGGCGTCCGAACATACGAAGTTCGTGTCGTTTTTATAGAGTAACCCCCCTGGCGAAAGGCAAGCTCGTCTCGCCGTTAAATGAAAAGAAAATGAATTAAAAATCTTTCCAAAGGGACAAATCATTCATTAACTAAAATACAATAAAACTGTCTATGAATAAAGATTTAAAAATGAATATCATACACACACAAAATACGGAAGAGCTCAAACTGCTGACTCTTCAAAATTGATATTTATAAATACTCTCTGCGTTAATTATACATCAGTACTTTTTACAATTAATTCGCGAGTGACACTGCTGTTTAAAAATAATATTGTGAAGTGAAGTTAAATATACCGGGTATCTCAAGACTGCTACTGAAAACGAAGCCGGGTGGTAGTTTTAGTGACTTCAGACACAACGCAACTAAAATTTTTGCAAAAAAAGTTGCCACTATTTTTTGTATTTCGTATTTGGGTGGTAAATACATAGAATCTTTTACATATAATAATATTGTACATGGAAAGAAGGGATTTAAATTATATTTTTAGAAAGAAACCATGGATTTACCACCTATACACGATGATATTTAAAAAGTCACGAAAATTTTGTCGCGTTTCTTTACGAATTTTTTAGTTACATTGTGTTTTTAGTCACTAAAACTACCACCCGGCTTCGTTTTCGGTAGCACATTTGATACCTGTAAATTACTTTTTCGAGATTTGTTTAAGGTAAGTACTTTTAAATACTACTGATTACTAAATAATAAAAATATTCAGAATTTCTCGCAGTTCGCAAGTATACTACGGTGCAATTATTATAACGCTATCTCGGGTTCGAATCCCGAGTATTAATTAATTATTTTTACTTTAATAAATATAAAATCTGCGTCCGAAAACAAATTTAAAAATTAAAACAAACAATTTTAAACATGTTTAATTAAAACACAATTTAATAAAAAAAAATGCAAAAAAGAAAGCTTTTTATGATGTTTTAGAAATCTTGTTTGTATCACAATACAATCGTAGACAAACAATAAAAACATAATAATTAATTTTAAAATGATAATCAATTTAAAAAAATTCTAATTGAAACAGCAATTTATAAATAAAATAAATATAAAAACAAATACAATAGTATATCAGCCCGGAGTAAGGAATTTAACGCCCAATAGTAATTTAGTGTATTGATAGTCAATCACCACGCACTAAAACGGTGAAGGAAAACATCGTGAGGAAACCTGCATACCATAGCGATTTATAAGAATTTCTATGGTATGTAAGTCCACCAATCCGCACTAGGCCAGCGTGGTGGACTGTACTAACCACTCTCAATCGTACTCTCGATTGTAGAGGAGGGTGGTGCCCTGCAGTGGGACGTATGGGCTGATACAGTAATTTAGTCTTGACCCCACACTAAGATCGAGTCTTGTGTCGCATCAGAAACTACAAGAGACTTTTCAGTCTCCCCTATAATGTACTAGTAGCCCGGCCCAGCTTCGCCTGGGTACAAATAGATTTCTGTACAATAATATGCACGTATTATTCACATAAACCTTCCTCTTGAATCACTCTATGTATTAAAAAAAACCGCATCAAGATCCGTTGCGTAGTTTTAAAGATTTAAGCATACAAAGGGACATAGGGACAGAGAAAGCGACTTTGTTTTATACTGTGTAGTGATTTACATATTTGTGTTATCTAAGAAACAATTATAAATACTTAATTGAGTACTTAATCGTTACGTATTAATTAAATATTTTATATTGAACCACTAATTACAATTTTGTATAACTGTAATGAGCTATGACATCACAAAATAATTACTAAATTGCCTCATTACTATGAAATTATAAATGGGTTGTAAATCGCGAGGTACTAGGTTCAATATCAAGCTCATAATATATTTTTGTAGATTTTTTTTTTAGATACTTAAACTCACGCCTTTTTCCCAGAAGGGGTTTTTACTAGTGGTAGGTCTTATTGCAATAATGGCGAGGCGAGCATGCCGTTCGCCTAATGGTAAGCGATACGACCGCTCATAAACAGTAACAAAACTAAACAACACCTAGAAATACAAAGCAATCCTTGGCTTTCTACTGCGCTCGCCATCCTGAGACATAAGATGTTAAGTCTCAGTATGTCCAGTAGTTACTCTGGCTACAATGTCCTTTAATCCGAAACACAACAGTGCATTTAAACTGCTGTTTAACGGGACAAATAGACATTGCGGTGGTACCTACCCAGGCAGCCTCTCACATATGAGAGACCTACCACCAGTAACATTTTAAAATCTCGTAAATAATGGACGCCCCATAATTACATATTTTTATAACATTGTCTCGACTTGTTTAAAATATAAATGAGTAGCAATATTAAAATATCATTATTGGTTTGTGGTTAACTGATAAATTGATAATAATATACAGCAGGTTCAAACTACAAATAAACTAGCGGCCCGGCCCAGCTTCGCCCGGGTACAAATAGATTTCTGTACAATAATATGTACGTATTATACACATAAACCTTCCTCTTGAATCACTCTATCTATTAAAAAAACCGCATCAAAATCCGTTGCGTAGTTTTAAAGATTTAAGCATACAAAGGGACATAGGGACAGAGAAAGCGACTTTGTTTTATACTATGTAGTGATACACCCAACAGTCACACACATAGTCCTGACCCCACAGTAAGATCGAGTCTTGTGTCGTGTATCAGAAGCTAAGAAACTTTTTGGTCTAACACCCAGACCCGAAACAAATAAATGTGATTCTAAACTAAACATCCTTATGTCTATGTGCAAGCGCAGTGTAATGCCAAGCATTGCTTTGTAATTCAAGGTGTTTGGTTTTGCTACTGTTCATCAGCGTATCGCTTAACATCAGGCTAACGGCATGCTCGTCTCGCCATTCAAGGCAATAAAAAAATAAAAAAAGTAACTTGTTTACTCATGAAGCAATTATATAATTACTAATGTTGTTTACTGAATACATTTAACTAATAAAATTGTAGGGTTTGTTTTGACAAGTGCAATTGATAAACATGTTTACATTTTTTTTCATAAAAAATCTTGACAAACAAGTCTTGTCATTAGTCTATTAGCTTCTGTTAATAGGCATAATGTCTCGGGTTATATTCCTTGGTAGCGCAATAAACTTTAACGGCCTTATTACAAAACGTGAACTATCTCAAGTACTGAGTTTTGTACCAGGTTTAGACTACGGACCAAATGAATCGTTATTACAAAACCGGATTTTAGGCGAGTGCGAGCATTATCTATGGTACCAAAAGTTAAACCGCCGAGACCCCTAGTTTAACTCCTGTACTAACCTGGAAACGTAATATTTTTAAGTTGATTTATGCGTCGCAATTGTGTTCTTATCACTTTTAACATCAACAAGAATAGAAAAATCACAAATTCGTACAAAATTAATGGATTTGGAAGATTTGGGATACATGCACCCAAACATTTCGATAATATGCAAGTATGCACGCCGCACATTTCAACAACGAACAATGTTTAATTATATAACTTAAAGTACTGTTAAATAGAATCAATAATAAACCGATATGTAAACATTTCGCTATTATTCAAGTACGCGCGCCACACAATTCATTCCTTTGTACGCTAGTTATATAAATAACTCAACAGTGAAACAAAAACAAAATTGACGCCTTTTTAAATTAATCTGAGTAGGGATATATTCTAATAGTAAAATAGTACATATTTAGCGTCATGATCTTAATGAAATTACATTTTATTTAACATTTTACCGATCTCTATACACAAGTTTATGTTAAATGGAACGGTGCATAAATCAGCGAGTGAATGAAATAATGGATCACTTTAATTTTTTGATTGTAAGCTGTGGTAATCAGGAACTAAGAGCGGTACTATAGAGTCCTCGGTTGGTCTTCGATTTGTAATAAGAATGAATTTTAGTCCAAGAACTGACTTTAATACCGTAACAATCCTAGACTTTTTAGTTTTGGTTTAAACCAATTACTAAGCTATCTTTTTGTAATAAGGCGGTAATAGTTTTTTTAATAAGGCCTGTTGGTTAACGGACCAGACGCGTCTGCCAACATGTTCACAGTGGTCGCGGGTTCAAATGACGCACACCACTGACTTTTCCGAGTTATGTGTGTATTGATAGTCAATCACCACGCACTATATTGAAAAACATCGTGAGGAAACCTGTATACTATAGCGATTTGACAGCCTCCGTGGCGCAGTCGGTTAGACGCCGCCTGTGAAACGAGAGGCCGCGGGTTCGATCCCAGCACCGAGAGAAATGTTTGTGCGGCCCACAAATATTTCTCTCGGGTCTGGGTGTTTGTGAGACCGAAAAGTCTCTCGTAGTTCCTGATACCTGCGACACAAGACTCGATCTTAGTGTGGGGTCAGGACTATGTATGTGACTGTTGGGTGTTATTTATTTATTTATTTATAAGAATTTCTATGGTTTGTAAAGTAAGCCTACACTAGGCCAGTGGACTGTATATACGTTCCCACTGCAGGGCACGGGCCTCCTCTACAATCGACAGTACGATTATACAATCCACCACGCTGGCCTAGTGTTAGACTTTGCATACCATATAAATTGACATTATTGCATGTAAAAAAGCATCTTAACGGACATAAATGTATCCATTGGCATGGGACTGCCGTCTGATGCCATTCAATACTCTGCCTGGATGGCATTTGCGCTCAACATCAGGCGCAGTGCAGTCATTACGCTGTGCCAGTATAAAAATAAATATAGAATGATTTTTCAAACACTCTATATAATTTGCGGTTTTAAACGATAGCAAGTTTTGATAAGCGTATAAAAGTCATTTGGAAATTCTAAATTAATGCATTTTCTCATCGATAAGTGTTGAAGTTACAAGACAGTTATTATAAGCGAAGATAAACGAAATATTTGGTTTACCCAGCCCTACTATATTCATCCGAAACCAAGTTCGAAACTTCGGACGAACGAAGTTTGTGACGATACGAATGTATCTATCTACTCTGTAAATGTTTGAATTTGTATAACGTACTTCGTAACTATAAGTCTATGGTTACGACCATAAGTCAATAACGACCATAAGTATATGTAGGTACATTCGTATCGTATATAAACTTCGATCATCCGAAGTTTCGAATTTCATTTCGGATGAATATAGTAGGACACCAGAGGTGTTACTTAACTGAAACGAAGTTCGATTGTTCAAACTTGATACGTAAAAGGGTGTTACTCTATAAAACTATACGAACTTCGAATTTTCAGATGTTCGACGTCCTGAGTAAGGTATAAAATTTCCACTTTTAAAAATCAATACTATTATACTATACTTATCATTTTCTCCGAACTTAGTCTATGGCTGCGATACGATAGAGGAATCCAACATTTTGTGAAGTATCTAGACACATTAGTGAAGTTTTACGTACGGCGTACGTAAATTCGAAGTTCGCGTCGTTTTTATAGAGTAAAGTAAGTAAATTTTCAAATGTTCTTCGTTACTACAGACTAAGTTTGCTAATTACGTATACTATATAGGTTATGAGTTTTAATTGTGTATTATTTATTTGTTTAACAATTTACAATAAGGTATAATAATAATAAATAAGTTCAGACCGAATGATAAGTGTCATAGAGAATAATATTGATTTTTAGAGGTGGAAAACTTTTACTTTGGACGTCCGACATGCAAACTTTTTTTCGGGTTATAGAGTAACCCACCCAGAATGTAACCGAAAACAAAGCCAGTTGGTAGTTTTAGTGAATTCAGACACAATGCTACTAAAACTTTTCAAAAAATGAGAATTTATTTTTTTGTGATGTTTTAAATATCTTTTAATGTGGGTGATAAATCCATAATCTTTGCTTAAATTATATCACTTCAGGCACGCAAGGGTTTAAATCGTTATTTAATCAAAAACTATGGATTTACCACCCAAACACAATGATATTTAAAACTTACAAAAAAATGTACGCGTTATTTTGCAAACATTTCATTTGCATTGTGTCTGAAGTCACTAAAACTACCACCCGGCTTCATTTTCGGTAGCAGTCTTGATATAATGTATTAAAATGTTCTACATCTATAGGAAGTCATTTTCAAGATTATCAAGCCAGAAGACATAAGGTTGAAAATCACATAAAAAATGAAGAGAGAAAAAAGAAGACAAATCTCATAGAATAATTTGGTGACTTAGCTTTAGAGTGATAAGTATCATAAAGCTAAATCACTAAGTAATTCTGTGTGATACAACATCTAGAAGATTCTAGAAGGATTTGAAAAACGAAGAGTGTACCGGGTGTATCCAGATTTCGACCGAAAACGAAGCCGAGTGGTAGTTTTAGTGACTTCAGACACAAAGCAAAATGAAAGTGTTTTTTTTTGCATTTTTTTACCATCGTTGTTTGGGTGGTAAACACATAAAAAAAAATTTAAACCCTTGTGTTCCACTACGTCTTTATAATATTCTTTAAAAAAACATGGGTTTATAATTCTTTTCTCAAGAAATAACGAAATATTTACCACCCAAACACGACCAAAGGTAAAAAATATCAAAAAAGAAACGCATTTTTGCTAATAATTTAGTTCAATATCAGCCCATATACGTTCCACTGCAGGGCACAGGCCTCCTCTACAATCGAGAGTACGATTGAGAGTGGTTAGTACAGTCCACCACGCTGGCCTAGTGCGGGCGGACTTTACATACCATATAAATTCTTATAACTCGCTATGGTAAGCAGGTTTCCTCACGATGTTTTCCTTCACCGTTATAATGCGTCATTTCTAACTAGTACCTATATTTTAATAGTTGGAAATGCCATCAAAAACACTACATAAGACGCGAAAAGACCGTGAAAAATCTAGAAGTACACAGAAGACCAATTCGTGAGTACCAGTCTTCAGGTCCTCAGGAGACGTTAGAATCGTCACTGGGATCTTGACGACTGGTGTTCATGAGACAATACTTCGAGAAGACTGAAAGACTTTCTGTAGCCCATATACGTCCCACTGCAGGGCACGGGCCTCCTCTACAATCGAGAGTACGATTGAAAAGAAATGTATTTATTGATCATATAGGCAATTAAAGAGCTCTTATGACAAGCCAATACACGTATCACTTAATCTCTATATACAAAATATTTTCTATTCTTCACTACATAGCATAAAACAAAGTCACTTTCTCTGTCATTATGTCCCTTTGTATGCTTAAATCTTTAAAACTACGCAACAGATCTTGATGCAGTTTTTTTTAATAGATATAGTGATTCAAGAGGAAGGTTTATACGTATAATACGTACATATTATTGTACAGAAATCTATCTGTACCCGGGCGAAGCTGGGCCAGGCCGCTAGTATTATATATATTAATTTCTTACTTCAATTTATTTATTTATATTATTTATTTATTTATTATAATTGAGAGTGGTTAGGCCATATAGTCCACCACGCTGACACTGAAAGACAATGTTTAGTGTAGTTTTTACTTCGCACTTCGAAAAATATAATATTCAGCGTTTTCAGATTAATTTTGCGTGCAAAGCTTATTTTAATGTTACATTTTTTAACATAAAATATCCTTTATTGTTTTTGTCTTGTGTAAAACAACAATAAATATTCTAACTGTAAAAGCAAGACATTTATTATTTTTTTTGTGTATTAATTCATAAAAAATATATTGTGTGTAGTTTTTGTAACAATATTGTTAATTCTTTTATTTTTCTTCCAAATAAATTTAGCTATGAAAACAGCTTCACAAAATGTTTTTAAATCAAGACCTATTATTATAATAATTATAATTTAGTTTTGATGAATGGCGAGACGAGCATGCCGTACGCCTGATGGTAAGTTATACGACCGCTCATGAACAGTAGCAAAACCAAACAGCACCTTGAATTACAAAGCATGCATTTCACTGCGCTCATCCTGAGACATAAGATGTTAAGTCTCAATATGTCCAGTAGTTACTCTGGCTACAATGTCCTTCAATCCGAAACACAACAGTGCATTTACAATGCTGTTTGATGGTCGTTATAGTAGAAGAATTAGTACTTTCTAGATAAAAATATTTCTTTTGCAATACATTTTTTAAATACTGTACAAGTCTTAATTCATAGTACAATATGAATTATCTATAATTTAATGAGCTCATTCATAAATACTTTCTACATATCAATTTGATAATTAAATAATTAGTTAAATCATTGTAATGTAATTATAATGTGTTTTAATTAGACGCCTACGTAGAAAAATGAGTCACATACAGGGTATATCAATCAAGACTGCTACCGAAAACGAAGCCAGGTGGTAGTTTTAGTGACTTCAGACACAACACAATAAAAAATATTACAAAAATGCGTTTTTTTTCCCTATTGTCGTTTTTGGGTTCTAAACACATAGTATTTCAAGGTTTATTAAAGGTTGTCTGTAAGAAATCGCCTAGGGCGATAAGACCGCCAACTGTACTCTTTAATTTTATATGTAAAATATTGTATACTTTGTCATTTTTTGTGTGCAGTAAAGAATGAATAAATAAATAAATAAAAAATAAATATTTCTCAAAAATAAGGTACACCCTTTTATTTTTAAAGACGCTATGGTACATAAGGGTTTAAATTATTATATTAGCAAAACTATCAATTTACGACCCAAACAGGATGACATATAAATAAATAAATAAATAACACCCAACAGTCACATACATAGTCCTGACCCCACACTAAGATCGAGTCTTGTGTCGCGGGTATCAGGGGCGGGTATTTGTGGGCCGCACAAACATTTCTCTCGGTGCGGGGATCGAACCCGCGGCCTCTCATTTCACAGGCGGGGTCTAACCAACTGCGCCACGGAGGCTGTCAAATATAAAAAGTAAAAATAAAAATTGTCGCGTTTCATTGCGTAATTTTTAGTAGCATTATTTTCAATAAAATCATATTTGTTAATAACTAAATCATTTACTAAATTGATAGACTGATAACTAAATCGTATAATGATTCCTCTTTATTTATTTTTTTATGCGATACAACACTAAATTTAAATTACATAAAAATAGTTGCAATTCTGTCCTTCTAAATTTGCAAAATATGTGACATCACACTAAGTAGGGGTACCCATAAATGCTACCTGCTGTGGCAAGAAGGGGGGAGGGGCCAAAAATCATGAAATTTGTATGACGTAATTTATAGATGGTCCTTAAAAAAATCGTAAACATGTTTATCAACGGCACTTGTCAAAACAAACCCTATAATCCGATTAGTTAAATATATTCAATAAACAACATTAGTAACTATTTAACTATTGCTTCATGAGTAAACATATTTGTTATTACCTTACCAATGAAAAAAGGGTAATGATTTTAGTAATACGTAAATGCAGAGTAACTACTGGACATATTGAGACTTAACATCTTATGTCTCAGGATGGCGAGCGTAGGGGAATGCCAATTGCTATATTCATGGTGTTGTTTGGTTTTCCACTGTACACGACTAACGGTCGATGCCAATAATCAATCGAAAAAATTAGATTAAAGTCAATCTGGATTGTTTTCTACTTTTCGATTTGTCATTTACCATGTTGCCATAGTTTTTTCACTACTGAGATTGATTATTGGCAATATAGTATCAGAAAAAAGATTGAGCTGTCAATCTAAAACGAAAAATTTTGGATTGGGATTGTTTATTGGCAGCGGCTGTCTTCTTACGTCTCAAGATAGCGATCGCAATGGAATGCTTTGTAATTCAAGATGATGTTTGCTTTTGCTTCTGTTCATGAGCTCTGCTTTTTAACCGTACACTTATGCCACCGTCTTAGACAGTCAGGCAATATGAACTATAGAGATACAAAATTTTAGTAATAAATCTTCTATAGGTAGATAACAAATAACAAATACACCCAACAGTCACATACATAGTCCTGACCCCACACTAAGATCGAGTCTTGTGTCGTGTATCAGAAACTACGAGAGACTTTTCGCTCTCACAAACACCCAGACCGGAAAGAAATACTTATGGTTCTTATACACGACACAAGACTCGGATCTTATTGTAAGGTCACAACACATATGAGGCTGGTAGATTTAAAAATTATACTTTCAACCTAGTTTCCTGTATGGCTTAGTAATTAGTATAGTTTGTACTCGTCTCGATTAGAATTTAGCCATAAATCATATGTTTTTCTTAGATAATACCTTAACAAACAAAAGGGCAAGACTATGATCACATCACTTAAAAATAATCAATGGAAATAAAGAAAAATAAACCAAATCCCTACAACCCTTTATAAAACACTTTTATTTGATAAGGATAATGCTCATTATAGTTTGAAACTCAGTATCGATGCAAAGATTTTTGTATTTCCTATCTTTTTGTATAGGAAAAACATATATTTTCAATAAATAAAAACATAAATGCGACACAGGCCCGAACTTTTGTCATAATTAATTTGAAGTCTAATAAAAATGGTCGTGGTGGACTATATGGCCTAACCACACTCAATCGTACTCCCGATTGTAGAGTAGGCCCGTGCCCTGCAGTGGGACGTATATGGGCTGATGCAGAATAAAAATAACTTTTTTACCTTCGGCTCTATGAACAAAATATTAAATGTGATAATAATTACTATATTTTATAAAAATACTAGCGGCCCGGCCCAGCTTCGCCCGGGTACAAATAGATTTCTGTACAATAATATGTACGTATTATACATATAAACCTTCCTCTTGAATCACTCTATCTATTAAAAACACCGCATCAAAATCCGTTGCGTGGTTTTAAAGATTTAAGCATACAAAGGGACATAGGGACAGAGAAAGCGACTTTGTTTTATACTATGTAGTGATGTCGCCCGGGATAAAACAGAAAAACACTTAAGTACAAACTATGAAAATGCTATAATAAATTTGAAGCAGTATCCGTATAGGGATCTACCATATTTTTTACCGATGCAATGAATGGGCATTCTTTATTTCCTTACGATTGCAGAGAAAACCCCTACACTACAGTGGGACGTATACTCATACAATACAAAAAACTCTTATATACTGGGTATCTCAAGACTGCTACCGAAAACGAAGCCGGGTGGTAGTTTTAATGAATACAAACATAATGTAACTAAAAATTTTGCGAAGAAACGCGACAATTTTTTTTTAAATATCGTCGAATTTGGGTGGTAAATTCATGGCTTTTGTTAAAATAATAATTTAAAGCCTTGCGTACCATAGGCGTCTTTAAAAATAAAAGGGTGTACACTATTATTTAAGAAAAAAGTATGTATTTACCACCCTAATAACACGATAGAAAAAAAATACCAAAAAAAATCGTCACAATTTTTTGCACAAAATTTAGTTGCATTATGTCTAAAGTCGTTAAAACTACCACCCAGCTTCATTTTCGGTAACAGTCTTGATATACCCTGTATATGTTATAGTATATGTATAAGTATATTGTTTATTATTGTTGTGAATGTATATAAATATATGTTCGTGTAATTATATTAAAGATATTTAAATATAGTAGTATATTATTCATTGTAGATCATCATTATTTCATTTATGAAGCCGCCACTTGTACCATTAATATTTCTATTATGTGATTTCTTTGTTGTTTCTCTGTACAGTGCAAAAAAGAATTAAATAAATAAACCCCTTTTCTTCCAATACATCTTAATCACAACATGATTCAATCATTACACAACACTAATTAAATCAATCAACAAAATAATTAATTAATGATCCAATTTTATTATTACCTGTTAATCACCCCTCATTAGGGGTTGATCAGGTGTCCTGCTTGGTATATATACTCAGTAATTATTGTTTACAAATCAGTTACAACTGGAAATCGGTCAAGTGAAGAGCTAATTGATATGAGACCAACATCTCATTTGGGTAAACTCTTTATCCATTGATTATATAATATAAATGAAAATAATATAAAATAGTGAAGTTAAAAGTGATTTTATGAATTGAAATATGTGAATTTTGGTATGTATATTGTTTTAAATATAAGTTGTGTAATGTCTAACTAACGTAGTTGTCACTATCTCAGTACACATGTTTGTAATTCTGTCACTGGGTATGTGATGACTATGCTAGGTGGACTGACTGTATCATCGTGTGTTCATCGAGCTGCATCATGTTGTCTAACTAACGTAGTTGTCACTATCTCAGTACACATGTTTGTAATTCTGTCACTGGGTATGTGATGACTATGCTAGGTGGACTGACTGTATCATCGTGTGTTCATCGAGCTGCATCATGTTGTCTCACTAACGTAGTTGTCACTATCTCAGTACACATGTTTGTAATTCTGTCACTGGGTGTGTGATGACTATGCTAGGTGGACTGACTGACTGACTGTATCATCGTGTGTTCATCGAGCTGCATCATGTTGTCTAACTAACGTAGTTGTCACTATCTCAGTACACATGTTTGTAATTCTGTCACTGGGTGTGTGATGACTATGCTAGGTGGACTGACTGACTGACTATATCATCGTGTGTTCATCGAGCTGCATCATGTTGTCTAACTAACGTAGTTGTCACTATCTCAGTACACATGTTTGTAATTCTGTCACTGGGTGTGTGATGACTATGCTAGGTGGACTGACTGTATCATCGTGTGTTCATCGAGCTGCATCATGTTGTCTAACTAACGTAGTTGTCACTATCTCGGTACACATGTTTGTAATTCTGTCACTGGGTGTGTGATGACTATGCTAGGTGGACTGACTGACTGACTGTATCATCGTGTGTTCATCGAGCTGCATCATGTTGTCTAACTAACGTAGTTGTCACTATCTCAGTACACATATTTGTAATTCTGTCACTGGGTGTGTGATGACTATGCTAGGTGGACTGACTGACTGACTGTATCATCGTGTGTTCATCGAGCTGTATCATGTTGTCTAACTAACGTAGTTGTCACTATCTCAGTACACATGTTTGTAATTCTGTCACTGGGTGTGTGATGACTATGCTAGGTGGACTGACTGACTGACTGTATCATCGTGTGTTCATCGAGCTGCATCATGTTGTCTAACTAACGTAGTTGTCACTATCTCAGTACACATGTTTGTAATTCTGTCACTGGGTGTGTGATGACTATGCTAGGTGGACTGACTGTATCATCGTGTGTTCATCGAGCTGCATCATGTTGTCTAACTAACGTAGTTGTCACTATCTCAGTACACATGTTTGTAATTCTGTCACTGGGTGTGTGATGACTATGCTAGGTGGACTGACTGACTGACTGTATCATCGTGTGTTCATCGAGCTGCATCATGTTGTCTAACTAACGTAGTTGTCACTATCTCAGTACACATGTTTGTAATTCTGTCACTGGGTATGTGATGACTATGCTAGGTGGACTGACTGTATCATCGTGTGTTCATCGAGCTGCATCATGTTGTCTAACTAACGTAGTTGTCACTATCTCAGTACACATGTTTGTAATTCTGTCACTGGGTGTGTGATGACTATGCTAGGTGGACTGACTGACTGACTGTATCATCGTGTGTTCATCGAGCTGCATCATGTTGTCTAACTAACGTAGTTGTCACTATCTCAGTACACATGTTTGTAATTCTGTCACTGGGTGTGTGATGACTATGCTAGGTGGACTGACTGACTGACTGTATCATCGTGTGTTCATCGAGCTGCATCATGTTGTCTAACTAACGTAGTTGTCACTATCTCAGTACACATGTTTGTAATTCTGTCACTGGGTGTGTGATGACTATGCTAGGTGGACTGACTGTATCATCGTGTGTTCATCGAGCTGCATCATGTTGTCTAACTAACGTAGTTGTCACTATCTCAGTACACATGTTTGTAATTCTGTCACTGGGTGTGTGATGACTATGCTAGGTGGACTGACTGACTGACTGTATCATCGTGTGTTCATCGAGCTGCATCATGTTGTCTAACTAACGTAGTTGTCACTATCTCAGTACACATGTTTGTAATTCTGTCACTGGGTGTGTGATGACTATGCTAGGTGGACTGACTGACTGACTGTATCATCGTGTGTTCATCGAGCTGCATCATGTTGTCTAACTAACGTAGTTGTCACTATCTCAGTACACATGTTTGTAATTCTGTCACTGGGTGTGTGATGACTATGCTAGGTGGACTGACTGTATCATCGTGTGTTCATCGAGCTGCATCATGTTGTCTAACTAACGTAGTTGTCACTATCTCAGTACACATGTTTGTAATTCTGTCACTGGGTGTGTGATGACTATGCTAGGTTGACTGACTGACTGACTGTATCATCGTGTGTTCATCGAGCTGCATCATGTTGTCTAACTAACGTAGTTGTCACTATCTCAGTACACATGTTTGTAATTCTGTCACTGGGTGTGTGATGACTATGCTAGGTGGACTGACTGACTGACTGTATCATCGTGTGTTCATCGAGCTGCATCATGTTGTCTAACTAACGTAGTTGTCACTATCTCAGTACACATGTTTGTAATTCTGTCACTGGGTGTGTGATGACTATGCTAGGTGGACTGACTGTATCATCGTGTGTTCATCGAGCTGCATCATGTTGTCTAACTAACGTAGTTGTCACTATCTCAGTACACATGTTTGTAATTCTGTCACTGGGTGTGTGATGACTATGCTAGGTGGACTGACTGACTGACTGTATCATCGTGTGTTCATCGAGCTGCATCATGTTGTCTAACTAACGTAGTTGTCACTATCTCAGTACACATGTTTGTAATTCTGTCACTGGGTGTGTGATGACTATGCTAGGTGGACTGACTGTATCATCGTGTGTTCATCGAGCTGCATCATGTTGTCTAACTAACGTTGTTGTCACTATCTCAGTACACATGTTTGTAATTCTGTCACTGGGTGTGTGATGACTATGCTAGGTGGACTGACTGACTGACTGTATCATCGTGTGTTCATCGAGCTGCATCATGTTGTCTAACTAACGTAGTTGTCACTATCTCAGTACACATGTTTGTAATTCTGTCACTGGGTGTGTGATGACTATGCTAGGTGGACTGACTGTATCATCGTGTGTTCATCGAGCTGCATCATGTTGTCTAACTAACGTAGTTGTCACTATCTCAGTACACATGTTTGTAATTCTGTCACTGGGTGTGTGATGACTATGCTAGGTTGACTGACTGACTGACTGTATCATCGTGTGTTCATCGAGCTGCATCATGTTGTCTAACTAACGTAGTTGTCACTATCTCAGTACACATGTTTGTAATTCTGTCACTGGGTGTGTGATGACTATGCTAGGTGGACTGACTGACTGACTGTATCATCGTGTGTTCATCGAGCTGCATCATGTTGTCTAACTAACGTAGTTGTCACTATCTCAGTACACATGTTTGTAATTCTGTCACTGGGTGTGTGATGACTATGCTAGGTGGACTGACTGACTGACTGTATCATCGTGTGTTCATCGAGCTGCATCATGTTGTCTAACTAACGTAGTTGTCACTATCTCAGTACACATGTTTGTAATTCTGTCACTGGGTGTGTGATGACTATGCTAGGTGGACTGACTGTATCATCGTGTGTTCATGGAGCTGCATCATGTTGTCTAACTAACGTCGTTGTCACTATCTTAGTACACATGTTTGTAATAATTCTGTCACTGGGTGTGTGATGACTATGCTAGGTGGACTGACTGACTGACTGTATCATCGTGTGTTCATCGAGCTGCATCATGTTGTCTAACTAACGTAGTTGTCACTATCTCAGTACACATGTTTGTAATTCTGTCACTGGGTATGTGATGACTATGCTAGGTGGACTGACTGACTGACTGTATCATCGTGTGTTCATCGAGCTGCATCATGTTGTCTAACTAACGTAGTTGTCACTATCTCAGTACACATGTTTGTAATTCTGTCACTGGGTGTGTGATGACTATGCTAGGTTGACTGACTGACTGACTGTATCATCGTGTGTTCATCGAGCTGCATCATGTTGTCTAACTAACGTAGTTGTCACTATCTCAGTACACATGTTTGTAATTCTGTCACTGGGTGTGTGATGACTATGCTAGGTGGACTGACTGTATCATCGTGTGTTCATGGAGCTGCATCATGTTGTCTAACTAACGTAGTTGTCACTATCTCAGTACACATGTTTGTAATTCTGTCACTGGGTGTGTGATGACTATGCTAGGTTGACTGACTGACTGCCTGTATCATCGTGTGTTCATCGAGCTGCATCATGTTGTCTAACTAACGTAGTTGTCACTATCTCAGTACACATGTTTGTAATTCTGTCACTGGGTGTGTGATGACTATGCTAGGTGGACTGACTGTATCATCGTGTGTTCATGGAGCTGCATCATGTTGTCTAACTAACGTAGTTGTCACTATCTCAGTACACATGTTTGTAATTCTGTCACTGGGTATGTGATGACTATGCTAGGTGGACTGACTGTATCATCGTGTGTTCATCGAGCTGCATCATGTTGTCTAACTAACGTAGTTGTCACTATCTCAGTACACATGTTTGTAATTCTGTCACTGGGTGTGTGATGACTATGCTAGGTTGACTGACTGACTGACTGTATCATCGTGTGTTCATCGAGCTGCATCATGTTGTCTAACTAACGTAGTTGTCACTATCTCAGTACACATGTTTGTAATTCTGTCACTGGGTGTGTGATGACTATGCTAGGTGGTCTGACTGACTGACTGTATCATCGTGTGCTCATGGAGCTGCATCATGTTGTCTAACTAACGTTGTTGTCACTATCTTAGTACACATGTTTGTAATTCTGTCACTGGGTGTGTGATGACTATGCTAGGTAGACTGACTGACTGACTGTATCATCGTGTGTTCATCGAGCTGCATCATGTTGTCTAACTAACGTTGTTGTCACTATCTCAGTACACATGTTTGTAATTCTGTCACTGGGTGTGTGATGACTATGCTTTTTTTTTTTTTTTTTTTAACGAGAGTAAAGCTCCTTTAGCCTTCCTTCCGACACTCGGGGGAGATCGGAAGGGGCGTGTCGGGGTCTCCGGCCTTCCAGCCTGTTATCAGGCTGGGTCCCTACCGAGATCTAAAAAGATCTTTTGCCGGCATACCGACTAAAACCTCTCGGTGGCCAT